>JAINUG010000094.1:2675000-2692500 GCA_029706075.1 Aldrovandia affinis
CCCTAGTGATCTCAGCCCTAGTGGACTGAGCGCTAGGCTCCAGCAGTGACTGTGATTGGGATAGACATGCCCACTCCCTGACATCAGCGCTTGTTTGATTTGTCTGTACAGAGAAAGAGGGGGTGGGGGGTGGGGGGACAAGCGAGCCGCAGGAGTCAAGGTTAAAGCTCAGACGGAGTGGAGCTTGGGTTCGATTGTGGGGTTTTTTGTGTTTGACTAGCTTATAAACCATAGCGTTGCCTCCTGTAGAGGAGTGGGTTCGGGGCCAGGGTAACAGTGCGTACGTACGTGAGGAAAACAGGTGAAAAAACAGTCAAGGAGGTGAGGGGGGGTTGTATTCACATTAAGGATTTGTGGCACCGTATGAAACAGATTTCCCCCCCTCCTCCCCCTGAAAAGGCAGCCCTCCCCAAAAGTAGATAAGGGTTCCATAAATCTCTCCTCGGCTCTAGCACCCCGATGTGCCCGCAGGGACACCTTAACAGGCACTGTTTGTTTTTGCTTTCCCCCAAAAAGCACGATAAATTTCCTACGGCAGCGGGGCCTTCTATAAATAAACCTCAGAGCGTCTCGTGCCACAGCGGACACGTTAATGCCTTGCTGAACGCCGGGCGCGAGTGGGGAGCGGAGCGCGAGAACAACCGGGCAGCCAGGCTGACAGACTGTAGACAGACAGGCCCGCGCAGAGCGCAGAGTAAGGAGGTCGCGCGCGGGGCCGGCGTCCAGCGCGGCTGCTCTCGAGCAGAGACGGCCTGGCGACGGCTCATGTTCCCAGCGTGCGAGGCGGCACGGAAAAGCCTCCCTTTCATTTTTTCCTTTTATTTTTCCCCCCGCAGCGGAAAGGTGGGCGAAAAAGAAAAAGAAAAAAAAAAAAAAAAAAGGAAAAAACCCTCCTTCAGCCAAACATATATTTCATGGAACAAAAAGAGTTTTTCAAAGAGTCTGGTTTTGATTTTCCAAGGCTGAGCCGCTCTGAAAGGACTGTCTGAATGGAGGTCGGCGGTGACGTTTGAAAGTTGTTCGGGGGCGGGCGGGCGAGCGCGGTGGGGGCGATACGAGCCGCAGAAATCCAAGCGCCTGCTTAAAAATGCATGACGGTGGAGGCAGGTTGAGAGGCAGCGACCTGTGTAAATATCTCTGGTCGATACGACCGCGGCGAGCTGCCCGCTAATTGAAATAGGAGATCTACGGGAAACGGAGCTCTAATGGAAGGGGGGAGGGGAAGGAGGGGGGGGGGGTGCTGCTTCGATCGAGCGGGACGGAAACGAAGCGTGAGCCGAGAAACGGACCTCCTCTAGCGCTCCGGCTCGTATCGCCCGTCCCCCTGCGGGGGTTAAACGCTGAGCGCTTCCTGCTCCCTGTCTTAAAGGGCAGAATTAAAGAGCAGATTATGCCCCCCCCCCCCCGCGTCCGTCAGCGCGGGCTCTGGCAGCGGTAATATACCGCCCGCTCCGCAGAGCCCTGCAGTTAGCGCCTTAATGTCTCTGTCAGCTTTACGGCCCGCTCGGCGCGCCGCAGCCAGGAGAGGAGAGGAGAGGAGAGGAGAGGAGAGGAGAGGGAATAAGAAGGCAGAGAGCGTCCTCTCTGTCCCCGGCGCTCGCCTGCGCCCGCTCAGCGGTATAAACAGCTGGGAGGAGGAGGAGGGAGGGGGGCAGGTGGCGGTCTCTCAGCGACGGCCGCGCGCTGGGGGGAGGGGTGCGGCGCCCTCGGTCGCCTGCCAGGCTCCCGATTCCTCATCCTCATTGTGCCCGTAATCAGGCCTAATGGAGATTTACCTGACGGGCCGGCGGGGGAACCGGATCGCCGACGGGCCAGCGCTATGGAAACGCACCAGGGTGTGGGGGGGGGAGTCGCTGAGCTGCGCTCACATTAAGGAAGGGGAGAAAAAAAGGAAGAGAAAAGAAAGAAAGACTGATCCTCAGCCACATGCTGGAGCCGGTGCCAGGGCTCACACGCAGACAGCGATGCGCTGTGATCGCCGGAGCCAGGGCGAGCGCTGACAGCTTTACGGCTGGGCCCCGCGCCCCCCCGCTCCCCCGCTCCCGCGCTCCCGCTCCCCTGTGTAATGTGCAGACAGGAGACGCTGCCGCTGCCCGGGACGTGGCGGTGCGGGGCGGGGTGGGGTGGGGCGGGGCGGGGGGAGAGCGCGTGGGTGACGGCGGGGGAAACGAGGCGCTCTGGCGGTAATGAAACGATCTCGTCTGCCAAGAAGAAAGATGACGCCTCAGCGGGAGGAGAGGAGGGGGGGGGAGGGAGGGGGGTCCACACTACAATCCTCTCCCTGTCACACTCAGGAGGAGGAGGAGGAGGAGAAAACCCCCCCGTTTATTTTCGACTCCGACGCTACTGGCTTTTCAGAGAAAAGGGAGAACAAAAATAAACAAGGCTATCAAAATACAAAGGGGGGGGAGGGGTGCTAAAATAGGAGGGATAATAACACAGCGGAGCTCCGAACGCACACGGCTAAATATACCCGCCGCACTGACAAATCTGCGCCCGTTTGGGCTGCCATGTGTAATGGGGCGGGGGGAAGGGGGTGAAGCGCTCCGCTACGCGTGTGTGCTGGCTTATCTCGGGCAGCTTGTTGAGCGCAACGCCCCCTATCTCCCGGCCAGCCAGCCAGCGCGGGGCCGGCTCGGCAGCCAGGCCCAAGGTCACAGCTGCAAGGTTTCAAAAACAATAGAGCAGCGCAGGATCTGTGTCCGTCGCGTCTGAGGTATGAGCGGGGGGGCGGGGGGGGGGGAGGAGGCTCTGCCCCGGTGGAGGGCACCTGCAGGGTGCGATCTGGGGGCGGGAGAGGGAGTGCAGGGGATCGATGGAGCGCAGGGCAGGGGGGGTGTTTGTGGGAGAGAATCTCAGAGCATGAAAGAAAAGGCACTGGTGAGTAGGAGGAGGAAGGAGGAGGTGGAGGAAGAGGATGAGTAGGGGGAACAGGATAAAGGAGGAGTGTAAAAGGCAGAGAAGCCCGTGTGTCACACCCCTCGCTGTGGCTGATCACTACTCACCAGCAGGAGCTCTGGTCTCACACAGCCCTCCTCCACACCCCCTACGGTCTCTCCCTCCTCGCCCCCGAAACACAGGCTCTATCACACTTCATTGGAGGCTTTTAGAAACCGCAGACGGAAAACCGCGCCTCGCTCGCGTCCACGAGAGAGCCTTTGAGCCCAGACCGGAGGAGGAGGAGGAGGAGTCTGCAGGGCTCTGAGGCCGGACCGGGAGCGGCCTGCCGAAGCGGACCTCAGCTGCGCTGCGTGGCTCTGAGGGAAGCGTCGGGAGAAAGGGGCTCGCTAACGGAGCGTCTCCTGGACCCGCGCAGCCCCGGGAGCTTTAACATGGCGGTGACTGACCCCTCAGCCCGTCCGCACGCCGACGAGGCAGGGGCCGGGCCCGTCCGCGCACAGATAACGCTGTAGACACGGGCGTGAGCGCGCGGCGTCAGCGTGGGCAGACGTGTCCGTTTATTTATCCGCGAGCCACGGCGCCGTCCTCCCACAGCCTCCGGGCGCGCTCAGCGTAGCCTCAGAGAGCGCTGTTTGGAGCAGAGCCTCCCCTCTCAACCCCAGACAGGCCCGTGAACCCCCCCGCCCGTGGCCCCTCCTCATTGACCCCTGTCAGAATGGGCCCCCCGCCCCTGCATTACATCACAGGGCCTCACGGTGAACGCTCCGGGCCCCTCCGGCCTCTGACACACCTCCGCGTGCGTCGTCGGTGTCCCCCCCCCCCCTCCTGTGGGCCTTTGATCTGGGCGCTGAAGAGTACTTACATTCCAAATCTCCAGGCTACGTGACCGTCTGTGATCCAGCTGGAAAGAAAAGGGAGAATTCTTTTAGTGCGCTGGGAATAAGGGCTCAGCTGCAGCTATTAATACACTGAGCGCCAAGGACCCTGGTGACACACACAGTGTGGGTGGGGGCTCCCCTCCTCTCTCTCTCTCTCTCTCTCTCTCTCTCTCTCTCTCTCTCTCTCTCTCTCTCTCTCTCTCTCTCTCTCTCTCTCTCTCTCTCTCTCTCTCTCTCTCTCCCTCTCTCTCTCTCTCTCTCTCTCTCTCTCTCTCTCTCTCTCTCTCTCTCTCTCCCTCTCTCCCTCTCTCTCTCTCTCTCTCCCTCTCTCTCTCTCTCTCTCTCTCTCTCCTCTCTCTCTCTCTCTCTCTCTCTCTCTCTCCGTCGCTGGGGGCAGGCTGCGCTTGTCCTCCTCGCGATCCCTTGTCCGCGAGCGCACGTGATAATTATGGTAATGCCACACCGCCGATACCGCCGGCCTGTGATTAATGGCGTGCGGGTCGGGAGACGGCACGAGGGAGGGGTATCCCCCGGATACCGTTTAAAACCGCACTCCACCCCCTTCCCCCCTCCCACCCCAGCAGTTCGCTTGTTTCCACGAACGAGCTTCAACAAAACCCCCTCAGACCAGAAACCCGGGGGAAGGGGAAAAACAAACAGCACCGGCATGCAGCCCGGGGAGAAAATAAACGCGTCTCAGGTGATTCATCTCGAGTAACAGCACCGCGGGTTTGCCTGCTCGGGGGCCACATTCGACACGTCTGCTTATTCCGCCCCGGTCCGAGCCTGCTTCCCCCTTTTAAATATAATTGAACTTTTACTATAATTTAGTTGGGGTTTTTTTACGATGGAAGACTTTTGCGCGGGGGCCAATATTGTGACAACACCGTGACATTTCCCGCCCCTCCCCCGCGTGTAAACAGGAAGTGTAACAGACCTGTGCTTGTTACTGCTCTTCCTGTGGGAGCGCACGTGCGCTTTCCCCCCTCCTCCTCCTCTTTCTCCTGTTCCGTCTGACTGCACACCCTCCTCTCTCCCCCCTGTTGTACTCGGACACATCCGGAAGAGGAGAAATCCCCTCAAAATCCCCTTTCCTTTCTGCGCTTCTCTGGACGAGCCACATGTAATGTAGCGCCCCCTGGTTAAGCAGTGGGTTCATGGAACACTCTCCGTGCCCAAACACAGTCCAAAAGTGTGATGTTCCACAGGTGATATTCCGTAGGTTCGCAAAAAGACACGTACACAATCCTAAATTAGACACGTATACAATACTAAATTAAACACGTATACAATCATGAATTAGACACGTATACAATCCTAAATTAGACACGTATAGGATCACAAATTAGCCGCAAGCTGCCAAAAGAAGAAAAACATTTAAGGCGTGTTAAAGTGAGACATTGCTATTTTAATATTCACAAAACGCAGTGGGCTACCCTCATCTTCACATCACAAACACATTTATGAAACCCAGCTGTAACATCACTACAGCCCTGACAACCACCCGTACCGCCACACCCCACCCCCCCTTACCCACTCCCACTCACCCACTCCCACTCACCCACAGAAGGGCCTGGGAACAATTAACCCTAAAGCAGGGGCAGGGGCGGGAGGGGGGGCGCGCAGAGTTCCTGTCTTAGGTAACTGGCACGGGGCAGGAGCGCTCTGCCTGTCCGATTACTCATATTCAGAGCGTGACCCGGGTCACGCTGGAGTCAGCGTTCTGCTGCGGCCTCTCGAGACGTCTGTAACGTGTCAGCAATTAGACGGGAGCCGCAGCGAGCCGCAGCGAGCCGCAGCGAGCGCTCCCGCTCTCGTTTTCAGAGTCTATAATCTTTCCCTCCCTAATCCCGTCTGTCCTCCTCTTGTGCCGCGCCGAACACACGAGGGCCCTGGCCCCTGTCACAGGCGTAATCTCCCCCCGTCACCTTAGCCCGACCGCAACCAGACCGTAACCCGACCGGAACCCACCCGGGCCGGAGGCGGCGGGTTTGGGAGTTTTCCCTCCCCGAGTGCGGTCAGAGCACCGGGGGCGGATTGGACTCGCTGTCCTCGGGGCTGTTTTCTTACGGCGCGATAAACAAAAACAAAGCTGAAGATTTACTCCAGCCACAAACAGTGACTCTTAAACCCTCCGAGGGGATTAGAGGCGCACGGCGCCACCGAAACACAGCGGCCCGGGATGACTGACATCCTCCACGGAACGGGGGCTGGGAGGGGCTGACCTCACTGTGACGGGATGGGGAGGGGGTTTAGACAGGCCCTCCCTGCGGGGGTGCGGGTGGGGGGGTTTATTACACAGCTGCAGCGGGACTGTCCCGCTCCATGCCTCCACGCCCCAGTGGCTCCCTTCCTGTAGCGTTTGGCTTTTTCTCCATTAAGTCACTTAATCCCCAAAGCTGCGGGGGTGGAGGGGGGGGGGGCAGCCTGCTAAGCCGAGCGAGCCGCAACGCCGACGGAAGCGCTGGGAGAGCAACATCTCTCTCTCTCTCCCCCTCTCTCTCTCCTCTCTCTCTCTCTCCCCCGTCTCTCTCTCTCCCTCCCTCCCTCTCTCTCTCTCTCCCTCCCTCCCTCCCTCCCTCCCTCATCCCCCGGATACATGAGAGCTCCCCGAGGCCACAGCGCTGGAGCGGCTCCAGAGTCGGGCACTGCCAGAGGACTGCTACGCACGGAGGGAGGGAGGGAGGGAGGCACCGGGGGGAGTGGTGGGAGGAGAGGAAGAGGGAGGTGCAGAGGGAAGGGAGGTGTGCAGAGGGGCCAGGGGCTCCATGGGCTGCAGTCAGGTTTGCCCCCCCCCCCTCTTCCTTTGTCACGCTGTCACGGGCACATGCTCTCCCCCACTTGAGGGGGAAACAAAGAGAACGTGTGGATACTTGCGCACCAGCGCGTTTTATGGCCGGCCGCAGAGCATTCTACGAGGGGGTAAAGCAGAAATACGAACCCCCCGCCCCCTAATGTGCAGCTGAAACGGTTTAAACGCTGGGTTTAGACTGAGAGGAGCGGGCGTGGGGGGCAGAGGGGGTCACTCTGGGAGGGGAGCGCCGCCGGGTGTCCCGCGCTCCTGCCCGCATAATCACAGCTCCGGTTGCCACGACAGCTGACACGCGGCTGCGGTCGCGCGTGTCCCGGGGCGGGGCTGCAAAACTGACTCCGCCTTCCTCCGCGCCCCGTGAAGGGCGAGCTGCGGGGGGAGACCGCCGTGAGACCGCCAGCTAACGCAAGCCAGCGACTCGCTTTACCCATGATGCAGCGGGGGCTGGGACCGGAGTGCCCTGGGGGGCCTGTAGCCGGGAGCTCAGCCAGCGCACACAGCGGCTCCCGGCAGCCTAAAATAAAGAGCTGCGCTGGCTCAGGGAGGCTCGACATCCTCACAGATCAACCACATCACCGCCGCCAGACTGACAGCCCCTAGGGCCCAAACGCGGCCCACCGCAAACGCTTTGATCACCGAGGGTCAAAAGGTAGCATTCAGACGACGACGACGACGACGACCGAGGTCTGCGTCTGCACAGCGTCAGCGTGCCTCCCTCCCACCAGAGACGGAATAATAAGTACGAGCTATCCATATTTTAAGGAGGCGTCTACTTTGTTTAAGTGCACGTCCAATGCATCACAGTGTTGATGCGCTGCTTTATAAATAGTGTGGGGAAAATGGCAGGCCCGCTAAAAAGAGCTCTGCTCTACATACAGATGTGTGTCATTGAGACTTCCTTGCCTGTCGCCGCCGCTGAGGCTCAAAGTGTTCCGACTGGCTGACGCTTTATGAATATTCACGAAGGGGGGCGTGGCCGCAGACCAGACACCCATACGAAGCACGGCGGGGCAGAACCTGTCGTTACCCGACCGGGACGTCCTAGATAAGGAGGTAAGAGGGACGGGGGAGGCACGCCGGGGCTGAATATCTGCTCTGCAAATAGAACGTGTGTGGCGCTGTCTCTCGGCGGGCCCGGACGCGAGGTAACCAGATTAACCTCGCGCTATTGGCTACGGCACCGCGCGAGCGCTGGGGGTGGGGGTGGGGGGGTTTTATTAGCGGGAGGGGAGGAGAGGTGCTTTTATTTATTGGACGTGTGACAGGCTCTTTCTGCAGAGGGGAGAGCAGTAAACAGGATTAATGCGCTTCCTCAATACGCGCCCGTCTGTCCGGGGAGGGGTACGTCGGCCAGCCGGCGGGGCGGCCGAGCAACAGGTGCTTCCCGCCCGGGGGCCTGCCCTCGACAGAGATTCACTGGTGTCGGGAACCCCACTCTCTCTATCTCTCTCTCTATCTCTCTCTCCCTCTCTCAAATTCAAATTTCAAATAAGCTCTATCAGTACATTACATTGTACTGCCAAGGCATACAAATAATTGCACAATCAACAGGACATTTCCTCTCCGTCTTTCTCTCTCTCTCTCTCTCGCTCAATTACGCTTCATTAGCAGGTCACACCACAGCAGTGTTGTCAGCGCACATGAATGCAGTATAAAGAAGAGCAGCAGCACAGACCCAGCGCACGATACTCACCACCAGGCTCCCGCGGGGCCGTAGTACCCCCCAAACAGGGGCAGGCATGACATCAGCAGGGGCACCCCCCAGGCCAGCACGTGGTACGGTCTGGGGGAGAGAGAACAATGAGCAGCGTGAGAGGGGCAGAGGACGGGAGCGCTTTTACGAGCTCCTCGGACAGGGGCGGCTGGGGAGGTTTCAGTAAAGCGCTAAGCGAGATCGGCTGTCATTCGGTAACCTGCAGCCCCAGCACACTCTGTCTGATGCCTGATCGGGCGGGGCACCCTCCCATCCTTAATCAGGACTCTATTCACCCCACTATCACACACTGATTACTCTATTCACCCCACTATCACACCCTGATTACTCTATTCACCCCACTATCACACCCTGATTACTCTATTCACCCCACTATCACACACTGACTACTCTATTCACCCCACTATCACACTGATGATTATATTCACCCCACTATCACACTCATGATTACTCTATTCACCCCACTATCACACACTGATTACTCTATTCACCCCACTATCACACACTGACTACTCTATTCACCCCACTATCACACACTGATTATTCTATTCACCCCACTATCACACACTCCTGATTCTCTTCACCCTAGCATCACAGGCAGGATTCTCTCACACTGCACTCTGCACAGTTTAAAACGCACCTTTAAACAACAGGGCAGTAAAACCCGCAGCACACGAGAGGAGAGGCTGAGGTGAGGCCAAAGTTGAAACGTTCCCACGCGCCCGGGATCAACCAAGCGCGTGTGCCCGCTGAGGGCATGATTCAGATCAGAGCACATCAGCTCCAGGTCTGAGCTAAAGTGCGGCCCGCTGGTTACAGTGTAAATGTGCAGCAGAGGCGCAGACCTGTGTTCGGGGTTAATGAAATAATCAGTGCGATTAGAGACTGAGAGCCCTCGTACACGATCTGTCCCCAGCTCACACCCCGTCATTACAGCCCCGTCCGCAGCCTCCGCCACGGAGGGAGAGAAACGAGGAGAGAGGAGAACGGGCTTCAGCGCGCGGCCAGGGTTTTCCTCCTGCTGCTCTCCGAATGCGCTAGAGCGTGAGCCGGAAACGTCCCGGGAGAAATTATCTCCAGCCAACGACGCATCTCCCTCTCTGCCTGACACCAGCAAGTGCTCCCTCTTGCTCACACCATTACACACAGGTAACGAACAGCCTTCCTGAAACCTCCACACACACGGGCGCGCACACACATACACACACACACACACACACACGCACACACACACACACGAACACACGAACACACACACACACACACACATACCCACAGAACATTACACACAGGTAACGAGCACCCTCCCTGTGCTATTCTACCCAAATTCTCACACACACACACACACACAGACATACACAAACACACAAATATGCACACTCACACACACACACACTCACACACACACACACACACACACACACACACACACACACACACACACACACATACACACATACACACACACATATGCACACTCTCACACACACACACACACACACACACACACAGGCATGTGCGAATACCCACTCTCCCCCTTCCTCCTCTTAGGTCACAGGCAGGACAGAAAAAAGGAATAGAAATGGAAGTGTTCAGTGACATCATCCATTCATGCCCTGCAGCTCTGGCAGAACATTCTCAATGTGTGTGCGTGTGAGAGTGTGAGTCTGTGAGAGAGTGTGTGTGTGTGTGTGTGTGTGTGTGTGTGTGTGTGTGTGTTTGGGTGTCAGGTTATATTGCAGAGCCTTTGCAATTTTTCATGGTGCACAACAGCCTCCATAAACCTCCCGCTTTCCGGCTGCAGCCATCCACACCGTTAGAAAAAGCCCTTCACCAGCGCAGCTCATTGTATCCTCTCTCACAAGTGTGCAGCGCTCCCCGTCTCTGCGTCGTCTCACCACTACTAAATTAGCATTTGCTATAAATTTGTAAGTAAAAGAAAAACATCAGCTGCTTGAAGGTGAGCGGCGGTTTTGAGTTTATGCCTCTGCATTTCTCTCTGCTAATATTCATCTTTAAACTCTAAAGTTAGGCCTACATCCTCAGAGACATTTCTGAGGCAAAGTTGTTCCTATATTTAAAGTTGCATTCCGGGTGACTGCAGCTGAGCTTGTACAAGATGGAACCTTGTCTTTGCGCATGTGTCCATGTGTGTGTATGTGTGTGTGTAAATGAATTTGTTTCTGTGTGTCTGTTTGCATGTGTACGTGTGTGTGTTTGTATGTCTGTGTACATATGCGTGTGTGTATGTGTGCATATATATATGGGTTTGTGTGTATGTGTGCATGCTTGCATATATGTGCGTTTATGTATGTTTGTGTCTGTGTGTGAGAGAGGGGGAATTAGGGGGAGAGAGAAATAGATGGAGTGAGAGAGGAAATGGGCCGATATGAGAAAGACATAGAGAGAAGGGGAGAAAAGAATTGGGCCAGGGCGAGGGAGAGACAGCAGGAGGCACACTGGGGTGAGGGGGCAGACCCCAGTGGAGATGCCTGGCAGAGCGCCAAGGAAGGAACGCAAGAGAGGAAAGAGAGAGACAGTGAGAGAGGGCGAGGGGGGGGAAGAGAACAAAAATGTTTAAACTGTAATGGGTCATGCAAGGTTGGCCGTGACCCTCTGACCTTAACTCCCTTGTGACACACGGGCACAACTCACTGTTCAATGGGCATGGCATCTTTTAGGAGGGCGAGAGCACAGTTTTGTAGTCTGACTTCAGGCAGGAAATGGGACTCTAGACTTGAGAAACAGGGAGGCGTGGCTTAGCACGGAGGGGTGGGGTTTGGAACAGAGGGGTGGGAGAGGGCACAGAGGGGTGGGGGGGAGGGCACGGAGGGGTGGGGGAGGGCACAGAGGGGCAGGGGATGGCACAAAGGGGTGGGAGAGGGCACAGAGGGGTGGGGGACGGCACAGAGGGGTGGGAGAGGGCATAGAGGGGTGGGAGAGGGCACAGAGGGATGGGGGAGGGCACAGAGGGCTGGGGGAGGGCACAGAGGGGTGGTAGAGGGCACAGAGGGCTGGGGGAGGGCACAGAGGGCTGGGGGAGGGCACAGAGGGGTGGGAGAGGGCACAGAGGGCTGGGGGAGGGCACAGAGGGGCGGGGGATGGCACAAAGGGGTGGGAGAGGGCACGGAGGGGTGGGAGAGGGCGCAGAGGGGTGGGGGAGGGCGCAGAGGGGTGGGGGAGGGCACAGAGGGGTGGGAGAGGGTACGGAGGGGTGGGAGAGGGCACAGAGGGGTGGGGGAGGGCACAGAGGGGCGGGAGAGGGCACAGAGGGGCGGGGGAGGGCACAAAGGGGCGGGAGAGGGCACAGAGGGGTGGGGGAGGGCACAGTGTATCAGAAGAGCAGTCACAGCACGCGCACCTGCCGGCCTCTACTCTCCCGCTGCAGTCCGACAGCTGTCCCGTGTCATACACATGGATCTCACACCGCGGTGCACATTGATTTACTATCAGCTGATTACAGGGCGAATTGCCACCATATTGACCTTCTGTCTGTCACTGAAATATGCTGTAGCAGCACACAAAATGCAACATCACACCAACACAAAACTAAATCAGAAACTGAAAAGTAAAAACCCTTCCAAACGCCATGTTTTGTTCTTCATTAATATTCCCGGTGCCATCATAACTCAGGTACCAGATTCTCTTCACCTGGATCTGAAGGTGAAAGATTTCAAAGATTTACCATCATACTTAAATACTGCCTCTTCTGTAAAATGCTCCTAAAAAACACTGCGACAAAGAGGAGAGAGATAAATACTCCCAGTGCTGAGTCATGTTATAAACTGGGTGTCATTTGAGATGAGTGTGCCCGCGCAAACGTTACGCCTCTGTGCACGCGTCTGCAGAGGTCATTACGCACTGAAAGGGTAGAACTGCGCCTGGCCCTCGCTCAGATACGGGTGAGACCGACATCTACATCGCTCCCGTTTTAAAGTCACCTGACACAATCTGGGCCTCGCGACAGCCCTGTGGAGGCGCGAACATCAGGGGCCGAAGCAGAGGGAGAGAGACAGAAATAACCAGAGGGAGAGAAAGAGAGGCAGTCCCCTTACCTGCCTCAAGTACTCTTTCATCAGAGAAACATATTTTCCCAAATTCTCTGCCCTAATAAATCATTATGAAGACCTACCAGACCCAGACAAATTAAAAACACTCCTCGGTGGAACTACTTTTGCAATAAAGGTGGCAACCCAATACGTCTCTGCCTGCCGTAACCTGAGAGAGGGGGTGGGCTAAATGTTATACTTCTGCATCTGTGGCCTCATTAGCACTGGGACAGACGTTCCGTAATTTGTTTGTTAAAGTTCGGGGGTGTTATATGGGTGGGAGGGGGTGGGTTTTTGTTTCCCCTTCTTGGGGGTTGTTGTAGTCATGTATGTATTTTAATACTTTGGCAGCACAAGGCCACTTAAAAATAAAGCACATCTGAATTTGAATTTGAGAGGGAGAGAAATAAACAGAGAGAGGGAAAGAGAGGGATGAGAAATAAACAGAGAGAAGGAGAGAAAGAGAGGGATGAGAAATAAACAGAGAGAAGGAGAGAAAGAGAGGGATGGGAAATAAACAGAGAGAAGGAGAGAAAGAGAGGGATGGGAAATAAACAGCGATAGGGAGAGAAGGAGAGAAAGAGAGGTAGAGAAACAAACAGCGATAGGGAGAGAAAGGGGGGGGGGGGCGGCGTATCTGAAGCGATTAGCCTTTCGACCCACCCTGCCCCGCCCGCCCTGCCCGGCGTTGTAAATGCAGATATTAGCAGCTGCCAGAGCTGCCACACACTCGGCGCTGTGAGAACCGGAGGCCGTGAGGAAATCGATGCGGCCCACACTCCACGGAGGAGAGGAGCGAGGTCCGGAGCGGAACACAGGCTTAACGAGGCACAGCCGCACACACGCCCGCCTCCGTCTTCTGTCTGTCTTTTTCTGTCTGTCTCTCCCCCACCCCCACCCCCACTCTCAAACCTAATCATTGCTTTTAATATTTTCTTGGTTTTATTTTTACGTGCTACATGTACATGTATGTTTGTTTTATTTCGGGTTTTAATAAAGGGGCATTGAAGGTCATCCCTCTGTCTCTCAAATTCAATCCAACTCTACTGCCATTGTATTGTCAAAGGAAACAAGTAATGGCACAATCAACAGAACATTATAACACTAATAATATGGTGTGGGGAGGCAGGATATTAATTAACAATTAATGAATATGGGAGAGAGAGAAATATTACGGTTTTATTTTCTCTCCCCCCCCCCCTCTCTCCCTCTCCCTCCTCTCTTCTCTCTCCCCCTCTCTTCTCTCTCCCCCTCTCTCTCTCTCCCTCCTCTCTTCTCTCTCCCCCTCTCTTCTCCTCTCCCTCCTCTCTCTCAGAGCTGTGCAGCAGCGTGTGACAGGCAGCTCGCTGCAGTGCGTGTCAGAGCACACAGACACAGAGAGCTCAGAGGGGCAGGAGGACAGATGTTGGGGACAGTGCTGTCACTGGGCCAGGCAGCTGGGGAGCTGTTAAAGTACGGGACCCCGTTCTGCGGGACACAGGAAAACAAGCCTTTTAACTACATACTGCTGTTTATTCGGGGCAGAAGAGCACAATCGGTCAAGAACAATTGTAAGGTTAACAGAAAGGTCATTTAAGTTCTGTGAAATCTGCTCGAAGCTAGTAAACAACGCCATTTTGTCAAACACTGCTGTCCAAAAAATCTTTATCGGAGATAATCATCTCAGATAACAAATTAGTAAGCATGTGGACATTTTTTTAAGTATTGGTCTGCCTGCCTTTCAGACACATTGGCACCACCAACACATTTACCCCAGCGCTGTCTGCACCATCATTCATAAACCTCGCTTTGGTTACGCTCTCTCAACATTCTCGAGAACAAACGGCATGAAATGGCCAATAAAGAAACAGCGACTCTTTCCCACACACACACGCGCGAGCGTATTCTGAGGCTCAGCGGGTTTTACAATCTGCCCGTGTCACAGTGGCCTGCAGAGAGCAAGCACGCCGGCGGCTTGAAGGGGCCGTATCGCGCGGCGGCTCTTATCCGCTGCTCTGCGTGACCGGCTGCGGCGTATCGCCTGGCCCAGATCTCCGACGCCGCGGGATGCGGTCTCTTATCGTGTCATCTCCCCGGAGAGCAGCGACAGCCCGGGAGCGCGGGGCCTGCTCTCAGGCGTGGGCGCGAGACGGGGTTGCGCTGAGATGGCGATCTGAGGAGGCGCTGAGCACCGGCTGTCTCCGCGCGCGTCCGGCGGCTTCTCTTACCGCCGCCGTTCACGCCGAGTGAGTTTCCTCCCCCGTCGCTGAGGCTACGTTTACACCGCCTGATAAAAGTGATAAAAATTCTGATTTTTTGCTCACATGTGGCACACATCGGATATGTATTATGAACGTGTAAACAGGAAAAAAGCACATGGAATCGGATATTTTCTGATCCGTTTTGGGCCTCATTCAAATGTGGAAATAAATCCGATATGAATCTGATATCTGCCAATGCGACTGTCATCTAAACACACAGATCGGCATTTCCCTGTCGTTCCGATTTTCATGTCATTCAAAATGCGACACTCTTATACATTTTCGCATTTGAATGACGTGTAACATTTCACGTGCAGAAACAGAAGTGAAAGAAGTGAAATAATGGCTCTGGCCAGTGTGACCACCAGAGATAATAAATAAATAGATAAAACATGATTGAATGATTATTTCTGTCTCCTTTGCGTCCACTGCAGATGGCGATATGGCTATGCCGGCGTGGTTGTTGTTTACTTCCGTATCGGTAACCGACCCCTAGTGTACGCAAGCGGGTTGTTTCAAGTGTAAACCGTGTAAACACAGGTATGGGATATAGGTCACTTTAAAAAGCAGATGTAACCAGGAGGTCAAATCGGATATAGGCTAAAAATCGGAACTGGGCATCCAGGCCTGTAGTGTAAACGTAGCCTAAGTGCTTTTCCTGGTAATGTGACGGCTGAATGTGACCGGTGGCTTGGGGCTCGCGCTCTGACCGTGACGCTGTCGGCGTCGGTATGGCAACACTTAGTTTTGAATTCGTTTTTTGCCGTTATCGCAGCCGATGCCAGGCTTATCGTTTAGTGAAACAGTTCGCAAACGATTCTTTCAGTGAAAAGAACAAATTTTTCTATTCGTTCACTTGATTCAGTAATCACCATTTCCCCAGAGAGCATAGGAACCCCCCCTACCGGCGAACGAAGACTCGAAAATGTTGTGATTCTCGCTCAGAGCCGGCTTTACCGTTCACAAATGATTCGTTCGTTCAGTGGAGTGGAAATAGCCGTTCTTTGGCGTGATAGATTAACTTGGCCCATGAGTGCTAAACCATTGCAATGCATCGTTCTGATACAACTAGATAATGTACCCGATTAGAAGAACTCAAAAGTCCTTATTCTCGAGCCCCGAAAGCGTTGTGATTATTGTTCATTTCGTTCAGTAGCCTAGGGTAATGCCCATTCGTTCACTCATAAAACACGAGTTTAGGCAGTCAGCAGCTAATGGGTTTACTTTTGGTTTTACAATGTTTACAATGGTTTTCTGGTTCCCTCTGAAAATGTCAATTGTGAAGCGCTGTGTGACAACCTGTTTGTAAATGGCGCTATACAAAAATAAAGATTGATTGATTGATTGATTGAATGTTATATCCTGCAACATCGCGTCATTTAAATGCTTTTGCGCAATGCGATAAATGATCATGTTTAAAAACATGTTGGTTGGAAGCGGAGCCGCTCGGTCAATCGAACGAGTAAAATGAACGACTCAATTGAGAAAACGAAACATTACTCCCGAGTCAGTAAAAAGAGTCATTCAATTCGAACGAATCGTTCGAGAACTGCACATTACTATTGTCGTTACGAGAGAGCAGGGTCGGCGTGGGTGCTTGTGTAAATGTAAATACGGAAAGCAAATACCGTGTGTGTGTCTAATAGTGTGAGCATGCATGCACATCTGTACGTATAACTGTTTTTTACATTGTGTATGTGTGTGCTTACCTAAAAGTGTGTGTGTGTGTGTGCAAGCAAGTCTGTGTCTCTCATAGTATGTGTGCTTGCCTAATAGTGTGTGTCCAATACTGTGAGTGTGCATGTCTAATAGTGTTTGTCCACGTGTGTGTATTCATGCATGTAAAAGTGTGTGTGTGTGTGTGTGTGTCTGTCTCTAATGGTCTATGCATGTGTATGTGTACAGATGTTTAAGCGTGTGTTTTATAGCTGTGTATGTGTCCTTGTCTAATAGTGCGTGAGTGTGCATGCGTGTATGTCTAATGGCCTATGTATGTGTATGTGTACAGAGGTTTGTATGTGCATGCACAATTTTTATAGTGTGTGTGTGCATCTCTATGCACGTTTTTATAGTGGGCGTGTGTCTTATTCCAATTGTTCCAATAGTGCATGTGTGTGCATCTGTAATCGTGTTTGTACGTGTGTGCATTCATACGTGTATGCGTGCGTGTCTAATGGTCTGTCTGTGTGTGTGTGTGTGTGTGTGTGTCTGTGCGTGCGTCTGTCTGTGTGTCTGTGTGTCTGTGTGCGTCTGTGTGCGTCTGTGTGCGTCTGTGTGTGTGTGTGTGTGTGTGCGTGTGTGTGTGTGTGTGTGTGTGTGTGTGTGTGTGTCTGTGTGTGTGTCGTGCATGTCTGTGTGTGTGTCTGTGTGTGTGTGTGTGTGTGTGTGTGTGTGTGTGTGTGTGTGCGCGCGCGCTCAGTAATTGCCCTGAGTGTGCTCTGAGCGGCTGGCCCGGTGGCGTGTATGTATCGATATTTCTCCTCCAGTGGAGTTGAGTATGGATTAGATAAGCGGCCGGCGCGCCTCTCTGAGGATGATTGATTGCGTGTCAGCCGCGAGCGCCGGCTCCAGGAAACAGCAGCGGCCCATCAGGTCGTCTGCGCAGCTGGCAGCCCTCACGCCGGCACAGCTCTGGCAGTGGCGCAGCCCGGGGCCACCCTCGCGGTGAGCGACAGGAAGGGGGAGACAGCGTGAGACGCGCTCGTGTGTCAGAGAACCACGCACCTTTGGTACAGGAACGCCACTCTACGGGAAAGCAACAGGCTCTGACGTTCTGCTGAACAAGAACTACAACCCCCACCGTTTGTGTCTGAAGAACTACAACCCCCACCGTTTGTGTCTAAAGAACTACAACACCCACCATTTGTGTGTAAAGAACTACAACCCAACCATGTAAGTCTTAGTGT
>JAINUG010000094.1:2697500-2705000 GCA_029706075.1 Aldrovandia affinis
CTGGACGCTCCACCACAACAGGCCCCGATCAAGCCCCTTTGAAACCCGTTCGCCGTGTTTGAGGACACACCGCAGCGGGACTACAGCACATTCAGGGCCCTGGCCATGGCAGCGGCTGGAGGCTGTCCTCAGTTGACCGACAAGAAACAAAAACAAGGCGTGATTGTAGAATCCTGTCCTTCAAAGCAGGCTTCATTTCTTTCCTTCGCTCTTTCTCTTTTCTATTGGGGGCTGACAGCAGGCTGTACGTGTGGGCGCTGTGCGGGGCGGGGCAGGAGGCGCGGACACGGGGGGAACACAAGAACCTCCCCGGAAGAGAGCGCCCGTCTGCCCCGGGTCTGACATACGCCGTTGCCACGGCGGCAGGCAGAGCTGGGGCGCCTGCTCTCCGCGCCCTTTGTTCAGGGCGCCGGCGGTGTGGCGCGGCCACGCACGGGGTCAGCTCAGAGCGCCGCTCTCTCTCTCCCTCCCTCTCCTCTCCCTCTCCCTCTCCCTCCCTCTCCCTCTCTCCTCTCCCTCTCCCTCTCTCTCTCTGTCTCTCTCTCTCTGATCACTGGGGAGCGCTGAGGGCCCGTGTGCAGCTGTCACTCAACTCACTTTCACCCGGCTGAGAGCAGGTGGTGTGTGTGTGTGGGGTTCCTCTTTCTCTCCCTCTCTCTCTCTCTCTGATCACTGGGGAGCGCTGAGGGCCAGGCGGGGACATGGGGCTCCGTGTGCAGCTGTCACTCAACTCACTTTCACCCGGCTGAGAGCAGGTGGTGTGTGTGTGTGGCGAGGCTGCCACCGCCCACCTTCCTCTCTCCCTCCGTTCCTCTTTCTCTCCATTCTCTCTCTTTTCTTTTCTCTCGCTCCTTCCTTCTTTCTCTCCCTCACTGTCTCCTTTTTTCTCTGTCTTCACCCACCCTCCCTCCTTCCCTCCTTCCCTCTCTCTCTCTCTCTCTGTGTCTCTCTCCCTCCCTCCCTCCCTCAAGCTCTCTTCCTCTTCCTCCCCGCTTTCAATCTCTCATCTCCCTCCCTCCTTCCCTCTCTCTTGGTCTTTCTCTCCCTCTCTCCCTCTACTTTCTTCCCTCCCTCTCTCCTCTCTCGATCGCTCATCCTCTCTATCTCCCTTCCTCCTCCCCACTTTCATTCATTCTCTCCCTCCCTCCCTCCTCTCTGAATCTCTCTTCTCCTCCATCTCCCTTCCTCCTCCCTGCTATCATTCATTCTCTATGTCTCTCTATGTCCCTCCCTCCCCCTGTCTCTCTCTCTCCCTCCCTCCCTCCCTCCCTCTGTCCCTGTCTCTCTCTCCCTCTCTCTCCATCTCCCTGTCTCTCTCTCCATCCCGTGTGTGTGGTACATCTGAGTGAGTGAGCAGGAGGACACCTGCAATTACCTCTGACTAGACGATTAGAGAGCGGAGATTAAAGGCTGCGGTGCCAGGAGCCCTAACTGCAGATCACTTCATTCACTTAGCGCGCGTGTGACACGCGCATCGCGCCGGAGTACCACCGCTCCACACGCTGCAGCCACACGCCAACCACGGCCCCCGAATCACACTCATCTAACGAAGCTCCACGAGAGCCTGCGCGCACGCGCTCACACAAACACAGCGCAACGCACCCGCCACGTTGCCAACGTTACAGAGCCTGCCTCTCTTCAGATGAGCGGAGCATCGCACAGCCACACGCTGAACACCACACAGCCACACGCTGAACACCACACAGCCACGCACTGAACACCACACTGAACACCACACAGCCACACACTGAACACCACACAGCCACGCGCTGAACACCACACAGCCATGCGCTGAACACCACACTGAACACCACACAGCCACACAGCCACACGCTGAACACCAAACAGCCACGCGCTGAACTCCACACGCTGAACACCACACACTGAACAGACAGAGGGGGAGAGAGAGTCCCACCGTTACTAGCCACCATCACCAGGGGAGACGGGCTGACAGGGGGCACCCGGGGACAAGGGGGCACGCCGTGCATCGCGCCCGCTCAGGAATCTCTGGCAGCAGAACAAGGCAGTGTGAAGAACGAGGGAGCCGGCGTCGCTGAAGAAAGCGGGCATTGATTGGGCAGCGGGCGGGTGGGGAACCGCAGGGGGCAAGCCCGGCCCACGCACATCCTGGCACGGCGCCCGTGCTGTCGGCCTGCGGAACGGAGGGGCACAGAGGCCGACACCTCGGCAAAACCCCACAGAGCTGACAATGGCCCCCTCTCTCCAACCTTTTACACTCACACAAAGAATGACAGCGCATGCTCTCTGTTTTCCTAATTATGAACTGAATACTCCCAGAGTCCAATAGTTTTTAGCTTTAAGTATGAAATGGCTTGTGTGTATGTGTGTGTGTGTGTGCATATGTGTGTGCGTGCATGTGTGTGCATGTTTGTGTGTGTGCGTGTGCATGTTTGTGTGTGTGCGTGTGCATGTGCCCGTGTGTGTGTGTGTGTGTGTGTGAGTGTGCGTGTCCGTGTGCGTGTGTGTGTGCGTGTGTGTGTGTGTATGTGTGTGTGTGAGTGTGTGTGTGTGTGTGTGTGCATGTGTGTGCGTGTGCGTGTGCGTGTGTGTATGTGCCCATATGTGTGTGTGTGTGAGTGTGCGTGTGTGTGTGTGTGTGCGTGTGCGTGTGTGTGTGTGTGTGCGTGTATGTGTGTGTGTGCGTGTCTGGATAATGACCTAAGATTATTAGCTCATCTGCAGGGGGAATGATGATCTGTGAACGCTGTGGGACTTCCTGCAATATCTGACGCAACACTGAGTCACTGACTCAAACAAGGGGGTGAACGTGCAGAGTGGTAAAAGTGGTGCCGAAGCAGCCAGCGCTGGGGAACGCATCACACCTTAAACTCCCAGAGTGCTCACAGTTCACCGGCCCATTTTGGGTCCTCCTTTCCCCACAACGGCAAAGCTCTGGAGCTGAGGAGAGGGCCAGCGTAAAGGCCTTCTTCCTGAGAGAACTGACACACTTCCCGCTAACACCATCTTACATTTACATTTAGCAGACGCTCTTATCTAGAACGACTTACACAGTTGTTACACATTTCTTTACATACAATCCATTTATACAGCTGGATATTTTACTGAAGCAATTCAGGTTAAGTACCTTGCTCAAGGGTACAACGGCAGTGCTCAACCTGGGAATCGAACCGGCAACCTCTTGAGTTACAAGCCCAGCTCCCTAACCATTACACTACACAGCCGCCTCAACACCACGCCCTCGCTCAACCCTCACACACACTGATAGCGCATAGACACTCAACGCCCATAGTACACACACACACACACACACATCCCCCTCACTGTAGTACATACTCACACTGCCTCACAATCCTCTAAAAATATACCCGTAATAATATGAAGATAATAACGGTATAAACACCGTGAATCCCTCGCGACACGCAGCGCTCTTATTGGTCCCGGGCCGTCGGTACGCGGCGGGCGGAATGCTGCACGCGCAGAGCGGGCGAGAAGAGCAGTAAAAAAAAAAAAAAAAAGCAGGAAGCCGTCATCATTATCCGCCAGCGCGAGGAACAGCCCTGCCTCCGGGCCTGCTTGAGATGCAGCTTGTATCTCTCCACACATTCTTAAAGGGCAGGTAATAAAGAGGGCTTTTCTGGGGCTTTGTGGACGGGCTCCTGTTGGTGGGGGCGGGGGAATAATGGCTCACGCCGGGAGGGGGAGGGGGGTCTGTCTGCGGGTTCTGAAGTTCTGAAGGGCCTGACTGAAGGGGGGGGGTGCATGTGGAGCCAATTAGCTGGAGCAGCGCCCGGATCAGCTGCCACAGGAAGGGGGGAAGGTGGGGGGCGGGCCTCGTCGAGTGCGGGGGTTTAGCTGTCCCTGCCCGTCTCACACCCCCCCCGGCCCCCGCCCCTCAGAGCCCCTCTCCCCGCGGGACACGGCCCAGCTGAGCCGGGCGGCGGCCTGAACAAGCAGAGAGACGCCGTGCGGAACGGGGCCTGTGTCCACAGCGGCCCTTTGAGCGCGCCGCGGGGGGAGAGGCCCCTGGCCAGACACACACACACACACACACACACACACACACACACACGTGAGCTCGCGCTCAGCCAAACGGGCTCCGGTCTGAAGAGCAGGCGGGGGCCTGGGGCCTGGGGGAGGTCCGGAGCGCGGGGAGAGCCGCTCTCTCTGGCAGCGCCGTGTGTTTGCCGTGACCTCCTGTTCACCGCGGGATATTCTCTTTTCTCTTCGCAAACAGGCCCCCTCCACCTGCGCAGTCCGGCTGCACGCTTTTTTGTCCGGGGGAAGGGGGAGATAAATAAACAGTGTTTGACTGTTAGCTTTTCCAGAGCACAAACTTTGGAGCCCAAAATGTTGACGTTACAAAGGCTGTGCGTCCTGCGTGGGAGGAATGCGCTCTGTGTTACATTCCTGGGCGCGTGGCTGCTGGCTCTGTGGCCCTGGGAGACGGGCCTTTACCCTGACAGGCCCTGGGAGACGGACCTTCTCCACTGATAAGACCCTCACCCAAATCCACCTCTCCTCAAATCCCCTTCTCCTCCTGTCCTTCTCCCCTCGCCATCCCTCTCTTCTCCTCCCTCCCCTCCCTCCTCACCCTGGGCAGAGTGCCCTCTCTCCCTCCCCTCCTCAATTCCCTCTCTTCTCTCCCTCCTCTCCTCTCCCTCGCCATCTTCTCTTCTTCTCTCCCTCCTCCCCTCTTCTCCTCTCCTCCCCTCTCCTCTCTCTCTCTCTCTCCCTCTTCTCCCCTCCTCTCTCCCTCTTCTATTCCCTTCTATTCCCCTCTCTTCTCCTCCTCTCTCTTCTCCTCCTCTCTCTTCTCCTCCCTCCAGTGAAACCCCACCCCCGTCCTGTGCGGTCAAAGGAAGTATCAAGTTCTGCTTCCACATTTAGGCCTTTAGACGCTTGTATCCAGAGCGACTCACGCAGATCATACATGATTCTTTACACACAATCAGTGTATGGATGTTTACTGAAGCAATGTAAAGTGAAGTTTACTGTGCGGCAGTGCCCCAACTGGGTATCGAGCCTGCAACGTTTTAGTCACAAGTCCAGTTAACTGTTATATTACATTCCCACGCGTCATCACTGTTGCTGGTCTCTCTGTGCATACGTCTTTAGTGCTGCTGTCCCTGTGGTTACTGCTTGGTTACCGGTATCTTTGTGTCCCTGTTCTCCATTTTAATGAAACATTAGCTTGTTGAGGGTGGTAACAACAGAGATGTATTCTTCCGTAATCCATTAGTATCTGCGTGTGTGTGTGTGAGGGTTTGAGTCTGTACGTGTGTGTGAGAGAGTCTGCATATTTGAGTGTGCATGAGCGTGTGCGAGGGTTTGAGTCTGTACGTGTGTGTGTGTGTGTGTGTGTGTGTGTGTGTGTGTGTGTGCGTGTGTGTGCGTGCGTGTCTCTCTCTCTCTCTGTAGCACACAGGCAGGAGATGCAGCGAGCAGGCAGTGACCACACAGGGGACAATGGGCAGTGACAGGCCTGAAACAAACAGCCCTCTGTCCCCCCGGGCTCGGACCCCTGCCCTCCTGGCACCGCTCTCCACAGAGCCCCTCGCAGGCCCCAGCAGCCTGGCAGGCATCCACGCGGCACAAAGGCCCAGTGATGGCAGCTGCCCGCGAGGCGAGTGCCAGGCCCCCGAGGGGCACCCAGCGAGCGAGACCCAAGACGCATCTGCAGCCCGCTGGGCCAGCGATCCGTCGGCGCCTCCGGCACTCCTGAACCCCCCGCCCCCATGCTGGGCCCCCAGGAGCCCAGCCAAAGGCACACGCCTCGCCAAGGCTAACGCCGGGAAGGAAGGAAGGGGGGGGGGGGGAACCTGCTTCCCATTAAGCACAGCCCCCCCCCCCCGTGCCTAACGCTGTAGAGAATCCAGTGCAAACCCGGCCAGCGCAGCGCTTGGGTCTGTCTTCCTGTGTTTTAGGATGCGAAAATCACTGAACTGAAGCAGTGAGATAAATCACTAAACACACGCACACACGCACACACACGCACACGCACACGCACGCACGCACGCACGCACACACACACACACACACACACAAAGCTAGCAACAAAACCACCACTGATGCTCTCATGTGAAGCCACTGTTTACTACAGAGGATGAGTAAAACTAGGCAAAGATCTATTTTGAAAAGACACCAACGAGAAGCATTTCGAAACCAAATTTACACTGAGTGTTAATCAGTAAACACTTAAACCACGAGAATTGAGTAAACATTTAACATTCAGGTGTAACCGTTCTAAATTCATTTGACACGTTACATTTTGACACTCTCACACCCTCCTGTGACAGCCAGGGTGTTTCAGTTCTCTTAGTTTTAAAGGCGGCGTTCACCGCACGGCTAATTCATGGGCCTTACCCTTAAGGTTCAACATGGCTTCAGTGCATGGCTCAACATCCCCTTTAATGAGCCACTGGATCACATCAACCGGTTAATATCCCTGCATAGGAACAACTTCCATTTCATCCTTATTTCATTAACGCAAACCAACCAAAGGAGATGAAGAGTTGTTTTTCCGACAGACAGAAAAGTGGTGGCGGTGAGCATTTGCGATGTGTGTTTGCATTTGCATTTTTAATAAAGTCTGCTTCAGCATTTCACCATGGCACCGCGGTGTTTATACGGGGGACGGTAATTACTCGTATTTTAATTAGGTTACATCATGTCTTCCGCAGCCTACGTTCGGCTGCTTCTCCCTGAGTGACGGGGCCGTACGCGACCAGCTGTCGTACCGCGCGCACGACGCCACACACAGTCAGCAGCGCTTCACACGGATAACATGAGTAATACACTATGAGCGTTAAGAATGATTCATTTCAATGTTCTTCTGTTTTATTTCAAAAATGTAACATCCATAATTATCACAACACCCCCCCTCCTCCCAAGCCGCCTCACTTCTACACCCTTTAGATTGACCTTGTCCTTGAGAGAGGAGGAGAGGGGGGGAGGGAGGGAGGGAGAGAGAGAAGGAGAGAGGACAGAGGGAGGGAGAGAGAGAGAGAGAGAAGGAGAGAGGACGGGAGGGAGGGAGAGAGAGAGAGAGAGAGAAGGAGAGAGGACGGGAGGGAGAGAGAGAGAGAGAGAGAGAGAGAGAGAGAAGAGAGAGGACAGAGGGAGGGAGGGAGAGAGAGAGAGAGAGAAGGAGAGAGAAGGAGAGAGGACAGAGGGAGGGAGGGAGGGAGAGAGAGAGAAGGAGAGAGGACGGGGAGGGAGAGAGAGGGAGAGAGAGAGAAGAAGAGAGGACAGGGAGGGAGAGAGAGAGAGAAGGAGAGAGGACAGAGGGAGGGAGAGAGAGAGAGAGAAGGAGAGAGGACAGAGGGAGGGAGGGAGAGAGAGAGAGAGAGAAGGAGAGAGAAGGAGAGAGGACAGAGGGAGGGAGGGAGGGAGAGAGAGAGAAGGAGAGAGGACGGGAGGGAGAGAGAGGGAGAGAGAGAGAAGAAGAGAGGACGGCAGGGAGGGAGAGAGAGAGAGAGAAGGAGAGAGGACAGAGGGAGGGAGGGAAGAGAAGGACAG
>JAINUG010000094.1:2710000-2712500 GCA_029706075.1 Aldrovandia affinis
GTGTGGGGGGGGGGTTCTCCTCAGACACAGGGTGGTCATTTTAGGGGGTCTTGAAATGAAAAGGTTTGGGAACGCCCTGCCTTGCTGTCCCTTTTCCAGGCATGGTCGGTGGGGTATATATTTGATTAAGAGACGTCACAGCAACAAAGTGCGTCAGGTGGAAAAGAACAGAAGAACACATAATGAAGAGAAGAGGCCGTTCGGCCCATCAAGACTTCCTAGTCTACAGAATATCCAGCGCTGCATCAAGCCTGGACTTGAACACCCCGAGAGTTTCTGCCTCCACTACCTGACCTGGCAAACCGTTCAGCGCACCTGACAACTGGATCAGGGACGACAGCGAATGTTCCGCTCGGCGATGTTGTTGCCCGATCTGCATTGCTCACGTCTCGCCATGGAAACAAAAGCTAAAGGGAACATCTGCTGTGAAACAGGAGCGCCTGTGGAGAGTGGCTGGACCACCTGTCACCTCCGCAGAGCTTTTTAAAAACAGCGTTTTGTTCCAGCAGGGCCCTTAACAGCTTAATGAAGCCTGAGAGAGACTTGGCAAGAGCCGGCGCTCTGGGCTGAGCGGCCAATCAAGCGCGAGCAACGCTTCTGCACCTTATCTGGGCATGCTGTCAGCACCTTCCCTCCCGATACGACTCGGACTCACACCGACTCCACTCTCCCTTCTAAAAACCCCACAGACTCACACTGACTCCCCCTTCCCCTCTAAAACCCCTCACAGACTCACACTGACTCCCCTCCCCTCTAAAACCCCTCACAGACTCACACTGACTCCTCTCTCCTCTAAAAACCCCTCATAGACTCACACTGACTCCTCTCCCCTCTAAAAACCCGTCACAGACTCACACTGACTCCCCTCTCTCCCTCTAAAAACCCCTCACAGACTGACACTGACTCCTCTCCCCTCTAAAAAAAACCTCACAGACTCACACTGACTCCCCCTCCCCTCTAAAAACCCCTCACAGACTGACACTGACTCCCTCCCTCTAAAAAAACCTCACAGACTCACTGACTCCCCTCCCCTCTAAAACCCCTCACAGACTCACACTGACTCCTCTCCCCTCTAAAAAAACCTCACAGACTCACACTGACTCCTCTCCCCTCTGAAAACCCCTCATAGACTCACACTGACTCCCCCCTATACCAACTCCCCTCATTTGACAAAACAGTTGGGGGGGGAAGCAGTTGTCTTGAGCTTAAATCGATGTGCGTTTTAAATCCACACTACTGGAGTTAACGGGTCTGTGAGGCCCGCAGGGTTTGGGAGGGATCGGGGGCCGGGGTGTGTGCGCACGTCACGCTCAGGGCATGACATCACGGCCACCTTTGGAAGGGACTCAGAATGTACGGCTTCATCTCAGGATGAAGAGAGCCATTGTGTGAGCGCCGTCTGAGTCCGTGGACAGACCGCAGCCATTGATCCGGCCTGATTGAGCTCCAGCTATTTTCAGATGCCGACCACATCAGCACTCTCCCTCCCCCCTCTCTCCCTCTCCTGGTTATCCACTTAAAAAAAAAAAAAAAAAAAACGTGCATTTTTTTCTCCAGTCTATTTACAGTTACCCGGCGGGGTCATAAACGCGATAATTCAATAATTGAATTGCGTCGAGCGTTTATTCAATATACGAATATAACAATTCACCTCACGTTCATTGTCGCAGTTTGTTCCGTTAGGCCAAAGTCGTGAGTAATGTCTGACACGGCAATAATAAAATAATTGCTATGATCAGTTATTCTTGTAGCGCACTGTGAATAATTACACCACGGGTTTATTACTGTCATCCCTTCACACGCAGTTGTTCTCTCACGCGCCGAACACAGGGCTCTCCCTCGTCTGAGAAATCACACTTAGTCATTTTATCATGCTATAACCCGTGGGCTGACTGTGAGAGCTAAACCCTAAAAAAACAGGCACCGTTGGGAAAAAATAACCACATCTTTCGCAACGGGGAGAGGAAGTGAGAACAGTTTTACGCAAAACACGAAACTAGGGTGGAAAAAATAAACCTCGCCAGTCTTTACGGCGCGACTCTCAGGTTCGCAGCGTTCATATCACATCGATTAAAAAAGCATCGTCTGCAGGCTATTGGGGGCGATGTGGAGTATGACGCTCGAGCTCCGGCTGGATGACGACGCGGCGCTCGTCCTTACAGGAAGGCGCGTTATTTAATGACCGCTAATGCGCTATTCATCAGACGCGCTGCTCGCCCCCCCTCCTCTCCCCCAGCCCTGCCCGTAAACGGCGGCGGCGCTTACGCTGCGTGTTACATGGTGCTTGATTTGAGACAAAGCCATTTGCGGGGCTGATGGATGCAGGGCCAGGAGCGTGGCCGCGTGATAACCACGGGAGGATGATAAAGAGCGAGGGGGGGGGGGGCCCGCCGCTTTATACATTAAAGCCTCCACTGAGACTGCGGTGACATCACTCACGAGGGGAGGGGGAGGGGGCAGGAAGTGTGGGGGGCGGGAGGCAGGCTGAGATCTCTCTATC
>JAINUG010000094.1:2717500-2732500 GCA_029706075.1 Aldrovandia affinis
CACAGCTCTATCCAAAATACCGCCTCTGATCAATGGTTACAAATGATACAAACAATGGTTACAAAACATACATATAAAATGCATCGCACTAGGGGGCCTCCGATAATGTAGCGGTCTAACGCACCCGTATTGGCTGGTCCTTTACGAGCGTGAGTTGCCTATCACGGTCGCAGTTCAAAACCCAACTGTGCCAGACCGGCCCTGGTGGGGAGCCCCGATCGGGGGCAGCGTTTGGCTGTCCGCCCCAGGGGGAAGGGGGAGGGTGAGCCGGCATAATCTCGCTGAGAAGCGCATACGGGAGTCTCCAGAATGTGGGTGGGCGAATTCCGTCTCGAAGAAAGCAGAGTTCGCTGCCCTCGGAGAATTAGCTTGCCTCGTAGAGACAGACGGTGAGTTCATGTGCGCAGGGTAAATAGAAATAAATAGAGGGTATAATTGGCCACTAAATCGTGAGGAAAAACTGGAAAAACCTGAAACAAATTCTTTAAAAAATGTAAAAACACATTGCGCTAATAGCTCTAGTCATTGACTTCACATCGGTCTCTAAGCACATCAGACGGCTGTTTGAACTCTGCGGATGAATCTCACAACTCCAACTCACGTGGTTCTGTGTGGCTCAATAAGTAGAGCATGGCGTTGGCAACGCTTAGGCTGTGGGTTCAATTCCCATTGGGACCACATATTGGGGGGGGAAATGTGTGCATTCATTACTGTAAGTCGCTTTGGATAAAAGCGTCCGCTAAATGGCATATCTTATCCCGCATGTGAAATTCCTCTCCCGTTTAAATCAAGGCCACCACAGTTATAGTGAAAGCCTCACCATGACGCACACACGCACACACGCACGCACAGGTCTGACCCTGTTCACACTAGCCATATTTATAGCAGAGTTTATGCACGTGACCGGGTTATTTCGTCCAGCCTCAAACGCCCCTGTAGCCCTGTACCCAGCGTTCCCTGCGTCGGAGCTCTCCGCACACTAAAGTCACTCCCGCCACAAACTTGTGCTTCGAGTTCAACGACCTTTCCCAGCAAACCCTCTCACCTAGCCTTGGCGGGGCATGTGCCTGAGTGTTTGCATCACCCCACCGCGATGGCTAATCACACCGCTGCCAGCTTTACTCACTGTATTTTCAATGCAAATGTTCCTCTGACTGACGCACCGCAGAGGAGCGCAGTGCCGGAGCTAGCACAAAAATAAACCTCTCTGACTTCACAAAATCGTTCAGCACTCTTGGCATGCCTTCCTGTGTCCTGCGGTGAACGCTCTCCTGGGTCTAAATCCAGAAGAATGTCGAATTTCACAGTCGCGTGGAGTGTGAATCGGGCCCCCGTGGTTCTGTAGGCAGACTGGGTCCGATGGGGACAGGTGTGTAGGTGTGTAGGTGTGTGTGTGTGTGTGTGGTCGGGCCTCGTTCTCGTGGATGATGTCACTGCCGCACAGACTCACCAAAGTACGTCAGCCACCAGGCCTGGAAGTTACACAGATCTCCCTCTGGATGGTCCTCACCCTGACAGACAGACAGACAGAAGGAAAGAGCAAATCAACATGGCTGATGAGACCTGAACATGCAACCCTGCCTCACCACAAACAACAACAAGCAGTGCCCTTTTCCGGCCAATCAAAGGCTTGTGATTGGCTGTAAAAGGGCACTGCTTCCAGCCAATCACTGATTTCAGCCAATGGCTGTGGTTCTCTGTGGCTCAGTTGATTTGGTTAGGCTTACAAAAACAACTGAAAAAAAAAGGCTCACTACTGTAAGTCGCGTTTTGAGCAGCTAAATGACAAAATTAACACCCCCTGATTTGGTTGCTTACAAAAACAACAAAGGTCCGGGAGCAGGTGTGACAAAATTAACAACCCTGGGCTGGTCCGGGTCTTCCTGGTCTCTTCCTGGTCTCTGCGACATTGGGTCAAGCAGGCAGCGGTAGGCCAATGGGAATAATGCAGCCCGACTCACCATGACGTAGGCAATGCTGTCAAAGAACGCCGCCACAGTCAAACTGAGGATCATCTTCTGTGGGCAGAGACAGAGACAGAGTTCAGCTAAAAACATCCCCTAACCATGAGGGGAAACACCACACGACACATACAGCCCTGTCTTTATATTTAAATCAGCATACAAAATAGGGACATTTCATTTTGGATGTATCTTAAAAAGCACAGACTGTTGTTGTTTGTTAATTGGCTCATCCAATTAAACCACCTCAAATACAAAAACACAACACAAGCAACATTACATCCATTATTGGAACATACAAGGACACACGCACACGCACACACACACCAGAGGGCACTAAAACATTACACTGTGGAGGCAACCCAGGGTTAAAAAAAATATATATATATATGTGTAAATGCAAATAAATAATGATGTCGTATATATGCCATAACATAACATATGCCAGTTAGCAGACGCTTTTATCCAAAGCGACTTACAGTAGTGAACGCATACATTTTTCAGTATACGGTCCCAATGGGAATCAAACCCACAACCTCAGCGTTGTCAGCGCCATGCCCTACCTACCGAGCAGCGCAGAAACACACACAGCGCATTGTGTAAGAACACAGTGCGCTGAGCGAGGCCGGTTCACACGGGCAGACACGGCTGCACAAACAAGACGGGTTGCGCTGACGCTGTGAGGTTCACCCCAGCGCTGCTCTTCTTCAAAAAACAAAACCCAGTGAGCACCGGAAAGCGGTAACCTGTGGGCGATGTGTGCAATCTGTGAGGAATGAGGAACATCGTGTTCGTGAGGAACAGGGTGTGCGGCGTGCTAAACCCCCGAGGGACATAGCTCACACCTCACTCATAACTTACATACTGCGCGGGATGAGCTAACTCCCATTGTGCAACGGCGGGCGGCGGTACGGCGGTCTCCTGCAGCGGTTCGCTGTGTTTAACGCCGTCCGTAATTGCCACTCTCGGACGGCCCTTGGCTTGTCGCGTATAATGCATGCGTTGGCAACATGTTTATCAATGTTGCGCCAATTACGTAATTTCATTGGGTGGTGGGGGGTTGGGAGGAAGGAGGGAGGGAGGGAGGGAGGAAGAGAGAGAGAGAGAGACGGAAGCCGAGGCAAAAACAAACAAAGAATGTGAGAGAAAGAGAAAGAGAGAGAGAGAGAGAGAGAGAGAGAATGGTGGGGTGTGCGTTGCTGTGCTGGTAGGACAACATAAAGGTCAAACTGTCTTATAAAAAGCTTGCCCCCCCCCCCCTTCCCCGTTACAGCACGGAGAGGAACACTGCTGCCATGATGGGGGGGATTGGTATTCTCCCGCACGCCGGCCTGACTGCTGGAGGGAGGTGGAGAGCGCAGAGGCAGCGTTCAGCGGACAGAAGCAGCGAGAACATGCCGAGAATGCACAAAGCCTACTGTACCCAGGCCCGCCCCCACTGGAGCCTGGCCACAAACACAGAGAGGACGGGGGAATGAATATTAATGCTGAGTGTGTGTGTGTTTCTGTGTGTGTGTGTGTGTGTGTGTGTGTGTGTGTGTGTGTGTGTGTGTGTGTGTGTGTTGTGTGTGTGTGTTGTGTGTGCGTGTGTGTGCATGTGTGTGTGTGTGTGTGTGTGTGTGTGTGTGTGCGTGTGTGTGTGTAGGAGGGGGGGTACAGCGAACAGGACAAAGGGGCCGGGAGAAAGAGCCAAAGTGACATTTCCAGAGCCGAGCAGTCGCCACTGGAAACAGGGATTGAACAGAGAGACGGAGTCCCACTGGCCCAGGCTCGGAGCACGGCGCTGCAAAGCCCCATCTCACTCTCCGGCAGCCTCCCCTGTCCATCGGTGAACCAAACAGCACATCCTGCGCCATCTCTCACACAGCCCTCCATGAGGCTGCCAGCTTCTCTCACTCGCATTTACCCTCGACAAATAATATGACCAAAAAAGCCCAAGCACTCTCAAAGACCACCTGGAGTCACCTGCAATCTCCCATGTTCCAGCTTACAGACTCCAGAGCAGGGCACCAGGCACATGCTTTTTATGGCTCTGTAAAAAAGAAAGGATTTTCCTCTGACAAATGTGGAGCCTCCTCTTCCCTCTGCAGCGTTCACCAGCTGTGCCTCTAAGCATCAGTCTTCATGTACCTGCACACTGTGCCTGCTGCTCTTGCGATGCAGACCAAACTCTTTCTCTCTCTCTCCCTCTCCCTCCCTCCCTCTTTTTCTCTCTCTCTCTCTCTCTCTCTCCCTCTCCCTCCCTCCCTCCCTCCCTCCCTCCCTCCCTCCCTCTCTTTCTCCCTTTCTTTCCCTCTCCCCCACCCTCACTCACTCACTCACTCACTCACTCACCTTCTCTCTCTCTCCCTCCCTCCCTCCCTCCCACCCTTGCGGGGGGGGTAATGACTTTCTAAACTCTGGCCGTCCCGCCCGTCGCGCAGGGCCCATTTAAACATCTGCGCTATGAATAAACAGCTGAAGTCCTTGAGCCCCCCCCCCCCCCTACGCGCCGCTGTTTCCGAGCCAGAGAACAGACGCTCCTTCCCTCATAGGGATCGGAGGATTTCGCTCTTCTCTCTCCCGTCTCTTCCCTCCTTCTCCTTCCAAATGTCCCGGGGCCCCGGGCTGAGGGAGGAGAGGAGGAAGGGGAAGGGGGGGAGGACGGGGGCCACTTATCCCGCCCCCCCTCCTCCATGTCTGAAGATCAGTGAGGATCGATCCGTCCGCAGCAGCTCAAAGGCACCAAATCTTATTACAGACAATGGAGGCCAGGAGCCGTTCAGCTCTTATTTATTTACTGAGCGCCCGGCTTCCCTTTGTTCTGTTTGTTTTCCTCCAATCCATTTTATTGGGTTTTCCTTCCCCCCTTGTTCGCCAGCCCAAAAACCCAGCGTCTGGCAGCGCAGGACAGGGCAGGGCCCCTCTTCTCCAACAGAGTACAAACGCTTGGCATTGTTTGAACAGCGGCCCTGGGGTGACGTTCATCTCTACAGTCTTTTCACAGAAGACAGCACGCTTAAGCTTCCCTCTGCTTCTCATTGGCCTGAGGAAGTTATAAACTTGCTGGCGAGACGGAACCCTGCGTCGTCCAATGAGAGCAGAGTTTACTGCCGGGTCAACGTTTGTGGACTGTCTCCCGTTCGGCTGGGCCATTGGGAAACTCAGCTCAGGCCTTTTGAGCTGGACCCATATAACTAAACGACTTTTATCATGTTTGCGCTGCCACATAAAACTAGGGATACAGCGGCAAGGTGGCCGGCCAATGAGAGTGGAGTTTACTGCCGGGTCAACGTTTTGTGGCCCTCTTCCGTTCGGCTGGACCAATGGGGAACTTGGTTTAGGCCTTTTGAGCTTTTATAATGTTTGTGCTGCAATGGACTGCACCCGTTCAAAGGATCCCTCATTTACTCAAGTGCTGCCTTTATTTTGGCAGTTCCCTGTATATAAAAACAATGCTCTCAGGTGTAAGGTAAGAACTTCAGTGCTGGAAACAGCACTCTATTGGAAAGGAGTGTTAAGGAGTGTTAAACTCAATTCCTACATTCCTAAGTTGCTCTGGATAAGAGCGTCTGCTAAATGCTTAAAATGTAATGTAAAATGTACATGCATTTGCACAAACCTCTGGTCTGAATCACTTACAAAGCTCAATCATTTACTCTGCTTGACAGTTCATAGTATTTTTGCAGATAATAAATCACAATTAAAGACTACACAGTACTTGTGTACTATTCACAAGGAATTTTACTGCCACATTCTGTGGAAATGGACAGTCTCCCCTGAATACAACTGATTACATAACAGGCCAAATTAAGGCGGGGGACAAATAACAAACTCCAAAGTGTGAAATTTACCACAAAGAAACTTTGAATGTGTGGGTTCTCTGCTTACATCGTTAGCTCTAGCTAGCTATATTTTGTGTTGATAAGCTATTTTTTTTCCTGCGAATCCAGTTGGAAACTTTGTTCTTGGGGAAATGCACCGCTTTTGTAGCTAGCTAATGTTGGCTTGCTACCGAAATCCTCATGAGTTATTTGACGTTACCTATTTGGCCTCAGTTCACCACCAATTGTGTGACATAGGCTAGTCAAGTTAATCAGCTTGACAATTGGCTACATCATAGTAATATGGATAGTAAGATACCATTTATTCAAAGTTATCATCAAAAGAAAATTAACCCTGCTTAGCCATGACAATTCTCTAAATGTAATATAGGCCCGGCTAACCCATGGTCTACTACATTTAAAATAAATTCACACTCACTTGATGCTATATACAACATAAAATGAGAAATGACATTTTGCAGTTTCTGGAGCACACTTTCTTATGTCTGTTACAGGATCCTATCATAAGGTATGAATGTTTAAATATAGCGTTATTTTGTAAATCAAGCATGACTGCGTTGTACATTAGGCCATTGCCAGTGTTTGCTTCGTTGGTATTTGTATTTACAGTTCCGTAGTCTAGTGACTAGCAAGCTCCCCCATCTGGCGTGGAGCGTCATTAAACAAAGTCGCAGGGAGTATATTCGCTCGCAACACCGTATTCGACAGCAGTTCGACGGCCTGTGCAATCACACCAAATTCGATTTTGTTTGTATACTGAGGCCTTGACACTCACGGGCTGAGTAACAGGCGCCACTACGTTTCTGCCGAGTGTGTTTGTGGAAAATAGGGAAATTAGGGATAACATGGCTTAAATAGCGCCTTTAGAGAATAAAGCAGACAACTTCAAATCCACTCTGATAGGATTTTGCCACGCAGGTTGCTGGAACACCCCCCCCCCATTCCCCATTTCCCATTCCCCATCTTCTGTCGCTCCACCTCTCCGCCGCGGCTGTCACTTAGCAACTCTCAGCACAATCAGCCGCGGGACAAAAGAGACGGCACGAGGACGCTGCGCAATCACACTCCTCTCTCATCTCTCACTCCGTCTCCCTCGTTCTCTCTTTTCAACCACCACCCCCATCCCCCCATCCCCCATCCTCCTCGCTCCGTCCATTAGGGTCTTTAAATTAACCCCGTGTCTCCCGGTGGCGGGCGACGAGGCTGGCTTCGCCCCGTTCTCCGTCTGCCCGAATTAGCGCTTCTCCTGGCAGACGCGCTCTAACACTTCTCCTCCGATTCTCAGGTTTGTTCTGACTTCGTAACTCGTCGTCACGTACACCCCCCCCCCCCTCCACCCTCCCCCGTGATTAAAGCAGAGCTGACGGTACGAAGCGTTACCGGGGGAGTTCTATTTGCGCTTCGGTGAGCGCAGAGGGGGGTGGTCTAATTAAAGCAGCTTCCACGGGAACCCTGGTCAGAGCGCCTCCGCACAGACGCGCTTTTTGAACGCGGCCCGTTACTCGGCAACGTTCGAGACGCAGCGCGGGGCTCTGGGACGCATCGAGCCCGAGCTCCGCACAGGGAAACGATCCCCCTGGGATACGGGAGACATAAGGAGCTAAAAGGAGAGCCGAGAGAACGAGACCTGCTCTCGGAGTTAGGTTTCCTCGCGCTGCCAGTACGTGCTCTTATGTTCCATGCGGTCTGTCTACAGAGAGCGCCACGTGCAGTCCTAACGCTATCCATGCTGTTACCTCATTACCACAGCCTCAGCGAACAGGTGCAATATGCAACAAAACATTGCTTAAATGCATCTTTAAATTATTATGTTCATGTGGACATTATAAAAGAGAGATATATGCATCGTCTTGTTTATCTTAACAACAATTTTGGAAAAAAATACCTGCAGGATATGAGGATTCTATCTTTAAAATGCTGACTAGTTTCACAGGTCACCTTCTGAGTTCCTAAAATACACTCCATGATCTCGGGAGTTGATTTTTATTTTTACTCTTATTTTTGCTGATGTTTTGCTTCCTCGACAATGGAACGATGGAAGACAATGCTTATTATGCCTTACGACGTTCGCCACATGAATATGATCGTTTAAAGCTATTATCGGTCCAGTTAGACCTAACACAGAGAAATCCCTGACCTAAAACGTTAAGGTAGGTAAGTCCATTACATTGAATGAAGGTGGAACCCGCACAGTGTGTGTAGAAAAGGGAATATCCCAATCAGTTATACTGATGATGGTCATTTGACTGAAACGTCTGTCTCTTGTCGATTAAAAGACTTTTGAATTAAACATCGAGCCTTCGCCTTGTTTGGGATATTCCCTTTTCTACACAGTGTGCGGGTTCCACCTTCATTCATTTATTTATAGTGGCTATTGCAGCTTTTGAACCTACGCACCTGTGGTTACAATTATCCGGTTGGCGTGGCTTCACCTCTCTCCAACAATTTTAAGTCCATTACATTCAAATTAAAATATTCTTGCATATATATAACGTCTGACCATAAGAGCAATGTGTTTGGTGATAAGCCTGTCCGTATTGTATGGAGGGGCCCTGTTGAACGAACCACAATCGGGCAAACAGGGATGAACTTTTGAGGAGCAAGACAAAGGCACGAGGTGCCCACAGAGCGCTCTCACGGTCGGCCAATGAAACGTGCTCCAGAAATCAAAAGCCATCGCTGTTTCTTTAAACCAAATTTAATCAGACAGCAAGTCGTGAGACTACAGAGCAGTGCAGGCACGCAGGAGGGTTGCAATCCTGTGTCGTTTCATTTCGACCGCTTTCATTTAGTACAGTCTGAGGAAAAGAACTGAAGGCTTCCGAAACAGCAGCGCACTTAACCAACCAATCAAGGGCCGGCCTGGGAGCGGCATTCACCATTCCATTATTACACATTAAAAACCAGCACGCCGTTAAACTTTGATCAGGGCATTTCTGTTGACCGCCCCCCCCCTCTCACCACTCAATCTCTCTCTCTCTCTCTCCTCCTCCTCCTCCTCTCTCTACGGGAACATTTAAAGCCTGACTCCCACTCAGTCATTCCTTATCTCTCTCTCCCCCTCTATTTCCGTCCCTCATTCTCTCTCTCTCTCTCTTTCTTTTTCTGTCTGCGTTGTGAGCTGTCACTCTGACGGACACCGAGTGCCTCCGGCGGCTGGCTCGTCAGGAGTCAGGGCACGGGAGGGAGGGAGGGAGGGAGGAGGGGGAGAGAGAGAGAGAGAGAGGCCGTCTGACAGGGGAAACCGGAGGGGGTGGCGGGAGGGGGTGTCAGGCAGATCCCCTTGGAAGCAGGGCGGTCCGACGTGAGCTACAGGGCCGTGAGGTTCGGCGACTCACAGAGCAGCCAGAGGAGTCTCATCTCCGCCTGAAGGTGGGTTGGCGGCGGGGGGGCTCTCATTTGCATGTGAAAGCTCAGATTAAACCTCAGGTGGCCATGCCAGAAAGTGGGCTCTGCTTTTCAAAGGGGCCGTGCTCTTCCCTCCTTAACAGGTTGAGCCGGGCCCCGATTCCGTGACGCCGCCCCGCTGGAACGACATTAAATAAACATGGCGGCAAATAGCGAAATGGGAAACGTAATTTATTTATAGGCGGTATACATTTTTGAGAGGCCTGTGGGCTCGCAGTGCCGCGCGGATTAAATGAGCCGTGATACCTGCCTGATCACCGGGCCAGAAATAGCCCTGACGATCTTTATCAGGTAAGAGGGACGTCCGCGAGCGCCTGGTTTGCCATTCCTAACCAGGGGAGAGGTCACTCCACAAAATGCCCATCTTGAAGGCGTACCAGCGAAAGCCTGAGCGCCGGAGTCGTGGGGTTTAATGGTGAAGCAGACTCGGGGAAAAAGGATAAATGCTTATTCCAGGTGGCCGTGTAATTACCCACTGCCCTTAAGCTGGAACACCCGCCCCCCTCAATAAACGACATCCTGGGAGGCTAGGGGGGCTCCAGAGGAGTCAGGGAGAGGAGCGTGCGTCCCTTTCAGGGAAAGAGAGGGAGGTGTGTGTGTGTGAGTGCATCTGTCTGGTTTGGCGAGAGAGGGCAGTGTGTGTGTGTGTGTGTGTGTGTGTGTGTGTGTGTGTGTGTGTGTGTGTGTGAGTGCATCTGTCTGGTTTGGCGAGAGAGGGCAGTGTGTGTGTGTGCGTGAGTGCATGTGTCTGGTTTGGAGAGAGAGGGCTGTGTGTGTGGGTGTGTGTGTGTGTGTGTGTGTGTGTGTGTGTGTGTGTGTGTGTGTGTGTGTGTGTGTGTGTGTGTGTGTGAGTGAGTGAGTGAGTGTGTGTGTGTGTGTGTGTGTGTGTGTGTGTGTGTGTGTGTGTGTGTGTCTGGTTTGGTGAGAGAGGGCTGTGTGTGTGTGGTGTGGTGTGGTGTGTGTGTGTGTGTGTGTGTGTGGTGTGGTGTGGTGTGGTGTGTGTGTGTGTGTGTGTGTGTGTGTGACGGTCAGTCTCGGGCTCGGGCCGTAGGTGGCCGGGGTGGGCTGACCCAGTTAGCGTGTCCTGCGCAGGCTGCCTGTTGGAGGATTAAACAGAGCAGCGCGGAGCCCTGAACCGTGAGATTACAACAGCAAGAGCTTCCTACTCTAAAGCGCTGTCACTGAGAGACGGTCTGAGGAGGCTCACACACGCATACACACGCTGATACATGCAAGCAGGAACGCACGCACGCACACACACACACTCATAATCTTACACACACGTACACTCACACAAATTCTCACACATAAACACACACACACACACACACACACACACAGACACACACACAAGCATGCACACACACAGACACACACACACAAGCACAAACACGCAGGTACACACAGACACACACACACACACACACACACACACACACACACACACACACACTAAGTGCAGAATCGCAGGCACGTACACGTCTGTGCTTTCACAGCCGCTCTCCGCACATTCCCCGTGTTCATTAGCGAGGAGAGCGAGGCGTTAAGAGTTCCTTTTTGAAAGCCGTGGTAATAATCGCCCTGGTTTTAATGGAGCGCAGGCGCTGAGTAGAGGCTGGCAGGGCTGTGTGGACGCGTGGCGCTCCCCCGAGGAGCCCGGAGTCCGCCCTGCTGAGATAAACACCCTCTCGTGGGAACGCCACACACAACTGTCTGCTTCCGGCACAACTCTCTCCCACATCCCACGCGCAGGACGATAGTGTGAGGGCTGCCGTGCGCACTCCACAGAACATCACATTTACATTACAGGCATTTAGCAGATGCCCTTATCCAGAGCGACTTACAATTTTACATTTTTCTTTACACGGCTGGATATTTTACCGAAGCAAGTCAGGTTGAGTATCTTGTTCAAGGGTACAACGGCAGTGCCCCACCTGGGGATTGAACCCCCAACCTTTGAGCTACAAGCCCAGTTCCGTAACCATACACTGCCACCCTAACATTTCTACTACACCCAGGACTGAGGGCGTATCGGCCGTGGGCTAAAGGCCTCTACGCGCTCACGCGACATCCTCTGCAACACGTCGCAGAGGTTGCGTTGGTGTTGCAGAGGATGTTGCGTACCTAGCACAAAAATCGAACTCGCAACATGTCGCGTAGATGTTGCACAGCATTGATTGGTTGGTTCACGAATGGAGGCGGAGCTGTCATGGTCATAGTTCATCGAGCTAGTACATCATTTTTTTACATTTGACATTTTAAGCATTTAGCAGACGCTTTTATCCAGAGCGACATCCAGATTAGGGGAGAATGATAAAAGCAGCGATTTAAAAAATTATGTGAAAAGACAGAAAAAGACCATCCTTCATTTCCCTTAATACATTAACATTATTGTCAAGAGTGGTCTGCTGGTTCCTTTGTTCCACGTGAATTTACTCTATTATTTTAATGCTATAAAGGTGAGTTGCACACACACAAGCTGCTTTCATGACAGGCGTACTTCCTTTTTTTCAAAGGTTTTAAAGTCTATTGTACTGACAGTACATTAAACTCGGAGATTCTGCAAACAACGAAGGATCGACTGTGGTCTTCACGTCATTCTAAATTATATATTTAAGGTTGCAAATATCCAGATGTTTTGTGTTGTACTTAAGATTACATATAAATGTCACATGTCACTACAACACCTTAATGCGCAGAATATTCAACTAACAAAACAAAGAAAGAGCAGGGTGCATATACATTTTTTAAGCATATAGCAGACGCTCTTATCCAGAGCGATTTACTAGATGTGCATTAATACATGGTAAGAACAATCATAGTTCGCACAAGAGACCAGTGAAGTAATACAGTGATAGACATCGTTGTTGGCAGCTGCATACCATACCTGTATATATCTATGTCAACGTTAGCTAATCAAAACTATTGATATATCTATCTAGCTAGCTAGCAACCTGGTATCACGGCCAAATAAAGCTCGCTAACAGTAGCTAACGATATAGATAGCTAGCATAATTTGTTCAACACGGTATAAAATGAAAGGAAAGATTGGCTGAAGAAGTGTGAAGGTACAGGAGTTTCCCTGATTTCATGAAAACTTCACCGACCTTGTTCAATACATTTACGCCTACTAGTGTACAGAAGCGTAAGGACACCATGTCGCGTAGGTTGCGCAGAAGTATAAATTGCCGAGTGCTCTGCGACGTGTTGCAGAGGATGTCGCGTCGCAGTCGCGTTGCTTACGCAGAAGCATGTAGAGGCCTTAAGGGGATATGACAACGTGCGAATGGTTTCCACGTTCATGAGGAAAACATCTGGAATCACGGTGACTCCCCTTGAGTGGCGAATCGCTCTCCTGCGAGACATCAGCGTTGTTTCGCGAGGTACTACACGTGTGTGAGCACGTAGACTCCGTCCATCGGCGGGTGAAAGCCCCTGTGGAGCGCGGCAAACGACTTGCTTTACAGAAAGGGACACTTTGATCTCGTTTTACAACTGACGGCATAAACTTCTTTCAAAAGCATTCGTCTGGCTGACTCAATAGCTGAAGCTGGAAAAGCACGTTTTTAAACAAAATAAATACTCTTTCTGTACCACGGAATTATATTCTGAATCAGAGCGTGAAACAGAATTTCTCATCCTCCCGTTCGAAGTGAGAAATCATACTTTGATTTATTCCCTTACAAGAGCCAATGAAGGAATTTCAAACAAAATAAAAAAGAATCATTTATAGCAGGAACCGCTACGATATTTCTATTTTTTGTTAACCGTCACGCACCGTAAAAAGCACCGTCCGGTGATCGTGCGCTGTTTGAGCGCGGTTAACAGAATTCCCGCTAGTTCTCACAGTGGGGAAGGAGAGCTGCGGGCTGAGGGAGAGACAGCGCGGGCCTCGCTCAGAAGAGTGGCGAGAAGCGCGTTCGATCAGCCCTTTTCTGCACGAGGAGCCGACCGCTGCCACGGCTCCCAGGGAAAAACACCAGACGGGGCTCCTGAGCTGTGGCGGTGCGGACTCATGTCCCAGCACGGTTCCATCAGTCAATCAAACTTTTTTCTACAGAATAATTCATACACAACATGCGATTCAAAATGCTGAACATGAAAAGAAAAGAGAAAAAATAAAGCAGGAATGCAAACACAATTGAACGCGTTTAGAGACCCTCCGCGCGGACGGTCCGTCCGTTCTGGGATCCGCGGAGTCGGCGTCTGCGATGCGCCACGGACCGGAGCCTCGTAAAAGCTCACCCGGTCCGCCCCCGTCCTGCTGCTGCTGCCGCCAAATCGCGGTAATGAGCCTCGCGGCGCCTGAGTCGCGCAGCCAGCTCTCGGTAGCTCGGCGCTAATTGAATTACCCACTTCTGTCAAGGCAATCAGCCTGGATGGCGGGCAGATGGACGTCTGCAGATAATCATTACTCAACACCTCCGCGCCGCGCTGGGAGAGACAGCCTGTGCCCGATTGATTGGGAGGGGGCGGGGGCAGGGGGGGGGCAGGGGGCGGGGGGGGGGGGGAGTTGATTCACGGTCGCAGAGACTGAACAGTAGGGCTGATGAACGATGCGGACCAGGAAGGGGGCCAGCCGGATGAAAGCGGCACGTTATCAAAGCTTTATAAACCGATCGATACCAGCGCCGGCACTTCTAACGGCCTAATTAGCAATGCTTCCTGGCCCGGATTTAATTGAATATGCGCACGTCGTGGGCGATAGCCATTGTGTACCAAAAAGGTAGGAAGAAAAATAATGGGGACCAAACATTATTTTTATTTTTTTATCGTAAGGCGCATTCTCTCCGAAGGGTCCAGAACTGACGCATGCCTCGTTAACGTATTTCTTCAGCCTATCACACAGGGCGGGGGACTGGATGGACCTCCCTGGTGGTTCAAGGGCAGTGCCTTTATCAGAGGGATCCTTCGTCACCATTGGCTGAGGGTGGAACACCAGTGCTCAGACCGCTAATGTTACGGGAGGGCCTACCCTTGTGAACAACGCTGCGTCTCACGTTCTCTAATAAACACAACCTTTGAATGGCCTAGCGCTCCTCATAAGGGCATGGTAGTCAAACACACTATGGCAACAGAGTTCTTTTCAGAGGCTGGTTCACACGGTCAATCCATTCCAATCTGCTTCTCAACAATTGCCATCTCTGACAGTGGGCACTCATTATTGGGGAGGACCACAATGGAAATAAGCCTTCGGGCTTTATTGTGTTTTTATCCTCGTGATTTATTTTCTCTTGTATGTTATGTGTGTTGGCCTATGTGCCGTTTTTAATCACCAAATAAACCAAACCAAACCAAACTGAAGAAAGGTAAATTAAATCCTTAAACGCACGAACGCATGCACGCACGCACGCACTCTCTCACACACAAACACAGGTCACACATTCACACAGGCTTGTAAACATGCAAACACACATGTACACATACACAGAGGAATGGACATATACAGATAAGCCAACACAGAATGACACACACAATGCAAATATACACACACGCATAGTCTCATTCAGACACATTCTCTCACACACACACACACACACACACACACACACACACACACACACACACACACACACACACACACACACTCACACAGACACACACACTAACAAACAGACAGTCACAGTCAGTCACAGACACACACACTAACAGACAGTCACAGTCAGTCACACAGTCACACACGCACGCAGTCACACAGTCACACACACACACACACGCACGCACGCACGCACGCACACACACACACACAGTCACACACACACACACACACACAGTCACACACACACACACACACACACACACACACA
>JAINUG010000094.1:3420000-3645289 GCA_029706075.1 Aldrovandia affinis
ACCTCCCTCCCCCCACCTCCTCATTAGAGATATCCAGTGAATTCATGAATTAATGAATTGAAATATTGTATGAATGTGTCTCACATCGCATAAAGCCTACCCCATATGGGCTAGTAAAACACTCATCATCATTTCCATGTTTAAAGATCAATACAATATCAGTGTAGTTTGCATAAAGGGCCTTATAGTCTATATATGTTATATGTCACGTAAACAAGTTTACCACCATACAAACCACAATTCAAAAAGAAAATATGCTATGCATACAGGTGTTTTTTTCCTTCTGTTCCAAGAATGTGTGTGCGTGTGTGATGTCTATATGAGTGTGCGTGTGTGCAGGTGCATGTGAGTGTGCATGCGTGTGTGTGTGTGCATGTGTTGATGTGTGTGTGTATGAGTGTGTGTATGTGGGAGACATACCAGCAGACCCGGTGAAACCTGAGATCCAGGTCAGTCTTGCGTCCCGCTCAGCGATGTACTCACTCTGCGGGGGGGGGGGGACACACGCACACAAACTCATCACAGCTGTTTCTCATGAGATCAACTCTTGCTCTCTCAGCTGACAAGGTTGGGCTGATACACAGGGCCCTATAAGTATGTATGAAAATAGCCAGAATGCCCTTTGTCCTCTACGGTAGCAGTTCCCAAATTGTGGGTTGATACATAGGGACCTATAAGTACATATGTAAAGACCCAGAATGCCCTCTGTTCTCTACAGCAGTGGTTGGGGCCCACTGGTGTATCGTGAGAGCGGTTGAGGTAGATCGCGAGATGACACATAAATCAAAAAATAACTTGGTGTATAAAGTGCACTTCCACATTGGCATTCATCACACCAGTCAAATGAAACACTGCACCTGTCATCTGCAGTGTACTGTGTACAGTGTAAACACAGTTGCTTAAACACACAGTATGCTAACCTTTTTAATTCCACTTGTCAGACTACATTTTATTCAGGGGCGGGTTGCGGAAAATGCATTATTATGTATTAATTCCATATGTGAACATATGTGTATATATGTAGACTACATTTGGGTTGGGCTGGGTGGGGAAAATGCAATAGGCCAAAAGCGGGTTGTGGGCCCGGTAAGTTTGGGAACCGCTGGATAACGGCTGGCGTTGGGCGGAGCAGGGGGAAGGAAAGGGGCGTGGCGGCATGGTACCAGATGGGCGTCGGATCCAGGGATGATGTAGGCGGAGATGTTGAGGGGGGCCATGCCGCGCCTCAAGGCCTGCAGACGCAGGGTGGTGTTGACGGCCGTGGGCGGAAGGTACTGAAACACACAGCACAGGCCTCTTTTAGGGGGTGTGCCACTGTCCCGCTTGGGCAGGGAGGGGTTCCCTCCACCATGCGCCCCCCATAGCCCACCCACCGCCTAATTGCCCCCAGTGCAAATCAACATCAGATCGGAAAAAGCAGGATTATATGCAGGCTGACTTCACTGATTAGACTTATTGTTGCTTCCTCCCCCGGCACGTGGACCCAGGGAGGAGGTGTGGGGTGGGGCAGCTGATTGGGTGAGGTGCGAGGGGGCAGGGCTTTGTCTCACCAGGGCTGAGCAGTTCCGTTCGCTGGCCATTCCGGCTGCAGGGAGAACCCCATTCAGGCTCCCTGTGGAAACACAGCAGGGAAAATGACAGGAGGGAAGGGGGGGAAGAGTTAGCTGCTCAGTGCACTGTCGCTGTTGGACTTTTACGGTGTAAGATCAAAGTTGAGTTATCGCGGTTACTGTCGCCGTGGAATTTCCCTGCTCCTGACCTGCTCCTGTGACAGGCAGGTGAAGCGAGTCTCTGAACTTCCCGCCCCATGCCACATGCTGCTCACATGCTGGGAGGCGTTCAAGGACAGCTCGACATGGTCAAGCCTTAACTTACAGCTGCATCCACCAGCTGTTTGACATAACTTTGGATTCTGTTTCAAAGATAAAATGTTTAGAGATAAAAGCTCCTCTAAACATCTTTAAATTTGTGTTAGATTTTACCAGAAAAAATACAAATAAAATACACAGCAGTGAGTGAATAAAAGCTATAAATACGCATGAACTCGACTCAAACAAGGTTCCTGGCCTGCCACACATTGTTACGTCCAGCTAAATAAAAGCCAATGAGCATGAAACAGTCACCAGAGACGGAAGAAAAGTTTGCATTCCAAACTCTCTGAAAAAAAAAGAACTCCACATATCTACAGCACATCAATATCACAGGATTTCAAAGATGGATGTAAAAAATGCATTTACCTCCCAGGGCAATAGTTGCAAAGAGAACCCAGCCAGGTGGCGTCATCTTGCAACAGGGAACGATGACGGTCACACAGATGCTTCTGTGGAGATGACAGCACTGTCACTGCCAGCACAAACCTTTCTGTTACTCATCGGTGACACTGATACTGATCGTGTGCGATAGATCGCTTACGGGGGGCGGCGCTTCCTAAGGTCCTGCCATAAAGGGCGGCGGCCTGTGACTGTGTTCATCCAGCTGCGCGCGGCGCATTGCCTGTGGTTTGGAAAGCATCTGCAGGGACGCAGATGGTTGGCAGAGACCATGTCCCCTTACACGCTGGAGGTTGCAGTTCAACCGGTGGAGGTTTCTGCATCCTGCTCACTGCAACTTAGTTCCTTTTAGTTTAGTTTAGTTTATTTATTTTCTGCTTCCAAATGCAGTCAGGAATTTCAAAGGCTCTCTAGAGCTCTCCACTGACCTATTGTCCCAAAAAGGATCCATTGACATGTTTATTTGTGGATGTATGCCGGTGCCCACTCGCACGCGCACACACAAGCATGAACACACACACATGCACACGCACACACACACACACAACACACACACACACACACACACACACACACACACACACACACACACACACACACACACACACACACACACACACTCACACACACACACACAAAACACAGATCCAACTTTACAGGAAACCACATTTTTTATAGGAATTGGCACATTGGGGAGATGCAGACAGACAAATCAATGGGTTGTTACACAGTTTTCAGCGCATCACATTAAAAAAAGCACAAAAAAAGCACCGGAGCTATAAATGATCAATCCAGTTTGACAGTGCTGTACTTCAACCTTTAAGTAAATTGCCCATACTGTAATTCTGCAGGAGCCAGAGGAATTAACTGATTTGAATAGAGGCTGCTTTCATTGTTTGTCCACCGTCTGTTGTGTGTGTGTGGGGGGAATGGAAAATATGAATGGTTCAATAACTCCCATGTACAGAATACAATACAGAACCATTTCATGTGCATTACACTTTTTCTCAATTATTTAAACACGTTTCCTGAAACGGACTTCTCAAAACTATAAACACAAAAGTCAATCAGTAAACAAATTTGGCAAAACTCCTCTTGCAAAATGAAACACTGCACTAAACTATGTGAACTCTTCTCAAAATGACATTTTTTACCAAAATGATACACACATGCATCAAATGAATAGACTCTTACACTAATTAAATTAAAAACACTGCTATGAAAATCTAAACATTTCACTAATACATGTGCTGTGTTATAAACTTACAACGTATGTGCAGAAGCCTGTTATAATAGATTGTTGCTGTATGAACTCAAATATAAAAAGAATACACAACTACAGTACTAAAAAACATATTTTTTTAAATTACAGTTTTGTTATGCACATTTCAGCAAATAGCATATGGAAAAACTGAGAATATGAGAATATAGTAGGTCTGTACAGGAAGACCACTTATGTAAAAGAGAAAAAAATACTTTCCTGGTTGTCTTTTATCACACAGTGATAACCAGGTGGCTATAGATAAAGTCTATTCACAGCAGAGCAAGAGATGGCTATCGTCAATATGGTGCTACAAAATAATGCCATTCGACTAAGGAAAATCGAAAGTTAAATCATTGATGACAACATCATAGTATTTCAATATGACATTGTCATCATATAATTGGCCTGGCCTGACAAAGATGGTTTTTCAATTCTGAAAAATAAATTATGTTACAGTATACTGTATTGACAATGTAGGAATAGCCTACAACTCCCAGTTTCATATATGATACATATTTGTACTGTGGTTCACTTGCAGTAGTTTACCATATTCCACAGTAATCACTGAGTACTGTATTATAATGTAGTACTAAAGACCACAGTAAAGTTGAGATCTACAGTCTAATTTTGACCTATTCTAATTTGTTAGGGAGTTTACCTGATTTCTGTGGTCATGTCATGAAGCAACAAATGGCCAAACAGAAGTGGCTCAGGTTTTGTTATGAACTTTTATCTTTGGGAGATTTTTTAAACCTGATTTAGGACTTATGTAACAACAATGAATCAGAAATGTGCTTAATGAGGAGAGTTGTGTTTATTGGTTTTGCATAAAACTGTGAGGGTAATTTGGCCACAAGTTCTCATCAACATCAATTTGTGCATCTTGAAAACAAGTCTAAAATGTGCTTATAGTTTTGCAGGAAGTGTTTTGTTATTGATAACATCCTGGGAGCAAACCAGCTTTAGGTTTTGATAATTGAGTCATTTATGCAGGTCATCCAGTATTTTTGGTTTGTGTAACAGCAAACCAATTGACAGAAAAACGGTTTTGCAGTTTTGAAAACAGTGTGTTCATTTGAAAATTCCTCTTCCTCTGTGTATCTATTGAATAACCAGTTTTGATGCATGTTAGCAGTTGAAAAAAACTGTAATGAGGAGAGTTGTGTTTATTGTTTTGCAAAATGTAATAGTTCCACCACAATTATTTAATGGTACATGTTTTCTAAAAACTAATGTCTGCAATTATTTAATGGTACATGTTTTCTAAAAACTAATGTCTGCTGTCATGAAACCCCAAGGACTAAAATGGCAATTAACTGTGATTGCTATTATTTAGTGTAAAGAGTAGAATGTATGAAAATTCAATAGTTATAGTAATAAGCTCTATTTTATATCACTGAAATGTAATTAAAAACATCATTATCATTATCATTACCAGAATCTTATCTGTACCATTTGACAGTATAAAACTGTATCAGAGAAATATAATACCAAAGGCCAAAACCATTTTTTTAATAATTTTTGCGCCTCAGTTGAATCTTTTATTGCTGTAAATTATAGCTGAAGTACCTTAACTGCACAGTCCACTAAAGGACAGTAGGGGGAGCTAGCGGACAGTGTATATTCTCATGCATTATACAATGGGCATTTTTAATATAAACAAGCCAACATTGTCAGGTTTATTCATCTACAGTGTTACAGACACAGCCTCATGCACATACTCTTTCTGTTTTCCTCACACAAAAACACTCATCTGTCACAAAAACACACACACACACACTCTCTCTCTCTTTTTTTCTGTCAAACATACGCACACACGCACACACACACACACTCTCTCTCTCTTTCTGTCTAACATACGCACACACACACGCATAATTGGTCTCCTTGTTAGCACCTTAGCACACACAACACCGTAAACGGTGTCGACATGCAAAATTTGTCACGCCCTGAGATTTCTCTCACAGATGCGATTTATTCCCCCACCCTTGAATGAAGATATGGATAGATATTAATAAATGGTAGCCCTGGCAACGGCTCCTTGTGTTCCGGGGGTGAGCTGGAGCTGTTTGAAAAGCAGCAGGAGGCCTCTAATAACACCTGGGCTGAGAGGTGATCCTGGGCAGGCTAACATTGCCAGCACTGCTGCCCACCAGCAGCCATTTGCCGATACACCACCTGAGGCTAATGCGCATCTACAATAACCCTCCAGCCGTCAGCTCAGGAGATTCCACGGCTGACAGGGAAAGGCAAAACAAAGCCATAAATCACAAATTACAAGACGTGCCACATTTTTCCCTGCACTGTCGCCAGGGACATCTGTGCGTATGCGTTACCGGACGTGCGGACACCCCTGAAAACACACTCCTAGTCGTTTGTTTAATCCGGGGTAGGGCGGAAGGGGGGCGGGCGTGACTAGGGGGGTTTGGGGATTAAATATTCAGCTGGGGCCCTCCGGACCCTCCGGCGCCCAATGTTCTGTCCGCTCCAGGGTGTCTGCAGGGTCACGGGGCCTGTCGCCGGTGATGTGATGCACACATTTCCTCCCTCCCTCTCCGCCAATGGCTGGATCTCCTGCGTGACTGCGTGACCACGAGGGGCACTGGGGGCCTGTGTTGGCCTGTTGGTGGCGTGTGAATCATGGGCAAATCGTGTGGCAGACGCCAGGGCGTGATGGTGGAGACCTGGGCAGGTTTAGCAGTAGTCCACAGTCCGGGATTCTTTAAAGTCATGAGTTGAACCCTGGCATTGAAAGAGAGACCTGACAATGGGGAGGGGGAAGGGGGCCTCTATCACAAATCTCTGAGCTCCGGCATGGCTGTGTAACGCGAGTAAACAGTCACTCTGCCCAGCAGGCCCAGTCACCTCCGCAACGCACCGTCTCTGCCTTTGTGTTCTCCACCGCGCTCGAGGACCCTAGGACACAGATAGGACATCGAATAGTTTGAGATTAGATCGATTCATCTGCATCTTAGCCTATACTGTACTTTATTTTTGTCCTTCTACCTACTACTCCACCCCCCCCCCAAACTTTAATGGAAGTAGCATTAACGTGCTTTTCGATTTTTCTTTGAGCCTCAATTTAAGTCTATTTTAACACACACACACACACACACTGCAGTTTACTTTCCCATAGTCCACATTACAACCCAATTCCGATCTGATTGCTGCGCACTGGTACAAAAAAAAAGAAGGAAGAAATCGATATCGCCCTCTTTTCGTGTGCGCCCCAAGCAGGCCGCCAAATCCCAACATCTTGAAGGCATTAAAGATTTGGGGCTCTGATTCCACAATGCAAAGTAATAACTCATTCTTCTTCTTCTTTTTTCGAGCACAACAACGTGCGTTTTTCTCAATACAGGAGCGAGAAAGGAAAGGTCAGCGTGCTTGTAAATGGAAGGAAAGGGATCAGAATGGAAACCAGATTGTGCTCGGAGGTGCAGAGGGAGCTGCACAACAACGTGCGAACAGTAGAAATGTGATGACCGAATGCACGGAGGGTGACCAGTTCCCCCAGGCGCTTGCTCTGCATTAGTGGCTGGTGTAACAGCACATCGCTGCCTCTGACTAAACCCACTGGGTCCTCCACGACAAACTGCACTCAGGAAAATGGCCATGGTCTCGTAGCCTCCCATAGCACTGTACCATTTCACAGCATTCATTTTTCCCCACCACACACACACAAACACACACATGCACACACACACACAGACACACATGCACACACGCACATGTGCACACACACACACACACACACAAACACACACGTGCACACACACACACATGTGCACACACACACACACACACATAAAACACACACAAACACACACGTGCACACACACACAAGCACACACGTGCACACACACACACAAGCACACATGTGCACACACACACACAAACACACACGTGCACACACACACACACAAACACACCACATGTGCACACACACAGACACACACAAACACACATGTGCACACACACACGCACACATGCACAGACACACACAGAAACACACATGTGCACAGACACACACACACAGAAACACACACGTACACACACACACACACACACACAAACACACATGTGCACACACACACACACACACACACACACACATGCACACACACACAAACACACATGTACACACAAACAAACACACACACAAACACACATGTGCACAGACACACACACACACACACACTACCACCAACAGAAACACCACAGTGACCTCCTACTTCTCCTTCTTCTTCTTCTTTATACTTCTCTGTCTCCCAGGGCAAAACTATGCATTCATAAAAGCCCATCTAGCAGTGTATGTTGAAAATGAGCACAAGCTATACACAATCACACACTGCGGTGCAACGCGATGCCTGTTTATTCAATGTGTCAATCTGTTTACATCTGTACCTATTCACATGAACCATAAATAAATATATTTGACTTGCCATGCTGTCTTTTTGTTATGTTGTTATGTTTGTTATGTACGCAAACACACAAAAGCAGAGTTTATTTGTGGAAGGCCCGCACACACAGAATCTCCCGCATTTGTTGTTTCCACAAAGTCACAACAAACATGCCAGCTTCCACTCTGCCCTCATTGGCCACATATCACATTGCACAGTGAGCCACAAAGAAGATTCTTGGCCAGGTCAAAGCATACCTGTTGTGCATGTAATTGGGACAAAAGAAGAAAGAAAAAGGGCCACACTGAGGTATATATGAATTTGTGCCAGCATAAATTTCCCTTCGAATATATCTAACTGAATAATCTTGAGCTACAAAATACCTGCTGGAATAGGATCGTTCAGCTGTAGAACAGAAACAAAGAAAGTTGAAACAGTAAGAAGCAAACAAGACAAAGCTCATCTTGGTAGTCACAGCTTTGTGACGACTATGTTGCTTCCTCCAGTGGCTTTACTTGAGATAGGAGATAACGAGTGATTTCTCATGTACTGGTATTGGCCCAACTGGACATCTTATCATTGACTCATTGACTAAAGGGCACTGAATGGGGGGGGAGTGGTGAGGGGGTTGACCTCCCACACATGGAATGCTGGGAAAACAAAGCAAGCACTGCTGAGGCATGGACTGGGTGATGTCAGCTGTCAGTTTTGTGATCGATGGGCGAGTCGGTTTTGATGTTGGCCTCACTCCTATCGAAGGGACCGTGAAGCCATCTGAAAACAGATACAGAGTAAAGAGCTGGAATGGTGTGTGTGTGTGTGTGTGTGTGTGGTGGGGGGTTACACTGGATGGATGCAACTTCCCTTGCTGCTTGCCATTGACAGGCAGAAGAATCTTATATAAGCAGGCTTCTTGTTGTCTCTGGAGGTTTGTTGGCAGTATCTGCAGCCCCGCAGCGAGCAAATACAAGAGGCCACGCCGAGCAGCACTCCAATCAACTGAATTACCAGATAATAACAGCCAGTGCGCAGGGAACATTTCTCATCCAGGGGGAGAGTGTGGTCCCTGAAGAAGTACATTGGGTCAGGAAGGTAGCATCTAACTTTCAGCTTCCAGCTTGGATTCTGGGTAATGGTGGCCCCTGAAGGAAACTGTGGGAATCCACGGAAAGATGGACAATGATGTCACAGTTACAATAATAGATTGAGGGAGTTAAGATTCAATATCATAAGTAGAGCTGAAAAACACACACCTGACTATGTATTTTTAGATTTGGAAACACTTGGAAACACTTGGAAACACTTTACTTGAACTGTACACCATAAATGTAAATCAAAGATAAAAGATGTAACTCAAATGGAAATGCATGACAAGATAGCAGCAATGTTTTTAATAATTACTCTATTTTTCTTTGATTTGAGTGTAATGTTGAGAGTTTGGGAATAAAGGCTGTCATAACCATAACATAATGCTGTCTTAACCAGTCAAGACAATGTACATATAACTGCCAAAATGGAAACACTTGAGTAAATGAAGGGTTCTGGTGGCACTGTTTAGGTCCACTCAACCCGTTAGAGAGCAAGGTAAATGGCAATAAATACAAAGCCATTCCGAGTGATGACTTTCAGTCTATGATGAAACATTTCTATCCTGATGGGAGCAGTCTCTTCCAGGATGACAATGCCCCCACCCACAAAACACGAGTGGTCACTAAATGGTTTGATGAGCATGAAAAATATTTAAACCATAAGCCATGGCCGTCTCAGTCACCAGATCTCAACCCAATTGAACATTCTGGAGTGCTGCCTGAGACAGTGTTTTCCATGACTATCAACAAAACACCAAATGATGGAATTTAACCTGGAAGAATGGTGTTACATCCATCCGAGTTACAGACACTTGTAGAATCTATGCCAAGGTGCGTTGTGGCCTAAGACACTTTATGTTTTTGTTTCCTTTATTTTTGCAGTTCCCTGCAGTACAGCTTCTGGCAAATGTCATAGCACAGTCGTTTGTTCTCCGTGCCCAAATTCAGTATTGACTTAATATTAACATAAATATTAAATATTCATGAATCTGATCTGTGCAGATCAGGCAGTTTAATGCTTATGAAAAAGCAAATATTCAGTGAATTGAAATAGGTTTTCTAGGCTTTATTACACACCTTTCAAAGCTATTGCACTACACAATTAAAAAGTGTAGCCTATTCTTTGAAATGATTCAGTTGACTTTTACTCAATTAAACCACCGCATTGTCATTTGCATTGGGAAATTGGCCATCTTAGTGCCAGGAAAATGTTTAATTTGGGTTATATCTCAGACTGTAGAGCCACAGGTAAAAGGATGGTGCTAAAATACCATACTTTCCCATCTTGTCAATCCCATAATGCTCCCTGACAGAACACAATGCGGCTGCCGTGGCGACATGCAGAGCCGCTAATCAGCTGCTGTCTGCTCGACTGAGATGGACAAGGCCAGCTCTCGCTCACGTGCACACGAGTCTCCAGAGCGAGAAAAATGCAGCACGAATGTTAAAATTAGGAGCACCCCTGTAAGAGAGCAGGCGGGTCATTGGAGGTCTCATGCCAGTGACGGCGGCTCTCTGCCAACTCCATTGTGAAGGTGCCTGTGAACGAAGGAAGCCCAAAGCCTTTGTCATGCCACAGCCCTGGCTAATTCCTTTTCTCCCTGCGGATCGCCGCAGAGTAAACAGCCACTAATCACAGACCCCTTAAATACCTCAGCATCCTCTCAGCCCATCCACATTCCCTGATTTGTGGAAACTGTTAATCTCACAGGATGCCATGCATGAAAAGGTACCGCATTATGGAAGATAAACACACAGAAAATTACATAGAAACTATGCTTCCACTCATCAAGCAGCGCAGGAAAATGGAAGGTTGATAACCACGAAGAAGGACAGCCACATGGCTCACATAACCACCCCCCATCACCCCACTACACCCCCCTATCCGAGTGCGTCTACCTGTTGGGGAGAGTGCGTGTCGTTTGCACACCGCACCAAAAGAGAGAAACTGCAGATTGGGTTGAGCCCAAAGCTGCCATATATGTCACTGTCCCCCTCTGCTCTGTCCTGTCCCACAGCCACCCCCCACCCAGTTCTGTCCCAGATTTAGCTGGCTCTTTACCACCAGCTCAGTCAATGACAAGGCAGCGTGTGACTGGGTCTGAGATTCAGAAATGGCACATTGGTGAGGCACAGGGGCATTGGCAGAGGCCAAGGAAAGATAGAAAAGGCAGGTGACAAAGCCGCCCAAACCCCCCAGACAGACACCCCTCTCACTTACACAGACTGGCACAATCCAGCCTTCTGAGAGCCCACTGGCCCGAGATGCTTGGGAATATGTCCACAGCACCAGGCACTCAGCGACTCGGGTGGGAGTTAATTGACCTATTAATTGAGCGGCGCATTCCCTGTGCTTTATTGAATTCAAGGGCTGAGATGCAAAGAGGCTGGATATTCATTAGACCTACTCTGAATAAAAAACTGTTAGGAGATCACAGATCACAATTATTCACTAATGATACATTTGCGTGTATGTTCCTGTGCTTTAAATTCTATTTTCCCCTTTTGTCTTTTCCTTCTTCTCTTTCGTTCTTTTCTTTGGTCTGCTAAAAGCTCATCCATGGACTGGCGTTGTAAATTAGTGCAAGCTTTAAGACGCTATAGCACAACACGTCTGATGATTGTAAATTCAATATGCCAATGTGCATTAGCCTCATCAAATAAAACTGAAATACATTACATTACAGGCATTTAGCAGACGCTCTTATCCAGAGCGACTTACAGTTTACATATCTTTACAATCCATTTATACAGCTGGATATTAACTGAAGCAATTCAGGTTAAGTACCTTGCTCAAGGGTACAATGGCAGTGTCCCACCTGGGGATTGAACTTGCAACCTTAATGTTACAAGCCCACTTCCCTAACCATTATACCACACTGCCTGCCTGAAATAGAATACCTTATTGCAGTGTTATTATTTTAGCTCTGTATGAGTGTGTCAGTAGTACCTGCTGAGACCTACTGTACGGACCATGGCTTATATCCCCATCCACAGCTGGAGATCTCTACTGCTTCCTCTCCAAGCCTCAGATGTGACCCCTCTTTGTATATGTCCACCGGGTAAGTTGATCTTGGGCGTAGATTAAAATTCAGCCATGTGGGATAGAGCAAACAGGGATAGAGAGGTGTATATGTGGGGGGAGGGGGCGTCCCGGAAGGCTTGTTTTAGTTGGCCGGGACCAAGAAGCAGGAGTACCATTCCAAGCTTACATTCTCAGAGCGCTAGAATGTGGTGAGGAGAAACCTGACAGTGAGGGGACGGCTCACCTCGGCCACGGACCAGACCACAATGCACCTGTGCTGTCCCGAGGCCAGGCGTCAGGGGTCATCAGAATCTCTGGCAAGATGACAAACAAAAAAAACCAAAAAAAAGGTTCTGTGAATGGATGAAGATGGGAGCCGCTCCTGGTCTGTCACACAAGGATAAGGATAAGAGAGAATGAGTGAAATGGGGGTCTCAATGAGAAAGGAACAAATAAACTCATGTTTTACATATAATCCATTTATACAGCTGGATTGTGTACCACTTACTGAAGGGATTCAGGTTAAGTACCTTGCTCAAGGGTACAATGACAGTGCCCCACCTGAGAAACAAACCTGCAACCTCTGAGTTACAAGCCAAGGTCCCCAACCATTATACTAAATTACCTAAAAATAAACAATAAATTAAACAATATTCAAATGTAGGATAGAGAGCAGTAACAGGAATGCAACAGGTAGGTACCATCACGTGATGAGAATGAGGCTGGAGCTGGATATTGCAGACATATCGTGCAGGCCTGACTGCTATCCAAGAGAACAGGAGGTCCTCAACTTCCCATTTTGGCACCGAAACCTTTATTGTTCAATGCTGTTTCATTCAGTTCCATTCAAGACTTTTAGATGTTTGCCATTCATTGCATTCATTTCAGGCAGGAAAACAGTAGCACAATAGTACTTAATTCAGCTATATTTCAATATATCCCCTTGACAGGGTCAGCGTCAAACTGATCCTCGAAAAAGTCCTTGGAAGTGGCATTGTTTGGAATCAAACTGCACTTGTGGGTGGAGTGAAGTGAAGGATGGCCGCTCATCCTGGTCAAGGCTCTTCTTTGTCCTGGCACCACAATGGTGGAATGACCTCCCCACTGACGTCAGGACAGCCAAATCGCTGCCCATCTTCCACCGCAGTCTGACAATGCACCTCTTCAGACTGCACCTTGGCTCTTAATGCACCCACCCTTGCATATATATATAAATTGTGGCAATCTGGCAGGCAGAGCCAGGGGGAGTGGTTAATATAGTGCCATCCACGGGTCACACTCCTACCTCACAGGACCAAAATGACTGCCACCTGCAATTAATTAACCAATTAACCACCAATCAACAGGAGAAGAAAAGGGGCCAGGTTTCCCTCATGAGGGGAGAAAGAGAGAGAAAGAGAAAGAGAGAGGAAGAGAAAGGAGAGAAGAGAAGAGAAGAGAAGAGAAGAGAAGAGAAGAGAAGAGAAGAGAAGAGAAGAGAAGAGAAGAGGAGAGAAGAGGAGAGAAGAGGGAGAGAAGAGGAGAAGTGTTTTGGAAGGTTTTTTTTGGGAATGTGGAAAAGAAGCCTGTGAAGTCTGTTGACCAGCCAGGATTTGGAGAAGCTTTGGGTAAGGGATTAGCTCCCCAGAGCAGAATATTTTTTTGTTTAGTTAAAAGATTTTGAGTTGTATTTGACTGTTTATTGAAATGTTAAAGCCGTTTGAGGTTGCCTTCCACATTTTTGGGTTTTGAGTGCATTTTCCCGTTAATTCAATATTTTTTGGTACCTTTGACCATTTATCTGTTTCTTGGTTTGCACTACTCCACGTAACACCTACATGCATACCCAGTAAGGTGTTACTATATATACTGTATATTAAAAAACTACTCCTTGTTCTATTTTTCTCATTCTACTCGTAGTCAACTTGCTTTAGCACGAGTGTTGTAGTGTTATGTATATGGCTGCTTGCTTGAGGGAGGGATGTGCATGGTGTTGTAGCGACATGTGGTTGTTCTTTACCTACCTTCTGTAAGTCGCTTTCTGCCAAATCACTTTAATGTAATGTAAAAGGATGGGCACAAGGGCTCCCCGAAACAGAGCCAGTTCTGTATCGAGCCAATTCTGTTTCACATCCGTGTGCCACAAAGTCGGCCCATCAGCTGCCCCCCGCCCCTCCCAGGAGCCGACACTCTATTGCTTTCAGCGATGTCCGGATTCCAGAAAAGGGGTGCCAAACTCAGCCAAACATCCGAGAGGGCCCTGCGGGAGGATATGGGCTTAAGGGACTGAAGGAGAAATATCCAAACAAGCAGAGGAAGTGGTAAACAGGGAAACGCAGGGAGGAAAGAGGGGCTGGAGCAAGCGCTGGCTTCAGGTACAGGACCACACTCCTGTCCCCTCTGCCCCCCTTCCCCCATCTCCCTGGGTCCCTTTCCTCATTCTGAGGCTGATTTACTTTGTTTTGGGATCCCTAGTCTAGAGTAGCATCCTGCCTAGACTAGTGTGTGTGTGTGTGTGTGTGTGTGTGTGTGTGTGTGTGTGTGTGTGTGTGTGTGTGTGTGTGTGTGTGTGTGTGTGTGTGTGTGTGTGTGTGTGTGTGTGTGTGTGTGTGTGTGTGTGTGTGAGTTTACAGTATTTGTATGTACATGTGCATGTATGTGTATGTTTGCCTGTGAGTGAGTGTACAGTATTTGTATGTGTAAGTGTGTGTAAGTGTGTGTGAATATGTGTGCTAAAGTGCACAGTATGTGTGTGTGTGTGTGTGTGCGAGTGTACAATGTGTGTGTGTGTGTGCATGTCTGTGCGCATGTGTGAGTGTGTGTGCGTGTGTGTGTTTGCTTGTTGCTATTACTGAGGCTTATAATTAGCTGTTGGAATCTTTCCACTTTGATTGAATACGACGTTAATCTTTGCTAAGGAATTCTACCACATTCCCGGCCCCACCGAACAAACTGCATGCACAATGCAGCTCTGCTCAGATCATTTAGCTTGAACCTTGAACTTGATTAGGGGGCACATTTCTTTTTTAAATTCCTACTCTTCACCTTAAGTCTGTGCATAATCGTGTGTAAGTGAAATTTCCTGGCAAGAAGAATGCATAGGGAAGAGGTAACAAAAGAAAAGTGAACGTAACCTATTTTTATTGCCTTCACCAGACGAGTTTATGAACAAAAATATGTCAAAAGTTTAGATAACTGAAAGGCTTAACACGAGACATGAACATAAACATAACGGCTTCTGCAAGGACCTCAGACTCAACGCCTTAACTCTACTCTTTGTGTACACATTCAAGAGGCCATAATAGGCTCGACAGGGGATTTACTTGCTACCAAAATTGACCCCAATGACCTTTTAGAATAATGTCCCTCGGCTTATGCTAACAGACAGCAGCTGAACAAAAGGCAGCCAGCGCTAAAGCGAGAAGTGATTTTCTTCTCTTCACATCTGACACCTTTCAAGATCTCCACCAATGCTGGCTTTAACCCCCACACACACACACACACAATGAGATGGCTGGGTGCCAGGCATGTCAATCAAGAGTCTGCCTCAGTGTGCAGTGATGGTGGGAGGGGGGGGGCTCAGCCCCAGCTTTCGGAGACCGAGGAGAGAAGATAGAGCTTGTATTCATGAGAGACGGTGCAGCTATGACCTCCCTTTGTCACCGAAATGTGCTCCTCACCGGGAACAAAGTGTTGTCTGAAGAGTCTCCTACAAAGGTATAGAAAGCACACTTTCCCGGGTCAGAGATCAGGTTGAGTCGGGTCAACGTGTGCCCATTCCACAGAGGCTGTCCAGCAATATAATGGCCCCAGTTTGTTGTGTATAAATGTTGTGGTGCTACCTTGTAGCACAAATCAAGGTGCATGAAAAAATGCTAAGAACTGGATATAGTAATTTCAATCACTCTTAGTGATAAACTAATGTCTTTCTTGTTCAAAAACTGTAAAAAGTCAACATATTCAGCCTATATCAGGGCTATGTTCAAAAAAGACAATTGTTCACATGGCTTGCTGTGTGAAAGCAGCCACTGTGAGTTTAGCAACAACAACAAAAAAACAGCAAACAACAAAACAGTCTTTTAAATCTATCTTGCTGATAAGCAGCCGTATTTGAAATGAACCCGATAACAGAAGTCAAAAGAAGAAGAAGATGAAAGGCAGAAACAAAATACAAAATAGCAGAGCTTGTGAGCCCAGTCAGAGATGAAATTGGCCAGAGATTCTGATGAATAACACACCACGTTATGACAGACACGACAGGCTTAATTCTCTTGTGATGCCTTCGGTCTTTAACAGAAAACAGAAACCCGCGAGGCAATATCACGGTACGGGAGAATTGTTTTATGTGGTCATCCGGGACAGAAACAAATGCTTGAGGAACGCGGCCCTGTGAATGCCATCACATTATAGTAGAGTGCTTTTACAGGTTCACTCACTGCACGGGGGAACCAGGCCAGTACATCAGCCTTTAAGCATGCGCACACACACACACACACACACACACACACACACACGCACACACACGTCATCCCACACATATAAAACAACAAGGCCTGCCTGTTAGCTCTGACCCCTGGAAACATTTGTCTTTCTCCGCTCTGGTGACAAGCACTATTTTTAGGTCATAATATCTCTGGCACCCCTTGTTCTCGGGGGCTATCACCTTCCACTGTCCCCTCATCTAACATTCACAGATATATTGTTTTCATTGTCATGTTGCTCTTTGCATCCTCACATGCACTTACGGTTCTAAATGTTGTCAGGACTGTGCAAGAAAAAAAGAAGGACAAGAAAAACAGATGTTTAAATTGCTCTGGGGGCGATACATTATTGCTTCACAAAACCGCTATAGCAAAAATGAAAGAAATGTCAAATTGTGTTGTTTCACACAACATACAATTTTGAAAGTGGTATCACATGGAAGGGTTGGGGTGTGGGTAAGGGGTTGTGGTGGGGTGGGGGAGGTGGAGTATGTTTGCATTTGAATTCAATATAAATATTACGACCACTAGGACCTTTTGGAGAACTTGTGAGATTCATTCGGACCTGGATGCTAATGGCGCGTGGAAAGATTATTGCATTATTCCCACTGTGTTCTTTGGACAGCATGAGGTACGCTGATTGAACACAATTGAAGTCTTCAGAAGGAACAGCTGCCTAGATATGCACTTCTATCCAGCTTTCTTCTTGCCAATTCCCGAATAATTACCCCAAGGTTAGGAATGCTAATTAGAAAATGTGTCTCTTAAGTACATTTCGCTGATTACATCGTTTGAAGGCCAGTGTAATTCAACCGTAAATGTCTTGTGAGTCTGAAATAATCAAACAAACTGTGAGAATGTGGAGTTGTGTGAGAAAGAAAAAGGTAGAAGCAGGAGGTTTTCATTTTTGGCCTTGAAAGAAAGAAAGAAGAAAAAGCAGAGCCAAGACGGAGCAAGACTCTCGTAAATCTCACCGAAACCTCCTTAGAGACAAAGTTGCACTCTTAAGACAACGCCGCTGGGTGGCTTGTTACTTCTGCACCGTGGAGGAGAGGGGAAAAGCAGGACGGCATCTATCACAAGAATCTAAACACTCACAGAGGGGAGTACAGCCATAAGAGAGAATTTCCTGATTGTGCATCTAACCTTTGTGCAGCTCCTCAAATGGCCCACAGTGTTTAACACTCTGCTAGCTGCTTGGTGGGGACAGGGTGGCTCTGAGAACCATACTGTGACAGCTCAGCCCAGCCAAGGGGCATTTTGCACAAAGCTGCCAAAACATAGCAAAAGTTACAACTTTATCACTATTTTATTATGATTAATGCTACAATTTTGTTATTATTGCTATTAGTTGTGGAGATGTAGGGAAATTATCAAAGGAAATGATCCTTAAGGGAGGCATCATATACCATGTGTCCCCTATGACCGCTCAAGGGCTACATATATTTTAAAAAAATAAAGGTTTCGCAGGACCCTTGACCTCCAGGCTGTTCTTAAGAGGGAATAAAGGTTGACATGAAACATGTACAAACCTGGCACTCAAAGGCACAACAAATGTATTTCCTTGTGCATTAGCAGTCAAACCTCGCATTAAGAAGCACCCATAAGCTCCTCAAATAGATCCCAGCAAGTCCCGGAGCGCCACTGTCCTGCTGGTGCGCTTCTGGTGAGCTTAGGGAGGTGCCGCTTCTACCTCTCCGTCATGCTCTTGTCGGCGATGAGTCTAACATGCCTGTCGCGCCCGATAATCCCGCCGTGTGATTTATGCACAGTAATGGACTTCCTCCTCTGCCCTTTTGTACCCAGATTTGTCTCAGTGAGTGAAATATTATACCCAAGAGCTGCTAACATTCCATTACATTGTGTCGTAGTGATCATTCAGCGTTGTCGTTTTTGCTCAACTGGTGGGAAGAATGATGCCATGACATCACAATCATTGCTCAAGTGATGTGATTGTGTAGGATAAGGGGAGGGCTGACATCCCACATCAAAGCTCTCAATGCAGTCTGGGTAAGCTCTGGAATGCACCCCAGAGACCTGCCTGTCTGTGACATCACAGAGGGCATTTGCTTCATGTTCCGAGACGGAATGGTGTTCTGAAAGTGACATTGGCCAGGAGGGGGGGTTTTGATTCTGACTGTCAGCTCTGGGGCCTGTTATTCCCCCTGTGGAGCAAATCTCTTTATCTGCAAAGGTGTCATACAGTCGCTCTTGGCCAACTGGCAGTCCACGCATTGCATCACATCAACGTGTATGAGCACGGGGCAAATCCTGCCAGTCCTGAGTCCTCGGAGCGTGCAGTTTAGAGGTGACCTTTATATGGGGGGTTCGCTTCTGAAACTAGATCTGATGATGCAGCACCCACTCACCTGAAATAGGAATGCATTAATACATGAACCAGCAGCTGCAGTGTGTGTGTGGTCACACCCTAGTCACTGCACTGAACACCTTAAGACCTGTACTGCCAAGTTCCAGTCAAAACAAGGGGAACCCCCCAACCTCTATGTTGAACAATGGCTAGAGTATATTAACTCCACAGGTGCTTAATATCAGAGGCAATCCAACTGAAGGGTTTAAACAATGCTGGAATGCCAGAATTCTTGGCCGGTGGGCCGGAGGTGGAAGCGGTGATCAGGCTGACATTCCGAGCCATTTCCTCAACGCATGCTGCGCTACCTTGACGCTCTCCGGTTTCCAGGGGCAGCACATCCTTTTTTTGGTGGGCCTACATGCTGGGATTCCAAGGTCCAGGCCACAGGTGCGGAGGCCAAGACAGACTTTCCAAGGATGTTAAGTAAACAGGAGTCTCATTAATGTCTCCCTTCCCCCTGCCCCCCTCACATCCCACCCCCCGGCCTCAGAAAACAAAGAGATTGGAATGCAGGCAGATGGGGTTGGCACGTGTCAGATTATGGCAGGTAGACAATGCAAAAGAGGACCTTAAGTGGGGTCATTGAGATGTACGGTAAAACAGGCCTGTTTATATAACACACACTGACGTTAATCAACATTAGTCCCTGAACTTGGGCGAAAAAATGAATGCAAGCTTAGGGTTTTCTCTTCACCAACAATCACCAAAATGAACTCATGCTCTGAGTTTGTGAAGAAAATAGTTACACTTTATTTGTGAATTTATAGATATATGTGATTCATTTGTGAATCCAGGTCACCTTCACTGAATCTCTAAATGTCCTTAAAAGTAAAGACTCCCCTAACTGTTGGCAACAGAGGCAACATGACAGGAATGCATTTGAAAGGGAGTTTTATTAAGACAAACTTTACATTGCATTCAGAACAATTGATGTATTTGATCTTGAGCTTGGAGTCTGGAGGTGGGGTGAGGTTGTTGACCTCCAACTTGGACCTAATGACAAAAGGAGAGAAAATGAATGAAAGCATAGAAGGTGTGAAGGTGAGTATTTCTCTGAAAGACACAATAAGGCCTGCTCTAACACAATGGCATTTAAAAAAAGAGATACCATTTTCACATCACCCAGGCACTGTATGACTTAAATCACATTTTAAATATCACCATGGTGATTGTTGGAGATGGGCTTAAAAGCAAAAATTGCTCATAATTGCTCCACCTCAGCTTGAAGGATTTCTCAGAGGGTTTAAGTACAGGGCTTTGCAAACAACAAACCATCAACTGGCACATACAGGAGCAACGACAGCAAAAGAAAGCTATTTCAAAGACAAATGTGCACGACTGAAGGGGTTATTTTGCATGCGTTTCTCAACTGATATTTTTCACTCCAAAAGGCTGAGACAAACCCGGATACTGTTTAGAAAATCCATCAATTTAACTAGATATCAATTGAAAAGAGACATTCATAAAGCATACCGTTCGGCATAAAATGTTATTTTATTTTATTTTGGAACACAGCTGAATAGGAAATAATTGACTTTGTAAGATTACAAATACGTAAGAATGGCTAAAGGTCGTCATTCAGATGAACACAGAGCTATCTCTTGTTGTGATTGGCTATTGGAACAGAGCACTAGATGACTGCACAAGGAAGGCCAACAATGGCCAAAAGGCCGAAGTCCAGACACAGATGCTGGCCACAACTTTCAAACTGCAGGGATAATAACCCATAAACAATAATACATCACCCAGGAAAACAACACAAAGATGAGCCTGAGTATATGAGGTACTTTATTTCTTGATTTTTTTCCTGAGCAAAAATTTCAACCTTAACAGTGGTCACCGTGACCACGGGCAAAAACCTCAGCTGGCTTTGCCAAGGTGTTTTAAGGGGGAGGCCGAGGCACATGATTGATGACTCAATTACTGTAACGCGCCGGTGTGTGTGTGTGTGTGTGTCATTACCCAGCTGCAGCGGGCGGCCCATTTGGCTTGTCACGCATTCGGAAATCACTCTAACTGTTTACACTGAAGGAAACAAATACATTTGCAAAACAAACAGAAATATCTCCCAAGCCGACAACATCCTGGCGATAAAAAAATAACCTGATTACCCAGACAACCACACCCGGCCTTGGAGTTTGAGGGCCCAGACGGAGCAGAGGGGCCCCAGGTGGGCTCCTGTGAGATCGGACATGGGCCACTTCTGTCCTGGGGATACAGAAACCCCCAATTATGGGATGAGGAGCAGTTTCATGCTTTTTTTAAAAAGCCAAGCGAAAAACAACTGTCGCCCAGCTGTTCTTTCTTTCACACATAACGTGAGGGGACATAACGGGACTGCTGGAGAGGGGTTTGGAGATGGAGGCAAAGCCACCACAACATACAGTATAACATGCTGAACGGATGAAGGTGTCTCGTTCTCTTACCCCCCCCCCCAACATCAACCTGCACGGTCTATTGACCCTAGTAGTCCCACTTGTCTGGAGCACAGTGGGAAGGTGACACTGGAATGGGTCGCAGAGCCAAGATGGTTCCCAGTATGTGGGGAAAGCATGGGACAAGTACAAGGAACACGGCAGCTTTTCTTCAAACCGCTGTCTGTGGATATACATTTTAATAAAGGACTGGAGTGTGTTTCTGCAATCCGGCACCAGTGCTACTGTAGCTTTAATAAATCACAGCTACCCCAAATATGCATGTTAAGCCTGCTGGTGTTAAGCATGTAGCTCTTTCCCCCTTTGGTTTCCCTCTCTGGGACACTCAGGCCTGAGGGTGAAACCCTCTGTAAGTCAGCAGTGACTGTGTTTATATGCACACTAATATTCCCATGCTGACTCCAATATTAAAGTATTCCGACTATGTCATGAGTCATGCAAACAGCATATTCCCATAACCATAGCCTCGAGCCTGGCTGTATCCTGGTTAAAGGAAACAGGTATAAGACGTGTGGGATATTCCTCTTTTAAACTGAATATTGAGCCATGTAAACCTCTGATTTAGAATATGCCTCCTACCAGAATAAAAACATGTAACGTCTGTACGTTCCATATCACAAGGTACCCTGGATCACAAATAACTCATTTTTTAAATGTTTTTTGACATGTTTTGGTCTCTCCGTAATAAAAACGTGAATATTATGCCATTTTTGGAATTTAGGTAAGAGATTACATCCCTGTATCTGCAGAGGGCGAATTTCACAGGCCCTAGAGTTTGATGACACCGCTGGCATTCCCCTGAGTGCCTCACAAGAAAGCAACATGGTACAGGACATTCTCTCCTCCTGCATATGAGCATCATTCATTTTGACACCCAATTCAGCAGATCCAGTATAGGCTCGACCCCCAGAAGCTCAATCACTGATATAACATTTGAATAACTTGTCTGACCTAGGCTTCCTGCAATCTGATTGGTGCCGGTAGTGGCAAATGTCTGATAGATTTGATTGGTTGGCTGGGGCCGTTCATGATTTCATGCATCCATTCTGTCTTGGGATATGTCAGGTATAACTGTCATTTTATTAACAAAGCACATCCCTGGGAGTGGGGCACTTATACATCATAGTGAGAAGCTAGTTTCACTCTATTGTTATATGAGCCTGACAAGTGAGCCTAAAGATCCAATCAATCCTGTCTGGACTTATAACCGGAGAGAAGGCTAGCTCTCTCTAACTTCTCTTTGTGTGCATGCTCGTGCGTACGTGTTAGTGTGTACATGTGTATGTGTGTGTGAGTGCATGCTTGTATACCAGTGTGCGTTTGTGTGTCTGTGTGTGTGTGGGTGTATGTGTCCATGTGCATGCTTATACATACAGTGAGCACCATAATTCATTGGACAGTGACACATTTTTTGTTATTTTGGTTCTGTACTCTAGCACTTTGAGTTTGAAAGGATGCAATTATCATCCATATCGGATGAACCGTTTAGAATTGACGGCACCTTTTGTACATGGTCCCCCGATTTTAAGGTACTACAAGTATTTGGTGAATTGGCTTCACAGATGTGTTTCGTTAGGCAGGAGTATTCATTTGTGTTGTTAGTGAATGCAGAAGAGAGCTGTTGATGTCTAGTCTTGATTCTAGACTTTGCAATTGCTTTTGGAGATTGTTGTTGGGGTGTGACAACATGAGGAAGACAGCAGTGTTGATGCAAATTAAGCTGGTCATCATAAGGCTCAGAAATGAAAATCAATCAAGCAGGAACATTGCAAAAACCCCGGGCATGCCCAAGTCAACAGTTTGGTTCATCATTAACAAGTCGGTTTTTGTTAACTTAGGGACAGTTTGGTTCTTGTTTATGTATTGTATCATTTTAACTTTACTGCTACCTCTGAAAAAAACCTACAGGGTCCTAGTTTAACTATGTGGTTGAGCACCCAGGAATTGTACTTCCCACTAGGGTGGCTTTCTAAAAAGTTAACAGAGGATAAGACTGCCAAATGCCTATAATGTAATGTAAAAAATGTAATGTTAACAAGAAAAAACAACGGGTGAACTCAATTATGTCAAAAGACCGAGGAAGACTACTGTAGTGGATGACTGGAGAATACTCTCTATGGTGAAGAAAATCCCCCTGACAACGGCCCAACAGATCAAAAACACTCTCCTGGATGCAGGTGTAGATGTGTCAAAGTCTACCATACGTAGAAGACTACACCAGCAGGACTACAGAGGGTACACTACAAGATGCAAACCACTGATAAGTCTGAAGAACAGGAAGGCGACATTACAGTTTGCTAAAAAGAACCTAAAAGAGCCCCAAGAGTTCTGGAACAAAGTCTTGTGGACAGATGAGACAAAGATTAACGTGTACCAGAGTGATGAAAAGAGGAAAGTGTGGAGAAAAAAAGGAAATGCCCATGATCCAAAGCATACCACCTCATCCGTGAAACATGGTGGAGGGGGTGTTATGGCTTGGGCCTTTATGGCTGCCAATGGAACGGGCTCACTTGTCTTCATCGATGATGTGACTGCAAAACAATACATTCTGAAGTCTACAGAAATATTCTATCTGCTCAGATAAAACCAAATGCCTCCAAAGTCATTGGACGGCACTTCATCATGCAACAAGACAATGACCCAAAACATACTGCTAAAGCAACAAAGGGTTTTTTGATGGCCAAAAAGTGGAAAATCCTTGACTGGCCGTGTCAATCACCAGATCTGAATCCAATTGAACATGCATTTTACATGCTGAAGAGGAGACTGAAGTCCCCAAAACAAGCAGGAACTGAAGATGACTATAGTACAGGCCTGGCAGAGCATCATCAGGGAAGATACCCAGTGTCTGGTGATGTCTATGCATCGCAGACTTCAAACAGTCATTGCATGCAAAGGATATGCAGCCAAATATAAAAAATTATTACTTTATTATATGTGAAACTGTCCAATGAATTATGGTGCCTGAAAATGGGGGGGACTATGTACAAAAGGTTCTATAATTTCTAAACGATTCATCCAATATGGATGAAAATACCCTAAAATTAAAGCTGATAGTCTGCACTTTGTCATTGTATCCTTTCAATCTCAAAGCGCTAGAGTACAGAACCAAAATAACAAAAAATGTGTCACTGTCCAATGAATTATGGTGCTCACTGTACGTGTGTGTTTGTGTGTGTCTGGGGGGAAGAGTTGTAAGCATGACAAAGAACAGCCACTCCATCTACAATACAGCATCAAAGGTCCCCTGATAACCTCAGGGTTATAAAAAATGTACCATACCGCAATAAATGTTTCCCTGCCCAAAAACTTGCACTGTTCCAGCTTGTAAGATTTCACAGAGGATAAGAGGTTTGTAAAAGAAATATCCTGAAACCACAACAGCTAATATAGCACTACAGTCACTTCCATGTTCCATTTCATCCATGTTTAATTTAGCCTGCAAAGCTTGCGAGAGATATTATAAAATGATATATTTGTTAAGGGTACTCTACTCTTATAACACACATAACAACGTGTATGGCATATGGCATTTGCACATCCAACTAATATAGAAGGAGAAGAAGATAATATAATAACTGGAAAGTATAAATGTCGTAGAGTTTCTTTATTAACTTAGGATGTTTGTAAAGGTTAGTTAATGTACTTGCAGTGGATACGATTGGAAGTATCTGATCATATATTTTCACCGCTGCAGTTTTCTTTAATGCTCTTTTCTAATAAATGTATTTCCAATTTTTTCCACGTTTTTCGCCTTATTTAGTTTTCAATTGTACCCTCTATTTCTTCAATTCACCCTCCACCACAAGCCCACCACCCGCAACTACGGGATCAGCCACTACCTCGGGATCAGCAATGAACCACTTCCTTTGAGACAGAACTCACCTATTCGTTTTGCCCACAGGGAAGCTTCTGTGCTCGTGATGAGTTCATGCTGGCTTTCTTTCCTCCTCCCCTTGGAGCAGAGAGCCAAACAGCCCCCCCCCCGACCGGAACTCCTGTACCAGTGGGCAACTAACTAACTCTGCAAGTGCCTTTACCGGTTGCGCGAATGCTGTTACCCGGGGGCCCCTTTAATGCTGTTTTAATTCATGCCTTCAGGGCAGCATCATTCCATACAAATGGAATTCCAAAATAATTAAATTGCAAATAAATCAAGTAAATTAAAATTAAAACTTCTAAAGTCTAGCACACACTCTTAGTCTGTTATTTATTTTGTGCTCCTGGGTCAAATTTAATGCATTTTAAAAGAAGCAGTGGTTTGGACTGTGACAAAATGGAAGATACCCCGTGTAGGACAGAGGTGCATTAAGCAGGGTAGGGCATTAAGCCCCCCACCCGCTACTGTGGTCGGGAACATGATAAATGAAAAACGATGACCTCGCTGAACCACTCTGAACACTCACGCACCTGTTTTTTGTAAACACCTCCTACCATCTGCACTTCCCCTGTCACCTCCACGCCCCTTATCCTATCACTCCGTGCCCCCACACTCTTACCATAACCCCCGCCCCTTCCCACCTCCTCCAAGGAATTCCAACTCTTCATTTCAATTCCATGGGACCATTTCGCCGGATTATTCCAATGCTCCGCCGCATCTCAAGGTTGCCAGCGAGCCTCAGAGGCAGATGGGAGCGCGGGCCCTGGGATGGCTTCCATATGTCATGCTTACTCCACTGTTCCTGTTTTTTCCCCTTTTTCTTTTCCATCTTTCATTATTGTTTCTCCCCCTTCAGTTTTTCGCTTTAATGTATCGACCCGGGAGGGGAACGGAACGGCGCAGGGCGGTCAGCAACCATCAGCAGGCTGTTTGTAAAAACCTGACAGACCTTGACATTTGGAATGTACATGGTCTTTAGTTCCCGGTCTTTAGGTTAATCTTTTTTTTTCCCTCACAGGGTTGACTGGCTAAGAGAGAAAGGGAAAGCTGACAGCTTCACTATGGATGGGTTGTGTTACCAAGCCTCTGAGCGAAGTGGGGACATGATGGTCTCTCTGAAGTGGGGACCTTCCAGTGCTTCAGTGTGTCATGATGGTATACAAGGTCAGATTCATCCCCTCTGACTCCCTGGGGTATGCCTGGTCACATCAAGCTGCTTATATGAAGCTCCAGTGTGAGATGAAATCACTGCATAAGGCTAAATGCATAAAAGGACTCAGGAAAAGGGTCCTTTTGACATTGCAGCCCTTGGAGGTCTCCCGTGTCTACACTGATGCACGTGACCAGCAATATCCACTCTCTGATTATAATCACTGTAGTCCACCTCATTAACCAGGCAACCATGCTGAACTGTGAAAAAGGGCAGTGGGCTGTGCTGTCAGTCATGATCAATCAAGCGCAACACATCACCAGAAATAAACCAGAGGGTCTCCTCACTGGACTGTAGTGGGGAAACACCTGGCTTTTCTCACATCTGCAAAGCCTGTCTAACGGGAGGCGTTGAAACAGAACAGAAAGAAATCAAATTATATATATATATATTGTACTTGCCTATAGCGAAATTCTCTTGTCAGAGAACACATTATTAAACATAAGTTAATTATTTTCAAAAGCCTTGGGAGTCTGGCCCGCGTGTCTTTCATGGTTGATCCAAACAAAACCCTTCGCCACCATCTTTCGCAATGCTTCCCCCGAGCGTGTGTGCACAATCGCTTCACTGTGTCGCCCCGCGTAAGCTGCGGCAAGCGCTCTGCACAGATGCGTGTTCACACTCATACACTGGTGCTCACGTCATTGTCTGCAGCAATAAACTCCCACTAACTCTGGCGTGGGATTTCACAGCGGTCTTGCTCTGGCAAGGGTGGAACATGGATCCGCCAGTTTATTGGAGTTTATTACAGTTCCCTGTCTCTCTCTCCCTCCCTCACACACACATACACGTACACACATACACGCACATACTCATACACAGCGCCGCTTCAAGCTGTCAGGCTGCTGCCATCTTCACCCACTCTAGCAAGAAGCAGGACCCTGGGACGCCATCAGGGGCCACTTGGAGAGAAATAACTTTGCATGAAATAACTCTAGCTGCGGTTCAAAACGTTGGGTCTGACAAGGTGATTTACGAAACCGTCGCTTTTTCCTGGAGGTGACAGGCGAGGGGGCTTCAGTGAGACCCTCATAAAAGGGCAAACATCTGACCCAACCTTCCCCATAACATTCCGGCCCTGTTTGGGTAAAAAGCCTCAGGCTGCAATGATGTGGCATTTATGGAATATGTGCTTGCTACAAAATACCAAGTGTGCCCTTATAGAGAACAACAACAACAATAGCAAAACCCCTGAGCATGCCATGCCAACAGCAGTAAAAACTTGACAGACCACGAAACTACTATTTTTCCATGGGAAAAATTCACACTCAACTGATAACTTCCCCAGGCAAGCAGTGAAAGAAGGGTTTGAAAACAAAACAATTCTACTGAGACCGGTTAAGAGATCTACAGAGATCTTAAAAAGGCTTATCTCCTCACGTTTCTGTCTGCAGTCTGTAGCTTTATAGCTCAAGAGTGTTAATCTAGATGAGGTGCAAGCGGAGTGCGATTTTGATTTCGGGGCTGGTCTTTCGGAGGAGGGGGGCTTTAATTCAAACCTAATGGGAGGAGCGAGGGGGGAGTAGGGCAGGCAGGGGCCGCAAGGCCGATGCAGAACTCTACGTCCACGAGAGCCTGCCCTGCAGCTTGTGCCTGTAGGTCCGCTGCGGCCCTGCTGGACCTCCGGCTGTGAAACAGATGGCAGGGAATGACACCGCTACCAACCCCGAGCGCGGCCGCGAACATTAGCTACGGCCGGCACTCGCCCATGACACCATATCTGTCTTATCCGCATCTCACTCCTCCCACCCCCCGCCATGCTATCCTCGGAGCGACCGTGAGATTAGCCGATACGCACGAGCTAAACTCGGCTGGGCGGCACGAGCATCATTAGGGAAGCATATGGTTTGATTTTACAATAGATTTGGATTTATTTAGGTATGTAAACCCTGGGCCCTGAGCACAGTGAGGAAAGGCAGAGGCTTGTAGACAGGATGCTGGGAGAGGGACAGCCGTGGGCGAGGGACTAAGCTGCTTGCTGCAAATCCGGGAGAAGTGGACTGAAGTGGTAGGCACAGTAGTCAGACCACAGTAAGATTTTTACAAAGATATTAACATATTTATTAACAACATAAATATTACTGGTAACTGCCCAAAAAAAAGGAAACACCAACATAAAGTGTCTCAATAGGGTGTTGGGACACCACGGGCCACAAGAACAGCTTTAGCACGCTGGTGTAGATTCTACCAGTGTCTGAAACTCTATTGGAGGTATGCAACACCACTCTCCCATCATTTTGTGCTTTGTTGATTGGGGTGAAAAACACTGCCTCAGATGCTGCTCCAGAATCTCCCATAATTCTTACGATGGGTTGAGATCTGGTGACTAAGATGGCCGTGACATATGGGTTACATAATTTTCATGCTCATTCATTGACCACTCATCCCCTATAGATGGGGGAATTTTAATCCTGGAAGAGAACACTAAAGAATGCCCAAAAATGTACTCCACACCATGACACAGCTGTCTATTTACGCTTTACTCAAGTGTTTCCTTTATTTTGGCAGTTACCTGTACATACCTGATACAAAAACGTAGCTCCAGATGCATTTCAGCACTGGTATTGTAAAGAATAAAGAATTGTTAGATAATAGATAGTCTTCAGATACCATTAGGGTGATATTAGATATGGTATATGGATAGGTGGAGAGATTATCCCTGGAGACAAAGGCAAGGGCCTTAGCAGTAGTGATGGGAGAATGAGGTTTCAGGAAACCAAAGATGGAGAGATCAACTAATGCTATCAGTTGCTCGCTGATTTGAACCAATGTGTTTTGGCAGTGGAGAGAGAAAGCTTTTGTTGTTGTCAAGTCAATGGATGACAGCTCATTGTAGCTAGACCCATTATGGGGTACAGGAAACCTCAGTCTCCCATCGCTACTTGGCAGGTCTGTCAAGTTGAACCCAAGGAACCAAAAAAAGAAACCCAGCCAATGTCGGGGCATGGAGCTGTGTGTGATATGTTCATCGTACACATAAAAAATAAAAGGAAGGAATGAAATATGACAGAGACACTTTTCTTTCCCTCCAGCTTTTCTTGGCCTTCTTGAGAAAAGCCCTTAGCTACAGTCACATCTCTCCTGGGCCCCGTTTCTCTGTTCAAACACTCTAATCAACAGCATGAGGCTGTTTTTGTTTAACTCCCCAACACACACACACTACTCCAACCACAACAACCCCTCCACACACACATACAAAGGAATAGAATGGAATAAACATAACAAAGTACATTAGACCGATGCTCGCTGCAGTGTTTAACCGCAGCCCAGCGTGATTTCCACACCTGGTTTGATGGTGCTCTTTGGTGGGGTTCTTAAGAGAGGGGGTCCCTCTGCATATCACCTTACACACACCACTGTGTTTATCGTCAGAAAGGGACCGAGACCTCAGATCTCAGCCCCACATACATCCACGGTCTTATAAAACACAGACATGAAATCTCCACATGGGACAGAGAAAGGTGAACCTCCCCTCATGTTCTCCCCAGGAACATATAGTATGAGTTTAGATTTAAGAGCTAGGCCTCTCTTGGACATGTACAGTTGATGAGTGCACTGTAGACCTTGATGTTTTTTTGTTTTTTTAAACCTTGCACAGCATCTGCTCTTCAACTCCTGTAAAGGGGACACATTTGACTATTTTTATTGAAACCATATTTGACATGCTGAGCAGCTTGTTGGGTGATTCACTGAGCACAGAATCAGAAATGTCACAGGGAGCATTGCTTCACCTTGAACACACTGCATTCTGGGATGAGCGAATGGAGGGGAAAAACTCCAAAACAGTTCCTCAATGTGCCAGCACTGAAAGATTACTCTTTAGTTTAGGTGAGGGTGAATGTCTTTCTCCTAATTATATATTTAAAAAGAACACTAAATTAGGCGTTTATCCATCCAGAACTCTTTGCCAGCTATTCTATGTGTACTGTATTTTTGTCATTGTAATATGGTTATAGACCATATTAAGTCAATAATGCTAACTTTATTTCAGTGACTATGTATCCCCGTTACATTTATTACAATTGTAATAGCAATATTACAGTGCTGTTACACCTCTTTTCTTTGAACAGTAAACTGAGCACATGCCTCTTGTTGATTCCAACATTCATTCAGTTAAAACTGCAATACAAAACAATACTATGATAAAATGGGCATGAAAACTAACACTTGATATCTCAAAATTATACCTATCAGCAGATAGAACCCTACAATACATTACATGTGTTATTAAAGAACATTTTCCATGGGATTAAGGTAAAGACTAAGGAAGCTAAATCATAGGCTCACGTCTTCCACTCAGTGTTTTAATGCATTCCACTTGGGTTTGGGGTTATCAAGTTATCAAGTTTGGCTTGATCCACATAAAGAGATTCCCCATGCCACAATGTAGTAACAAGCAATTATTTGATTCTGTCAGGGGAAATGTCAACGTTCATGATGGACTCAAATGTCACCAGCAGATTGGAAGTTGGTATCAGAGGCATCAGATGGCGGGAAGAGTCATGGTTTTCACGCCGGTTACTGTGGATATGGCGCACGGGAGTGTCTTGTCCTGCTCTCACTCTCAGGGGTGCCCCCAGCTGCTGTTTGGGGTCCCCTGTACCCTCGTACATTTGAGGCTTACTGACCCCAGGTCAAAGACACAGACACCAGGAGGAGAGTGCTCTTAGCCTTGCTGGCTGTGGGCCAGGCCTTATAGATGGGCAGTCTCACATCTGGCGGCCCTCCGAATCGGGGCTTCACAGGCTTGTCTTTGAGGGCCCGACTAAGCGCTTCTGTTTAATCAACCCCCGCACCCCCACCCAACTCACCCCACGCTAATACCACCCCCCCAACCCATACACTCCACAGAGTCACAGACCTTCCTGGGGCTATCAATGCCAGTCAGGTATTCAGGCCTGGTGGATGTTTTCACAACTGAAAACACACTGTAGTCCATGAGAGGTCAACTCACTTAGCCAAACACACTTTTACAGCAATCCATTTTGTATGTGTTTACCTGGAAGACTGGAGGTGACTTTTTGACATCATAGGACTTAGTACATAAATTAATATCTCTATATGTCTCCTGTAGAAGACAGAAAATGGCACTATTCACATTCAGTCTTTCATAAAGATGTTATTTTCATAAATTATTTTATGATTTTATTTTCATAAAATAAACCTTATTTTGAATATTTCAATGTATTTGATTTCATGGGCAGTATGCATCTAAAGAGCACTCTCTACCGCAGATAGTTGTGGGATTGATTAGGGGGGCTTGTGGCTTGCATTTAGCAGATGCACTTATCCAGAGCGACTTACAGTTTTACATACAATCCATTAATACAGCATACACAATCTATTTCTACAGCTGGATATTTACTGAAGCAATTCAGGTTAAGGGTACAGCTCAAGGGTACAAAGGCAGTGCCCCACCGGGGAATCGAACCTGCAAACTTTGAATTACAGGCCCAGTTCCCTAACCATTGTACTACACCTATGCCACCCACTGGTTCTTAAACAAAATACATGTACTTTACCTTAATTGGCCCAATGAAAAAAACTAATCTACGGGCTTCTGAATCTGCGTGGTGTAAACATTATGAGTTGCCCTGGATGCGAGCTAGACAAATCATATTGGATGTAATAGGCCCAGCCATTTTAGATTCCTGACATCATTTAACTGTATGTACTGTACAACACTGTAAAGGAATGAGTAGGAGTTAAAGAAAGGTGAATAATGTTCACAAAATAATGTTGAACTGGAACAAGCTGCAGTCGCTTAGTGTGGAGATCAAAAGTGCAGCAGACTGAGATAAGCCAGGATAAACCCATAATCCAGAACAAGCAAGATAAAGTGTTTGCCACCAGCGTTTACCGCCAATGACCTGACGCACGGTCGAGCTTGGGAGAACACAAGCTGAAGTTCCCGTGTAAATGTAGTTTGTCTTTTATGTTTAAAAGTCCAGCAGACTTTATTACAAAATAAAGAGCTGTACTCCAATGGCACACTGAACCCATTTCTGACAAGTGAACCACCCAATCTCATAATGTGGCACATCGAGGAAATAGAATACTTATTGACCAAAGCAGGTTCCCCGGATAACACCCAGCCAGCTCACATAAAAGTAAAAGAAATAATAAGAGAGAGAATAACTTTTCTCTCCCTGTTTTATAGGTGCGGGGTGCAGCTGTCTATGATGACATCTGTTGTATTGGTCCTGTTCTGATCTCTTACTCTCGTTGTAATTATTCTTGACATTTTAAATGCACTTATTGTAAGTCGCTCTGGATAAGAGCATCTGCTAAATGCCTAAAATGTAAAAAAACCAAGGTGTTCATGTTTCACTGACACGGGACTGTGGGATATAACAAACATGTGACAGAATTCCATTCCATGGCTTTTAAGTCTGCAGGAGATCCCACAACACCGGGAGCCCTGGCTGATGCAACCAACAAAATAATGACTCCAGCAGGTGTCCCAGGCCATCATTCATCCTCGTATATGAAAGTGTACGCACACCGTAACTTCCTCACCCCTGCCAGGCAGCACTTCCATTGCTTCTTCAAGGCTTCACTGGGCTAAAGATGAACATCCCCTGTCTGCTTTCTGCCACCACCCCGCCCACTGAAAGCAAAGGCCCTATTTTGAGGAGACAGAATGCACGTCAAAAACGTATAGGGGCTCTTTGAAAATGCCGGATGAAGGAGGAAATATATGACTGCTAAACCACTGCCTTTCAACATTACTGCTGCCTGGGGACTGTGAACCTATGAGATAATTGCAAGGGAACGTGCGTGTATGTGTGTGTGTGTGTGTGTGTGTGTGTGTGTGTGTGTGTGTGTGTGTGTATGTGTGGGATTGAAATGCTTTAATTCAGACCATATCTGCAAGTTTAATGGTAATGCACCCTCCTACGTGTCTGGATAACTGAATGGAACATTTTAAAAAGGGAGGGAAAAAAAGTCTTATCTTTGACAAACCCTTTCTCTTGGCTCGCTATCCCGCAGCGTACAATACCGCACGCACTGTAAGAGAATACAAATGAGAACATGTGCCAGCACTCCCACCGAGCCAACAGCACAGGTACCATAACTTACAGGTTCTGTGAGATATGGCACAGGTGTTTTTTAAAAAAGAAATAGCCTGCTGTCCTTTCATGTGACACCGTCCATAAATGTAGCGATCGCTTCTTGGCAGTTTGTTTTTAACGGCTTCCTCTTTCTTGTTGGGGAGGGGAAAAGAAAGATTTCACACAGGAAGTTTGGTCAACACTTTAATGCCAGCTACAAATCAGGCACTCGACGGATTATCGAACGGAATCCTATGGAACAGGGTTCTGGCCTGCTTCCAGCTTCACAAACAAAGCGCCTCTTCTCAAAGGGGGCTGCCTCTCCTCCTTTCTGCCAAATGGATGCACTTGTTTCCCTCCGTTTGAGGTTTGTCTTGTCAGCTTTAGATGTTTTTTTCTCTGGGGGAGTTTTGTGTACACCACTGTCAACGCTTTCGATTTTGGTTTCACTAAATTAAATTTTCCTTCCTCCCTTTTCTAATGTTCTGGCCAGTCAGATATCGCCCTACCGGGAGTTGTCAGTAATTGAAATCTCTGCAGCGCCTGCCTTCAGCACAGCTCACAGAAATACACCAGGGAGGAAAATAGGGGGAGAACTTAATAAGCCATTCACAGGAAGAAAAAAAAACTGATGGCACAGCCATCATCAGCCTTTTTTTTTCTCTCACTGGAACACAGAAAAACATGTGTTGACAAACACCTAGAACTCTCTCCTGAGATGCACCATGTCTCTCTGACCTTCAATCAAATGGAGTCGGCAAACACAGCACAGCATAGCATTTACTTTTGACGTAATACGCTCAAAGAGAAAGACTTAAATAGCTGTAAACCTACTGAAGGTAAGAGCAGGAATATACAGAACCTCTAAAATACAAGAAACACCAGCATAAAGTGTCTTAATAGGGTGTTGGTCCACCATGAGCTATCAGAACAGCTTCACTGGACTTTGGCATAGATTCTACAAGTGTCTGGGACTGTATTTGAGGGATGCAACACCATTCTTCCATGAAATTCCATAATTTGGTGCTTTCTTGGCGGTGGAAAATGCTGTCTCAGGCGCCACTCCAGAATCTCCCATAAGTGTTCAACTGGGTTTATACTGTATCTGGTGACTGAGACGCCTATGGCATATGGTTTACATTGTTTTCATAATCATCAAACCATTCAGTAACCAATTGTGCCCTGTGGATGGGGGCATTGTCATCCTGGAAGAGACCACTCCCATCAGAATAGAAATGCTTTACCATAGGATGAAGGTGATCACTCAGAATGGCTTTGCATTTATTGGTCTTTACCTTGGCTTGAGTGGACCTAAGCCATGCCAGGAAAATGCACCCCACACCTTAACAGTATCCCTCATTTACTTAAGTGTTTCCTTTATTTTTTCAGTTACCTGTAATTATGGTTGCATATCCTAACTTTGTCTGCCATTACAGATGCCACAACAAAAACACAAAACTTGGAGCTTTGGGTACATTTGTCAGACATTCGGTGTGGAAGAAAGATATTGACCAAGCTGCCCCAGTACTAATAAAATTAATTAAATGGTGATACTTCTTCCCCGTTGAGGATTATAGGGCTATTTTGGAGCCCTCTGGGCCTCTGAATTAAAGCCCAAAAAGTGTTAATTGCAAAAAAGTGTTAATTCTCAGCCAGCCTGGTGATAAGGCCTTCTCCAGCATTATTGTACAAAGCTTTACCAAACAGGTTTAAGAGAAGGGGGAAAAAATATCAAAAGTGATGAAAGATCATGCGTTTTGCTTGAAAAGTCAGCCTTTTGAGCTTTGTCCAATTCTGAAGAGTTTAATATCAGGAACTCAAAGTAAAAAAAAGATGAAAAGGAGAAAACGTTCCCACACTAAAAATTAAACATTGAATGAATGAATCATTCTCCACTCGGCACCTAACAAATAGGCTGGATGTGTGTTTGAGCCACACTCTATGGGTCCAAGCCTCTTGAGAATGCATGGGTATTCTGAAACCCCCAACCCACCTGGGCCGGTAGGACAGCATGAACACTTCATGGCATGCAGGCAGCACTCAAACCCCCCCCCCCCCACCCTTTGAAGCTTAAAGACGTGGACGTGGATTTTTTCTGACACCTTGCAGGGCATGTGGGGTGTGAGGCGGCCACGTTGTGATACAGTGAGCTGAGTGCCTGGGTGATGAAACACAGGGCCCCTTCCAGCCCCGTTTCAAAAGTAGGAAAAAGCCATACCCCCACATGGAGAGGCAGGAGTCTAATTGAGAGCCTCTGGCTTTGGCAAAATGTCACTTTGATGAAGCGGGGCTGAAGATGAAGAGGCCGATAGCTAATTTAGGGCAGTTATTAAGAAGCAAGATTGTATTCCATCACTGCAGCTGCCAGATTTCAGCCTAATTATTTAAGGGATCTCATGAATGATACCCCCCCCCACACACACACACACACACACACACTCTCACACATGCACACATACACTCCACCAGAGAAACTCTTTTTGGCAACGAGCCCTTGACTTGTCCAATCCATCGCCCCCTTCGCATAACAGCCGCAGGCACTGACCAGCCCACCCGTTTAGCTTACCCCTCTCTCTCTGTCTAATCATCACGAGGAAACCGATGACGTCATATCCCCGTTGAAGGGCTACTCTCCCAGAAAAACGAATGACAATCTATTCCCTGTTGTGCAGCAGTGAAGCAGCATAATCTGTCCCAGGCCCAGACAGTGTTCATTTGATGACATGTCCCTCTGAAAATTGCACCCCATCCGAGCACATGTTATACGTATTTGTGTAGAGCATTTCAAAAAACATTTCTCCCAATATGCTGTAAAGCAGACCCTGGACCTAAACCCCCACAAAAGCAAGCCTAGGGGAACAGTGACAAGGAGAAACTCCCTGGGAGAAACTGGCTCAGTGTGTGAGCATGAAATGACCAACAACGGTCAATCGCTCAATTTTAAAATAGGCTGTTCAAAATAAGCTCAAAACTGAGCCAGATCCTTCTGATTATACATACATGTGCAGCAGAGGAAGTGGGTGATGGGATTTGTGGGTGCTGAGGGGGGGGATTGGGGGCTGCTGTGTATTAAGAGGCCCAATTGTCCATAATTCACTGGCTATTTAAGGGTTCCCCTTGGCCTACATCATCTTTAATGAGTCAAGTGAGATTTAAACAAGAAGGGTCAACAAAGTCATACTAATGCAGGCCACTGCTGCTGCACTGAACCAAGCAACATGACATTAATGGTGGTAATATGGGCCTGTGGTTTTAATGAAATCTGAAGTTTCAGAATGGCAGCACCTAATGTTTTTGAATTTGAAGCAGCTCAAGGCTGTTGGGAGAAATCTAAATAGCATGCAGATGGTCCACACAAAGTAATTTTTGCCTGTGAGCGAATTTCATACGGTTTCTATTTGGACGACACAGAGAGCTTCTCTCGGCAGAGTGACAAGATTCACCAGGTCACGTATGCCGTTTCTTGGTTCAATGTCATTTTTTAATAATGGGGTTTTGTGGTGAATACATTTTATATTTAGTCTACTGTGAAACCAGAACTGATATCTTAATACCTTAACAACATCGGTTGTGACAATTTATAAAGAAGCCATTTTAAATGTTTATTTTAAATATAATTTACAACGGCTGATGAAACAGTCTGAGCAGACAATAAGTAGTTTCCAACAAATCCACTGAAACAACATCCTTAGCTTGTTTTCATGTGAATTCTAATATATTCTAATCCTCAAATATGTCAAAGAAGGACATAGAACTGTTGGCCCCTGCCAGTCCTTTAGGATTCTGGCCTTATCCAATCAGATAAAAACATGATATGCCCATGTATTCCTTCAGAGAGAGAACAATCATTTTATGATGAAATCATAATTAATAATCAGGAGCAGAGAGAACGTGGCAGTATTTTAAATAAATCGAATTGCATTTTTTCCATCTACTTAGAAATGTGACAATTTAATTTCCCCAAAGCCATTTTATCTGGTATAATTTCTCCAGAAGTGAGAATAAGGGGATGCATTCAGTTTTGCCAGGTTAAAGGCCCAGTTGTAATTGTGTCCAATTTTAATCTGAATGTTTTCTGAGAAAGCAAGCTTACTAAAGCTTATGGTTTGGAACTGGATGCATATTTCATATTTCCACCCTGATTGCAGTTGACCACAATTAAACTTGTCACATTATCATATGATGGAAACTCTGTCAGTGTCATATCTGCAACAATTGGTACAGTTTTTCCATGTGCACCATACAGGTAGAAAGAAAAGGTTACCTGTTACTCCCTCACAAGGCTAATTCCACCCTCTGTTTCTTTCAGAGCAGTGATTTCAAAGATAGAATATTTCTGTGTAGGTAAATGCCAAATATCAAATCTTCAAACAAAAGCCACAGGAAAATGCTATGAAGCCATTTTCTTCAACTTCATAATGATGGGACTTTGTGAACTTTGCAAAGTCACCATGACAACCAAGGTGGCTGTCGATGATGAAGACGATGGCATTTAAAGAGGGGAAAACCACATTATTTTTTTTCCTGTGCAGAAAAATAATTTGTCCTGTAATAGTATTTCAAAATACGGACTGCTGTCAAGGCAAGAAGTGATACATATTTGATATAGACAGACAAAATGCAAAGACAATTTAAATATAGTTGTGGTAATACAGCTTATACACACTGCACCTGAGGAACAGTGGGAGATGCAGAGAAATAGCATTTCTGTTTGAAGTCCTTTTCAGAGATCTGTCCATTACAACACTCATCATTTGCAAGTGCAGTGAAGGCCTTTGCTAGTGCCATGCTTTTACTGCGAGAAATGCACCAGGTAATCTTTCAACCAACCAGATGCCATCAGCAATGGATCACCAAAGTCCATCCATCCATCCATTGTCAAGCCGCTTATTCCTGGTCACGGGGGGTGCTGGAGATCCCAGCCATCCGGCGAGAGGCAGGAATACACCCTGGACAGGTCAATCCATCACAGGGCACACACACCATTCACTCAAATAATACGGGCAATTTAGACTCTCCAAACCACTGATGTCTTTGTTGGGAGGAAACCGGAGTACCCGGAGGAAACCCACGCGGACACGGGAGTGCAAACCACACAGAAAGGCCCCCGGCCTGGATTCGAACCCGAGACCTTCTTGCTGTGAGGGACAGTGCTATCCACTGCACCACCGTGTGCCGGATCACCAAAGTGCACTCACAAATAATCCAAAACCACTGATTGTTAACTTGGAGTGACTCAAATTAAGAGGTCCTGTGGATTTCATGATCTCCTGTGGACAACGTAATCTGGTGAATTTTTTATTTGGCTTCTTTTTCCATTTCCAATCCAATTCCATTTCCTTTGCCAGTTTGTTAATTGAGAGCATAATTTTGTCTAACATGCAGCCATGTATAATAAAGTGAACCTGGATGTTTCCTGGCAAAAACAAACTTCCAGGTCCATGAATGTTGAAAGACATCTTATATATATGTTGTAAGGGTAATTTCCAAGATTCTATAATACAGAATCTATTAAATTCATCTATTACAGAAAAATTCTAAAGCATAAACCTCGGAAAACCAGGTCTGCAGTGACTAATGTACTGTAACACTGCTAATTTGTCTTTTGAAAAATCCCTGCATCCTTTGCTTCCATGCTGTAAAAACAATAAAAAAAACATGTAACTATGTCAATCCCCCCCATAGTAATGTGATTTAGCTGCGGTAGTCCTGCGACCAGTAGTGACGAAGTCGACCCGACATGGCACTCGCCAAGTGTCGACCATAACCCGGTACTACAGGGCGCAGCGAACGTCATGTCGGCTTCCCTTCCCCCTCCCTGGGGCGGACAGCCAATCGCCGCCCCTGGTGGCGCTCCCAGCCAGAGCCGACTCTGGAGAGACGGGGACTTGAACCCGGTCTCCGTGGCCAGTGTCGAACGCGGGAGGCCCAACATGAAACATTTTTTAAAACTACAATTGTCACATTCAACATGTACTTTCATGCAGTGATTTTGCTTCACCTGTCTAATTGCAACTATCTCAAAACAAACTCGGATGACGGCAATTCAGCTCATTTTTAAAAAAAGCTGATGATGCACCATCACCGGCATTACCCCCAAGCAACATAATTTGCTGAGCTTTCGTAATTTCAGATGGTTTCCAGATACTTAAATGATTTGTTTTCAAACCTCTAAATGAATTAGCACTCCCTCCCCTGAAGGTGTTTATTTAGCTTCTTTCAGGTAAGACAACTAGAGTAATGAGAGCTATGGAACAACAAAGCTGTCACTACGGAACACTATAAAATCTGTTCAAACAGCCTTGTCTGTCAGGGAACTGAATTCTGAATCCTTCCTCTCAGATAATATAAACAATTTGCTGTGACTGTGAATTTTTCTTGCTTAATTAAAAGCAAATGGAAAATCTGCAACTATTTATAGTCTCATTCTTCCACATGCCAAGTAATGACCTTTAATCTGTTTGCTGAGATGAATAGATACAATGAAGGGATGCTCTTAATTTTTAAAGTTTTTGTGTTTCTGACTTCTTTTTTCTAAACTTTGTCACAAGAATCTCCTGGCATTCATGGATGTTTTTTAACTGTGCACAATCCCTCAGAAGATAATAAATGAACCATGTTTCACAGTGAATGTACGAGTCGTAGAAAAAAGCAGGACAAGTTGACTCTGTCAACTAGATGAGTCTTAGTTGACAGAGAAAGCCAGGGACTGGGTGCACCTAATAAAAACCAAATATAACAGTGAGGCAGATAATGTGCTGGGATGCCAGTTATTTTGGCAGCAGAACGAAGATCACAGAAGGGAATGTGTTTCCATGTTGGACCCACTCAACACGCAACTACTTTTCTCAGCACCAACAGCTGTTTCCCTGGATACATGTAGGTCAGCGAGTGTGCCAGACTGAGGCAATGAGTTAATGTTCTCACCCGCCCCCCCTTGCAGACGCGTCTGGAACAGCCCCGTCTGTCAAAAGCTTGGAGTGTTGGGGTGAGGTATCCAGACAGCAAAGCCCTGAGCCACAAGCAAGTAGCCTAAAACCTCCTTATTTGAATTCTATAATCACACAAGGCACAAGGCAAGGAAAGCTCCCTGACACATATCCTCAGGAACAGATGTTGATTTTTTTGTTTTTGTTATTCATAACATCAAGGTCATCTTACTTTGATGGTGTATAACTAAAAAAACTAATTTTATTCTTTCTCAAGGTATCTAAAGCTGAGATTACTATTACCGCCAACGCTAATGCTCTCCACAGTTCATGCACGTCTCATTCTACAGGCAGAATTCATAGGAATGGCAAGGTCTTAACCCTGGTCACACTTCTGAACAATAACTAGAATGTTTTTTTTCAAACTAATGTTATTCAATAAACAGAAAACGTATATATGGTTGAGCTGAGTGCATTCTGGGTATTTTGAAGAAATTGGTTATTATATGGGGGTAATTTGGGGAAATATATTATTGTATGGGGTATTTATTGTCTGGTTATGGTGTGGAATTATAGAATTGGATATAGAGAATCGCTAAATGCTGTCCAAATTTCAAAATGTGGTCTATCAACCATTGAGATATTGTGAGTTTATCATGCTTATTGTGAGGCAATGAAAATGTGTTGTTGATGCTTAGGTGGCAGTTCAATTGATGAGAGGTCTCCAAGCAGGCATAGGGATGGGGAGAGTGAAATGCTGTGACTCAGAAGAGTGGAGAGTTTGTGTGTGATGTCTTTACAGAATAGTGGAATTGGTGGGCAGAACCAGATGGGGTGAAAGTGACAATAAATCCCATTCTGTACATTTTGTGTTGGGTGATATGTGCTCAGTAGATAAACTTGTATTGGATGAGTTGTGTTTTAGGGTTGTTAGGCACAGTGAAGATATTATTACATATTTGTTTCTAAAAATTGATACAGGCAGTGATATTTAGGTCTTTTTCCCATTCTGCAGTAGGGGGAGAGTGGTATCTGTTTTTGACAGTAGTGTTTATATAATTTGGGGAAAGGTTTTTGGTTGGAAAGTTGTGGTTGTTGAAGGCTATTGTTTGATAAATTGATCTTTGTTTTTAAGTTGGAGGTATTGCAGAAAACTCTCACTACCCATATCATATTTCTGGACCAGTCCTGTGAATGGTATCAGTGAGTTGTTTTCAAATGTTCCAGGGGAGTGATTCCTTTTAGCTTCCACGAGTTGAAGATATGGAAGTCTTGTGCCATATTGGAGTGAATTTGTTCAGAGATGGAGTGCAACCTGTAATCTTATTGGCTTTCCACCAAGCTGTCAGACTCGTTGTGATTACTTGGTTTTTGAAACAATAACTATGATAAAACTAATGAAAAGATATTTTGGAAATTACAACTGGGAATTGCTTAGATATGATAGATAGATATGAGCAATAACTGTCTAGCTAGTTATGCTAGCAAGTTACTTAGCTGCATGTTACGTGACCCTAAGAGTAATTTGGGGGTAGCTGCTAGCTAGCAGGCTGTGAAGTTAGCAGGTCTGCATTAAGTCCAACAGGTGTATGTGCTCTTTATCCTCTCTCCCTATACTCTCAGTCTTCTGGCATGCTTCTTGCTTCTTCTCTCTAGACAGTGTGTGTAAGAACAAGTAATTTGCATTCATCTAGGCTTGTTATAGATAGTATAGTGAAAAGGGACTTGATTGACATGTGTGTCGAGCAATATAGGTTTTGCCAGTGTTTGATTGATTGACTGCTTGATAATTAAAATACAACAGAATAACACATCTCCCTGAACACATATGGTATTATGATTGCACTTGATACATTTTTGTATCAAGGACAAGACAATAAAGTCATAAAACGTATTTCCATTGTGGTCCTTCTTGAAGGAAGCAGAAATGGCAGATATGCTTGAAATGTAATAAATACATAAAATATGCAAGAGTTAGACGATATTAAGCTGTACAAAATGAAGGCCTGAAAAATTAGCTCTTCCAAATGCATCAGCTGTAATCCAAAGCAACATTATATGTATAGTTACTGTTATGGCTCTGAGTGTGACTGGCGCTCTTTAGTACACAAGGCTTGCTCATGCCCATCGGACATGGCTCCGGACACAGCAGTGAGTCGGCCAGGTGGTTTGAGGGAATATTTCCTCTTGGCGGTGTGCAGAGATGAGGGGAGGCAAACCAGCATGGACGGAATGTGGCGTGACCCCCCGTTGCTGAAACCCGATGCGAGACGGACTCCAGATGAGAGACGGTGCAAATTCACAACATTGCTCATGGGCAGGGCACCATGGGCCAGCACCCGTGAAGCACAGAACCAAAACCGTCTGTACTCATACGAATGAGTGAGAGAGAGAGAGAGAGAGAGAGAGACTGCCTGTCCGTCTCACTCTGATACCTGCAAGGTGAGTTTCATCTCCTGTCTCCTGTCACAAAAAGCATTCAAAATGCATTCTACAAAAACTGTTAATTTCACACAACCTGTGATTTTAAATAAAATCACCTTATTTTACCTATGTGTTCATCAAGTCTTATTCGTCTTTCTTTCTCTGGTGCATATCTACTCCTTCTGATGATGTAAAATATTATATTCTTTGTTTTTACCTTCCTGGGACAGTTATTTATTTATTTTTGTTTCCATTGAAGACCCAGGGGTAAAATTGGAAAGCACCACCCTTTGCAAGGATGAGGAAGGCAGTTTTAAACAAGATTTTCATTTCTTGTGGCGAAAATGTACATGTGCAGTTTCAGGTGATAAGCATCTGTAAATTAATTCTTGAATCACTCAAAGGCCTTGTTTTATAGATTTATATACATATATACAGTATTATGACCCTTGAATCAAAGTAAAACATACCAGACAATTGATTGCTTCATCTGGTAACATTTATATACGAAAATGAAAATACGATATTTTCACATTACAATGAATATTATTGCATCCAATTTCTGTGTAATGCCACAGTTTAATCAGCTAAATGCCTTGATTGCCAAGGTTAGAAGATGTAAGGGGATCAGAGAGGTCAAAGGACAAGGGCTGTGAGCTGGTGCGGGAAAGCAGGTGACTTCAGGACAGCTGCGGCAGGTCTAAAATGGAAGGAGTAAGGAAGGGGAAGAGAGGTGGAAGCTCTACGCATTGGGTAGACAGGGCAATGGATGCCTGTGGGTGAAATCAGTGTCCAGCTGATAAGACCTGAACATTAAGGACAGACTCATGAAAAAGTTTTCCCCACTTCTAGCCCATGTGACCTTCACATTTAATATGTGTGTGTATGTATAAAATAGACACAAAATCCCATTCCTGCCAATGAGAGCCTAGTTGCTATGTTACTAAAGAGGGGGTGGCGGGGGGACTCACTGTGTGAGGGGAATCGGTTTCGCCAGGGAAGTCCATTTATCAAGTGCCGCCAACCTGACAAACTCACAAAGGACAACACATCCTACGCTGGCTCAATTTCCCTTTCCCTGTCTCTCTCTCTCCCTTCTTTTCTTCTCTTTATACTCTGCTCCAGGGTCTAGACCTTGTTTAACCCCCTACCAACCCATTGCCAAAAAAACTGGATCTACAACAAGGTACCTGTATCTCACTGTGAGACATGGGCCCGTCACCATAACTTCACAAATAATGGAGAAAGTCGCTGAATGAAAACCTTTACTTATCTGTTCTTCTAGTCTTTATCTTTCAATCTGCTGGCAGCATGAAGAAACGTGTAATTGTGTAGAAGAGGTTACTTTCTCTGAAAGAAGAATGGAGGGTCAAAGGAGAGTAAAAAAAATGAAGACAGAATAAAAATGTATATTTCTGGTGTCTTCTCTGAAATGAATGAAAAGCTGTTTGCTGATCTAAGTGTAGAAAAATGAAGAAATTCATGAAGAAAGTCACAACCATTTGCGAGTGAAGACCAAAGGGGTGTGCAACTATAACAAATTGTTTATGGATGTAATACTTCTGACATTAAACAGTACCTAGGTCATTACATATTTTTCATTCATTTGATGCCTATATACTGCCTACAGTTGCCTATACATAACAGATACTACACAGCTGAGAAAAGTGTCAGAAGGTACAGCCTACCTTACCCCTAACATGATAACTCAAACTGATTTAATTTTACAGCACAGTGGGTTGGGAAAACAGTTGGTGTTGAAGTGAGGATTGTTTTGTTACAGTACATTTCTCAGAAATAACAAAGGAAAAGGTGAAAGCACATCAAAGCCACATTTCACAGACAGGTAAGCCTGAAAGACAACGGGGTTGAAAGACTGCTACTCATTTGTAATTCTTTTGCGGAGGGCTTGTACTCTACATCCCAGGGTTTCAGCGCTAATAGGAAGAGATCTCAGCTCCCACAGTCAATGTTTGTACTTTGCTCCAACTACATTGAAATCCCCACAAGATTGTCTGCGCATTACTCTGCGGTCCAACAAGAACGCACGGTCAACAAAAAATGTATTTGAAAAAACGTGCTGAGAGATCGTTCACGTGAGTGTGCTGTAACATTTACCTATTTTGAACTGTCAGCAAATGCAATATTTCAATGACAATTTCCTCACGCCTTGCCCAGATTACATCAGCATAAAACAACCCCTTCATGAAATTGCAGAACTTTACCCAGAAAGCATCTTGACTCGTAAAAAAGGGTCAGAAACACAGGCCATGTAAAGTGAATGATTTCTGTCAGCACTCACTAAGTAATGAGGGCCAATAAAAGATTATTTAAAATGGGTCCAGTCTGCTGACTGTAATAATGCTGTTATTAAAAATCTATTGAATAGGCGTACATCTCCTTGCCTTGGATCATGATCTTCCCTGGAAGCATAATTTGTGCCTATGTCTAAGTTAGTTCTTAGAGTGCCTTGATTTTCCTAAAGCTTTCCAGACCTCAAAAACAGGCAGACAAAGAATCTGTGAAGGAGAGGAAACCATTTTGAAAAGTTAAACAACTGCGGCAAAGTTCTCTGCGCTTCTAACTAACAGATAGGCGTGTATAGTAGGCAAATATGAAAATTTAAATTGAATTGAATTCAAATCTCCGTTCAGCTGCACTGTACACCCACCTGCCGAACCCGCCTTTGCTCTCAGAAAACATCATGTTATCTCACATCTGTCAGGTGATATCACCCCATCGCACAATGTGGCAAACAAACCAAGCCGCGGCACGCTCTAACTCCCGTACACGCCGCAACCCCAACACGCCACGCTCGCAGCAATACCCATACGAAGCAAGCAGGCCGTGTCCAAGCCACGTATGTGCGAATGAGCGAACTGATCTGAAACTGTGATAAGCACAAAAAATATAGAACATTTAGACTACTCGCTGTTGTTTTGACTTATTTTGATCTCCCTCTTCTATGGAGGAGACTCCGAAGGCGGGGAATAAGGGGAACAAAACGAAAGAATGAGGAGATCTCAGCAGCTGCAGGACTAAGAGGAAACTGGCATTTACAAGTTCAAGGAAGCGTAAGAAAAGATGGCTGGGATCCACAGGCACACAAATCACATACCCATGCAGTAAAGCTGTTGGGAGCTCAGCTTTAAAACAAATCTCTACAGACCCGTGTCAACTGTGTCATCACCGCGGCCACAAGAAGGCGCAGGTGACACTGAGCACAAGACTTATATCACCTGCCACCTGGGGAAACTCCGAGAAGAGTTTGTGTCCGATTGGAGGATAGTGGTTGAGGAATTCAAAGCTCTGGTTTTTGTTTGTTGTTCTAAGACATCCGAGGAGAATCACATATCTGGCTGGCTTGTGAGGGCATGAAATTGGATATTTTTATGATGTATTCTTCAGGGGGTTTGATAGTGTCTGTATTGTATGATGCTGCAGGAATGAGCAACATTAAAAAAGAACATGTGTGTTCATCCTGAAAAGCTACAGACTCTTAGGTCCCAATTGTTTAGAGTTCAAGTCACAGAAAAGTCACATGTTGTACAGGAAATCTGTACAACATGCGGACGGACTTTGTACTCCCAAAATACAATGGACCGTTTATTCCACACACTACAAGAAGGTACAGGTACAGGTTAGCTGACAGAAATGCAGTGCAATGATTTATGGAGCCTAGATCTTTCCACAATCTCCATTTTTGTTTTGATGGATCTGCACCTGGAGTGGTGGCTGCCGTAAGCTGTCTTCCTCCACACTAGGTGAAAAATACATGATTAAATAAATAAATAATAATCTACTGTATGTCTGGCAGTTGGACACCAGTGTGGCGTGGTGCTTATAAATAGGATTTGTAAACAGAAGGCTCAGGTTCAGTTTTTAGGTGGGGGCACTACTGTTATGTCCTTGAGTGTCACACTGAAACCTGAATGGCTTCAAGACGTTACCAGCAGTGCAAAAAAGATCAAATATAAAATGTAAACGGACGTGGGTGATTGTTTAGTCAATAAATAATGCATTGTAATAATGCCTGAAGATTGCATGATGAAAGTTCAAAAAAGCATCATAGGCCTGCCTAAGAAGATGCTGGTAATGGTGCATTTAGAGTGGATGGTAATTGCACACTGTTGTGTGTCAGGGTTTAGGTCTGCTGTGAATGTTCTGGGGGGGGCTTCTGTATTATCCCTAGTCTAGTCTTGATCCCACACGCTCTCTCTTGACTCTCTAAAGCAGGGGTGCCTAAACTTTTAGGTGTTGTGTGCAACTTCATCAGTGAGCAACAGGCCAAAAAATTTGAACATTATGTTATGGACATTATATGTGTATTTGACATTTAACAAATATATTCATCATGCATTTTGCTGTTTTGATTCATATATTTCTGTGTTTATACATGCTTTTTTTTAAATCTAGGCAAATACATTGATATATTTATTTACATTTTCTCGTCATTGTGCACTCTTCTAGTTGTCATTCTGGCACCTGGCCACAGTTTGGGCACCCCTGCCATAGAGCATCTGGAAAGATAAGTTACAGGTTGTGAGACTGGTTTCCTGCAGTGTTATTGGTTCTAGCAAGTTTTAACCAGTGTTATGTTGTTGGTCAATGGTTCAGTTGGCTGAAATGGAGCACCACCTACACAAGATCATGATTGCTCAGAAGAAGTAACCGCCTATTGGTTTATAAGCAAAGTACACCTCTGGAAGTTGGATGGAAGTTATCTCACATCAGAGTGTGAATTTGGTCAGGCTCATAGTACTGTAAGGTTATGAGCCTGACAAGTAAGGCTGTTGAATTACGTATATAACCTCGCCCGGAACACCTGACACCTTCTACTTCTTTAAAAGTTTCCATTTTGTTCCTAAAATGCTCCAGTCTAGGCAGCAAATCCAAGGCAACAAAATTCCCACTAAAAAGTTGTTACTAATTTGAAGCTGTCTGTCATGCACTCACTTCTCCATCAGATACGGCTGGCACAATTCAAGCTGACCCCTTCAAACGAACTAACCTACATAGCACAATAAGAGCTCTGTCATACACCAAGCCTGACCTTGTTATAAAAGTATGATTGCGATAGCACAGAGCCTCTGATTGGTCCCATTAAGGCACAGGTGGGAGGGAAAGAATATTCCAGAGCGTGAATTTCTGCTCTATCTCACAGGGGGGCCTGCTGACAGAGCTAATTTCTCAAATCAATCACAGCAATGATGATAATGTTGTGATTAGAGGGAGATAAGTTAATCCTCAGGCTCCTCTGTTTCTTGAGGTCCGTGATATGAAACAGCGCTCGCGCCCCGGGGGGAGGACAGCACTCGTTTCCAGCTTGCACCCCTGACTCGCTCCTTCTCCCGCAAAAGCTTTACCACCACGCAGTGCAAAAAGGGTATAAATAAAGATATCGCTGACATTTCTGCTTATCGGCCATCCTCAAAGGAAATTCATTTGTCTCCCATGTTACGGCGAGCCCCCTGTCAGAAATGCTCCCACGGGAGGCCCAGTGAATCACCCATCTTGTAAAGTACTCTTGGGTGGTGCTTGCATCTGCAAAACAGCTTCCACACATATTCTCATTCAAACTGTTTTTCTTTTCATTTTTAAGTTTAACAAAAAAAAAATCACACATTTTCGAGGGAATTGAAGTATATCTTCAAGGTTAACAAAAAGGTGATGTTGTTTTGGGCTTTGAGGTTTTTTTAAAGATTTAGAGTGCAGATTTGAAAAGATCTGATGAAAACAAACAAATCTTAGTTGAGAAAAATAACAAGGAGGAGCATTTTTTTTGGCGGGGGCTTAAACAATACTGAACACCTGTTGCTTTTACCCACAGTATGGGTAGGTAAAACACGGAAACACAAGGAGACAAAAAATAACTTGTTTTCCACACAAAAATTCCTTTAACTGAGTAACGACAGGACATATTTCAACTTATTAATACAACATCTATTCAGGAAGACCTTGCTTTGTTTGGGAAAGGTACCTGATTATCAACGATGTAAGGATGATGAATGTCGTCACTGAGTGACCAAAAAAGAGGCATAAACGGAATTCTTGTATCTGCCAACTTCCTGTAAACACTCCAGCACTTCCTGTGTCACTGCAGATGTCGAGGAAATGTGGTTCGTGCCCGCTGTTCACTTCCTGTGTGACTCATGTGAGTTACCCGTCTCACAAAACTCCTCAGGAATTTGGTCACCGCGGCGTAGACAAACACTTAACTGCGCTCTGAGTTAAAAAAATGTAGTTATGTCACTAGTACCACCATAAATACTAGACACCCTGAAAAGACGATTAAAAATAATAATGTGCAAACGCTTGAACTTTATTAGCTACTTAGTTACCTCTCACATACCCTTGTCCTTCTCCTGGCATTTTAATGGCTCATGAAACCCATGGCTATAAATTAAAATGGCCAGATATGCACCTGGATGCCACAAGTTGTGCACTACATGCTTTCCTAATCTCTCAGAGCAGAGCCACTGTTGGATGCTTGCTGAAGTGATAAGCTCACATTTGACACAGGTAAGGAATGTTTTTGTGATGGCAGATGTCAGTTTCAAACACTACTAAATATGGTATTCTGTGTAGGCTTTTTGAAAAATATAGGCCTGCTGTGTATTTAGAGCAGGTCAGTCCAGCACATTGATGCTCAACAAAAGAGGACAAATAGAGCGTTAAGGCAGGAAAACCAGATAAAGGGGTGAAAAACTGTTCTTTAAATATTTGTACTTTTTCCTGCCATTTTCTAAGAACAGAACATACCTGTACGTATAGGGCACTTGGGGTCTGTTCTTCTTAAAAATGTATCTGTTGGTGTACCATACAATTATTTATCATGCTTATTTAGCACTGCCAATAAAGTTTTATGGGCACAGTCAGTAATCTGGAAATTGAGCTGAAATTGGGAGTTTTATTGCACAAACTGTAACAAGAATACACTGAGACAACAGCCCTCTGAAGGTGATTTACATACGTTTGGTACATAAAGCCCAAACCCTCCCTAAGTTTACTGGTCTCCTGTAATCACCCCTAGCCGACCTATAAGAAGAACCTCTGTTGAGCGCCTAAGTGATTCTGAGCGAGGCAGTAGGGACGTAGCATTGACGGAGACTATGTTTAATGAGCTTCAGCAAATATCTCAGCTAAAAAAAGGACCCATAACCGATAAGCATCTTTAGATAACACCCTGGCCAACCGCCCCTGGCCGAGAGGATTATTTCACGCGCCGCGAAAGCCTCAAGTGGGGGACGCAAAAATGGAAAGGCGCTACCGTTTGCTGGTTCTCAAGTGGGTGACACGGACATGTTAGCCCCCAACCCCCCTCCCCCGTTGCACTTAACCACACTGAGCAATGGCTTGGCCTGACGGGTAGGGATAATGGAGTCACATTGCTTCAGCGCCTGATTCAGTGCAAACTGGTGCAACAGTATAGTACAATAGTTATGGAATTGGGCCTGTAACACAAAGTTTGCAGATTCAATTCCAGGTAGGGCACTGTCGTTGTCCCCTTGAGCAAGGTACTTTTCCAGTATTGCTTCAGAGAATATCGAGCTGTATAAAGTGGAATTAATTAAGAATTAATATATATTAATATTTAAAAAATTGTAACTAAAAGTAGCAAATTTGATTACGTGTCACTGTCTTGCATTCAGAATTCACATGTTTAATGACATTTAACTGCTACACTCTCAGAAAACAAGGTACCATGTGGTGCCTATTAAAGTACAAATGCTTGTCACTGTGGCAGTATGCCTGTAGGGTTCTGAATTGACCCTTTAGTCCGAAGAACATAATTGTACCCTTGCGAGAAAAATAATGTTGCTTGCGGTACAAGCCTCATTTCCATTTCAATATGGCTGCCAGTGTGAATAAGGATTCATTACCCTACCTGGGTACATATATGTAACTTTCCTCAATGTATGTATACCTTTTTCACTGGGATCATGGTATCATCAGGTATTATGAAGGATCTTATGTGTACTTTTGAAGGTACAATGAATGCATTTGTACCCTGAGGAACAAAAGTGTACCCTAACTGCACCTTTATTTTGTAGAGGGTACAATGCCTGTGAGGGTCGTCTGTATCACAGAGCATGCAGTTTCACATAATGTATTACACTGCAGATGTTCTCTAATGAATGTTCACTGATTTTCCAGAAGTAACATACGGACAGGGCGGCACAGTGGTGCAGTGGATAGCACTGTCACCGCCCAGCAAGAAGGTCCCGGTTTTGAATCCTGGCTGGGGCCTTTCTGTGTGAAGTTTTCATGTTCTCCCTGTGTCTGCGTGGGTTTCCTCTGGGTACTCTGGCTTCCTCCCACAGTCCAAAGACATGCACGTTAGGCTAATTGGAGAGTCTAAATTTCCCGTAGGTATGAGTGTGTGTGAGTGAATGGTGTATGCGCCCTGCGATGGATTGGCGACCTCTCCAGGATGTATTCCTGCCTCTCACCCAACGCATGCAGGGATAGGCTCCAGCCCCCCCCGTGACCGTGACCCTGACCAGGTTAGATAATGATGCTGATGATGATGAACATATGGATATTGTGGTCTTTGCATTGGTGATCTCTAATGTTAACACTTTATTTTTGAGTGCAAATTGTTTAGGTGTGACAAATGCTAATTTTGATTTCATTTTAGCCCATAAATATTCTACATCCTTCTATATGCATTTGACATATAATTCAACAGCTCATTATATATGTTTAGACATGATGTGTTAAAATGATTTATAATACATAGGGTTTTATTAACATATGTGTCACTTCTTGGAATCTGTACTGGTTCAGTACTGCAGTTGTGGAATTGCCTTGCACCGCTACAGGCTCCTGTGTTGAAATAACAATGAAGATTTTCTTGGCACAAAAAAACCCAGTACTAACAAATCAAGTCAAATGAATCAAAATCAAAATCAATTTTTTTTTATCTGTTACTATGCTTTGATTCTGCTAGGGGGAAATGATTGTTGCGTGTCCTATGATTATCACAATTTGGATTATCACAATGGGTGGGGCAAAAGAAACCCACAAAAACTCTGTGGATGTAATGGGGTGAAGTGAGAACAAGCCAAACCATGTTTTTACACAAAATTACACAATTCATTATCCATATTTTTTATTTTATTTTATTTTATTTGGTAGCCAATTACTCCCGCTGTGCTGTTCAATCCCCTCCCTCGTAGTTCACTGCTGTAGCCCTGTGACCGGCAGTCACAATGGCGAAGTGCTGCCTCCTCCGAGACAGCACTCCTCGTGTTGTCGACTGTAATTCCGGCACCCCAGAACCACTCCTGTGCGCAGTAAACTGTGTCGGCTTCCCTCCCCCCTCCCTGGGGCAGACAGCCAATTGCCGCCCCGGTGGAACTCCCGGCCAGAGCCGACTCTAACGCGATGGGGAATCGAACCCCGGTCGCCGTGGCCAGCGTTGAAACCACTAGACCACGCGGGAGGCCATATTTCATTTTGTCACAAAATAAATGTGAATGATCATGAAAAAAATATTTCATTCAGATAAATCAAGGAATACTGTTTCACCACAGAGAGAGAGAGAGAGAGAGAGAGAGAGAGAGAGAGAGAGAGAGTGACATTTATTTCATACCTAACTACATGTGACTATTATTTATGGTCAGAGGAGATGAGAACGTGTTATAGTTTTGCAGTTTCATGGATACGTTTCTCACAGTTCAATTCAAGAAATGCAACCCTTTCCTGTTTATTGTGCAGTAAACCTTATGAAAAATGAGTGAACAAACTGCCTGGCCTTGGATATCAGAGAGCTTTGTTCATCGAAAGAATTAAAGCATGCGATGTAAAACAAAGAAAGCAATTATTTCAAGACTCGTTTCTCTGAAGTGTTCCAAATGCCAGGGACAGGAGCTTGAATGGCACTGTGCTGGTCGCATGCAATCCATTATGAAAGAGAGCGGGAGAGGTAGAACACAGAAAAGGGGAATCTAGTTCCACACAGTAAGGATAGGCATAAAGAGGACGACATCCTCTCCTCATCTCCTCAAAAACCCTGTTTTTTCCACAAGAAGTTAACTTAATACTCAGGTTCCTGGCATGCATACTGCAGGCAAATGAGACAATCTTCTAAACAATTTGGTTATTGTCCAATAAACCTGAACACCATCTTCTAACAATCTCCCACCCCACTACCACCGCCACCCCCTCACCTTCCTCCTTCCTTTTTCCTGTCTCTGTCTTTAGTGGGAGGGATGGTGTGCATGCGAGGAGCTGCATGTGGGGTAGTGGTAGTGGTGGTGGGGGAGTTGTATTTGTAGGGGAAGGCCCCTTTTCCATGACACAGGGAATCAGTGATACATAAGCGACTGCCACACGACAGACTGGATTTAATATCCAAGGCACACGGCGCTCGCACACATACAGCACAGAAGAATCTGCAGCAGTCCAGCTTCCTAGCACATTCACAGCTTTACTGAACTTGGCACAGCGTGCCTCCTCAAAGAAGAAGAAAAAAAGCGCACACACCTTGGGAGAGCTCAGATAAAGAGGTGCGTTCCATCTTGGGGACTGACGCTTGTCAGTTACGCTTTCTGATACATGCAAACATACACACAAACACACACACACACACACACACACACACACACACACACACACAAACACAAACACATGCACACATAGACAGAGATACAGAGAGAGAGAGTGAGAGGGAGAGAGTCACGCGCGCGCAGCACACACACGTAAACACACACACTCAGATGCATACACACACATACACACACACACACACAGGAGGAGCACTCCTCTCTCTCTCTCTCTCTCTCTCTCTAGCTTGCTCGCTCACTCACTCACTCTCTCTCCCTCCCTCCCTCTAGTACACACACCACTATAGTATATCAGCCAGCCAGAGACTAACAGGGAGCCAGAGGGGAGAGCAGAAATGAATGTGAAGATTCTGACGCTGGTGATTGTGCTGTTGGTGTCTCTGCTGTGTTCTGCTAGCGCCGGTAAGTCAATGCTTTTACTCGTCGCCTTTCCTGCGATGCGTTTTCTCTCTCTCATTAGCTCTGGGCTCAGGCAGGCAGCTGTAGTTGATCAGTTACCCCAGTGTGGTTATGTTTCTAAACTGGAGGATTGGCACCTGGCTGTGTACTGTGTGCTGCACTGCAGTGTTTTTTTATTTATTGTTATTGTTATTGTTATTGTCGATTTCTATATATGCATATATATATATATATAACTTTATTTCTGATTTTATTTCAGGCATTGATTGCTCAGTTTCATAACTTGCTTCTGCTTTGGGGGGGGGTGGGGGGCGGCCAGTGAGTTTGAAATTAAAGATTTTCATGTGGCTGTTGCTTTTTGTGTTCTGTGCAACACTTGAGTACTACTGAAGCTTGTGATTACTGGAATTTGCATATATATGGAATATTATATTGTGGTGTTGGGGCTCAGTGGCTTGTTGTATTTTTTAGCCTCACCTTATGAAAATTCTTACTTAAAATCAGATCAATTTCTTTACTGGCCTGTCACCATATTTGTGCAGTGCATGCACACGTTTGTCTTGATGTGATCCGACACTGATATTATAGCTGAAAATCCCATAATGATCTCGCTGTCACATTCCTTTGCGAGCGTCGAATTGTGCACATCTTGTTGGACAAAAAAATGAATATTCTTCATGCGAACAGTGTCTGAATGAGAGATCCTAGTTTTATTGCTTTGTCACAGTGAATCTCTGCACACTGCCACTGCAGATCCAATGCTAGACTTGCAACTGAGCTTGATTCAAGTATGAAATGAATGTCTGTCTGTTATAAAACTGCATTGAGTAATAAATAAGAGGTCCGAGGGTGCCATTTGGGGGGGGGGGCGGGAGACTGTGCACGGAAGCCTTGTAAGATGTCAGAGAAAATAATTCAGGGGGGACTGCAGGTGCCGGTGCAGTGCAGGTGACAGTTTTGTGTAAAAAAAAATAAAACACACACACACAATGGTGGAGTCGGTAAATACCAATGTTTCTACAAAGACTGACACCCATATGCGAAGGAGCTCTGAGTTGTGTGTGTCTTTGGGGGGTGGGGTTGCTAGCTCTCCATGCCTAGACTGGGTTCAGCATCAAGCTGTGATGAACAGGATTTACTGGTACCCACGCTTCAGGAAGGAAGGAAGAGAAGAGGAAAAAGGAGAGAGAGAGCGAGAGAGAGAGAGAGAGGGAAAACGCATTCATTACAGACATGCTATTTTTGTATCCACACATGAGTAAATGGGAAACCATTACCGTCCTGCATTACGGTGTCATTTTTCATGTCCTGCGTTTTGGCTGAGCGGCGCGTGCTGCTCCGGAGATCGACAGAGCGACCCTCGCTAACTACGGCTCAAGAGGAGCAGGATGTGATAGAAAAGCACCAGCCTCCCTGCATCCCCTCGCTCGCGCATTGTTTCTCGGCGTGTTTTCAGGTTCTGGTTTCTCTCGGCTGTACAGTGTGTTCTCTGGCTGCTAGCGCCAGCTAGCTCCATTGACAGAACTGGCAGTGCCTGCCTGCCTGCCTGCCTGCCTATACGCGCTCCACAAGCCAGCGTTATGTGCTGTTGCAAGAAGGTGTCGGCGGTGGCTCGGCGTGTAGGCAGTGGGTGTGAAGCCTTTCATCTCTAGGAGAAACGCTTTTCCAGTTCACTGGGAGTTTGCTGGGGAAAATTGTGAGCGTCTTACAGTCGTGTGTTTGTGTGTGTGTGTGTGTGTGTGTGTGTATCTTTCTATGTATGTGTGTGTGTGTGTGTGTGTGTGTGTGTGCATCTGGCTTCAGTATTCTGGAGGCATAAGCCCTGGCTTTCCCATGTGGAGAGAGAGGGGAGAGAGAGAAGGAGAAAAGGGGAGAGAGAGGGTGGGAGCATGGAACTGAACTAATGGCGCAACAGGCGACAGCAGTCTAATTTAACACATCCTCAGGCAGGAGGATGGCATTTACTGTCGCACGAGCGAGATGAGATTGAACCACGGTGTGGGCCCTGTACATTTCACATCAATGCTACTGCCTTTTCTCTCCATCTTCCATGGAAGGGTTTATTCTTTTTTTTTTGTAACATAACCTGCAATCTGTTTAATGTTCTCTTTTTCTCAACAATGAGGAATTCAGAACATTTGAGCATTTGGAACCCATTTTAGCCACTTTTAGCCCGAGCAGCCTTGATATCTCTCTCCACCAGCCTCAGAAAGGTATCTGGGACCTACCTTGTCATAGTCATGGAAAAATGGAAGTAAATCCCTTGGTGCCCTGACAGACACAGAGCAGGAAAACAACACACACACACACACACACGCACAATGCTCTTGAGATGTCTAATTTTAGCTGGCTGGTCGACTGCTCACCACAGCCACAATTGAGCAGGTGAGGTCTCTCAGGTGCTTTGTGCTCTGGTTGTCTGATTGCGTTGTCTGTCGGAAATGCTTCCTCCTCTGTGCAGAGGGGCATTTTCACCCGGGCTGTCAGCATGGCCATTGTTCAATATTGACTTTGATGTATTGTGGGGCCGGATCTTAACGCCAGCATAGCCAAAACGGTCACGCAGCCGTGAATTCTGGGTCACCATAGAGCCACGGAGAGGCCCGGCTAAATAAATACGGGGGGGGAGGGGGCTCATTAAGCAAACTACAAGTGCACAAAGTTTCTTTTCACAAAGAGCCAGGATATTTTGTGAAATAACACCAATAGACCTACGGCTAACGGCGTGCCGGAAGCATTAAATCATAATTCCAGCTCACTGAGAAAACTCTTTCTCTCTCTCTCTCTCTCTCAGTGTTAAGAAGGTGTTTGGGTCTACAGCCACAATTATAGGGGCTGCAAAGAGAGGAGAAAGTCCCAGACCTTTCCAGATGTCTTGCAATAGCATAATAGCGGTGAGCAAACAACGCTGTTGGAAGGGTGCAGTGGAAAGGTTATTCGAGATTATGAAGATTATATGGAATCAGTCAGCAGGTTGTCTGAAGCATGGAGACTTGTTTGGTGGACGACAGCTCCCCCTCTCTCCACTCTCTCTTTCACCCCTCTCTCTGTTTCTCTAGACCCCTCTCTCTCCACTTTCCCTCTGTCCCACTCTCTTTCCCTATCTCCCTCTCCTGTCCCCAATATACATACAGTGGTCCTGCAGCAAATACAGAAGCATATGGTTTAACTATAGTATTGTACACAGCAGTCATTGGTCAGATGGCTGACTGGTAAAGGTGTATAAAATGTATCTCAAACAGCTTAGGGGTCACACCCAGATTTTAGCCAAATGAAGGGAGAGGAAATGGTGTTCCATTGCACCCCATGCTTAATGTGCCGCCTGTTGCATCTATTATAATCCATCATATGATCATAACCATTACTGGGGATCAACAATTACCACGAAAATACAGGTAACTGCCAAAATAAAGTGTCTTAATAGGGTGCTGAGACACCATGAGGGATGAAACAGGATTCTTCCATGGTATATGGTTTACATAGTTTTTATGCTCATCAAACCATTCAGTAACCACTCGTGCCCTGTGAATGGGAGCATTGTTATCCTGTTATATACTGTTAATTTACTCAAAGGTTTCCTTTATTTTGGCAGTCACCTGTAGGCTACAAATGAATGAATGAGTCAACTGCCAGGGATAATAGTCCAGGACACTGACCTTTTATCTTTTATCCTATCATACAGCTTCATAAATTCAATCTACAAACATCTTTGGTAAATAGCAGAGGGGTTGGAGGAAGATCATATCTCAACTGGCATGGACACAATGGATAAAACACCGGATTTCACCTACGTAGCACTCCAATGGTTTGAGTGTGGTGGATATTGTACTATATATGACTGTCTGGGCAGTCTAATCTAATTCAGACCCCTTTGAATAAATACCAAAGCCTTCAGTTATGCACAGATGAAGAAGGAGACAGACCTGTGAGAGACACAGAAAGAGGTGGAGGAGAGGGGGGCAGAGAGAGAGAGGAGATAAAGAGAGATATGGAGAGATATAGAGATAGAGAGTGGGGGGAGGGGCAGAGAGAGAAAGATGCAGGTGAGGAGGCAGAGATAGACAGTGAGCAAGAAACTCTTGGACAGATATGGACAGAGATGGAGAGAGAAGGCAGAAAGAAACAGTGGGAGAAAGATGTATGGAGAGATAGAGGAGAGGGAGCAGGGAGAGACAGCGAGTGAGAGAGAGATAGAGAGGGGCAGAAAGAAATGGTGAGAGAAAGAGATATGGAGTGAGAAAGAGAGAGAGAGAGAGAGAAAGAGAGAGAGAGAGAGGGGAGAGAGAGAGAGAGAGAGAGAGAGAGAGAGAGAGAGAGAGAGAGAGAGAGAGGGGAGAGAGGGGGAGGGAGTACAGCAGGCGGTCTGAGAATATGCAGGTCCTTGAGGCTTTCAGTGGTGAAGAAGCACACGGACACTGAAATATTAAAAAGCCTGCACAACTACACAGCTGGTGGTCTGGCCTGCCTTCCTAAATTTGCAGGTGTACAGAGGAGGGAAATAAAAAAAGGGCAAGGAGCGATATAAAAAAAACCTCAAGGTCTTCATACAGCATGCCTCCACCAAATACATTCTTATATGCAGAGTAGCTCTCCTATGTCTGGTTGAGGCCGTCTTTCTCTGGCCGGCAGAGTTTTGAGACGCAGCCAGGAAGCTGGGGTGTCACCATGTCAGCAAACCTTCCATTCAACATTAAAACTCCCTCCTCTGGCCAGAAAACCGGCCAGGGTAACTCAACCCTGTTATTTCAAAAATGCTTACCTTTCCATTCTGGGCCAAATAGTATAAGCTTTTATCTTTTACTTCAAATAACCATGTGTTACACTCAGATCTCAATCTGATGCGAGGGAATTTTAGCAAGTGCTGGGCTAAACTGCCCGTACTAAATATTTTAATCCCCTGAATGCTTGTGCTTCAGTGACTTTCATGGTCAATTGGCAAAACCTGGACCGATAACATTATTCACTTGAGCAAACCCAATGTCTACAACTGCCTAAATAAAATAAACACCAACAGAAAGCATCTTTATAGGGTGTTGGGCCACCACAAGCTGCCAGAACAGGTTCAATGTGCCTTGGATGCCATTCTTCCATGAGAAATTCCATTATTTGTTTTTTTTTGATGATGGTGGAAAAGGTCAATTTTGGCAGTTAGCTGTATATCTTTGATTGGAATCACAGTTTGAAAGGAGAAATGATTTCAATTAGCTGGAATCCTGTGTTTCCTTTAATAAGTCAGCAGTAAAAATAAAAAAGTTGGACAGATAAGATCAGATTATATATGAATATGTAAACTAGGTAGACAATAAAATAAAAAGTCACATTTTAATCTAAAATTGTATTGCATATGCCATAGCATCAGATACTGTGATGGACATATTACATATAGCTAGGCTAAATTAACTGAAACGTATATTTATGTGTACAGCAGCCTCTTGGTAACTGTAACTCACAGTTAAGATCTTAAATGTGAGCAGCCAATGGGAGATGTAGCCCTTTTAGTAGCTTCAGTGAAACCTCCCTCTGTGGTCTTGCAGAACTCTAATTTGCATGTCTCCACTTGCAATCCTACTCTCAACAAAGAAAGGAAAACATACTATAACTCAGTTTATTTTCCTATGTGCATTTTTTTAATGTTGAAAACTAAATGCATGACAATTGAAAGATCAACGAAGGCCAAGATTCAATCAACGTTCGTCCTTAACTTTGACTTTGACTCATACATAAATGTGAGTTATTCTATTGACAAATAAGGTGACACAAATTACAGTTAAATGCCAAATTAAAGGAAAAACTTTAGTAAATGAAGGGTTCTTTCAGCTCTGTTATGGTGTGGGACACATTTTCCTAGCATGTTTAGGTCTACTTAACCCCTTAAAAAGCAAGGTAAATGGCAATAAATGCAAAGCTTTTCGGAGTGATCACTTTCATCCTATGGTGAAGTATGTTTATCCTAATGGGAGTGGTCTCTTCCAGGTTGTCACTGAATGGTTTGATGAGCATGAAAATGATATAAACCATGTCATGGCTGTCTCAGTCACCAGATCTCAACCCAATTGAACACTTGTGGGAGATTCTGGAGCAGCGCCTGAGACTGCGTTTTCCACCACCATAAAAATGCACAAAATTATGTAATTTCTCATGGAAGAATGGTGTTGCATCCCTCCAATAGAGCTCCAGACAATTGTAGAATCTATGCCAGGGTGCATTGAAGCTGGTGACTCATGGTGGCCCAACACCCTATTAAGACACTTTATGCTGGTGTTTCCTTTATTTTGGCAGTCACCTGTATGGTTGTGGGGGAAAAACACTTTAATCACTTGTAAAAACAAAGTTAAGGTTGATTGAGTCAAGGTCAAAGTTTTTTATACCAGCTCAGGCTCATTGGTGACAACATAAGCACATTTCACAATCAGCTTGTACAATAGTACAGGAGTCTTTCATTGGTCTGGTCTCATCAGCACAGGCTGCACTGAGGTTAATATGAAGCCAGAACACCTCAATATTTACCGTCATCAATAACATAAACTGCATATAATTGATAGCAATTATGATAACAGCTACAGTATATAATTTAGTAGGTTGCTATTTGTAGCTCTTCAGTTCCAATATGTCTAGGCCACAACACAGAGCCAGTGTTAGTTAAAAGAGGAAGATGGAAATGGAACATGGATCTAAATATCTAGTACTTAGAAAATAAAGACTACAGAGATTGCACAACAGCAGAGTCAAATCATTGTTGTGTTTGCTTTTGTTTTTTTCACAACAGACTTGAATAAACAGACCTGAGGCTGTTGCATTCCCTGTTCACCAAACTCACTACCATGCAGGTAGATTTTTTAAGGTGAGACTTGTTTATCCTCACCTAGGCCCACAGCGCAACACCTCCAATCCTATCAAACCTCACCGGTGAATCGAAGAGAGTGCGTGTTGGGCGTGTTGCCTCACTGTTAATAACTTCCCTCTCATATCTCATATCAGCATTGAAATGAAAGCAGGCCAGTGCTGCTCAAGCTGCCCTCGGGAGAAAACCCACAACTATACTTTATTTAGATTGTGCACCTGTATCAGGAAGTATTTTTCTACACAGACAGATGTTAATGCACAGAATAGCTGTTTGTCTGATCATGTTGATGTCCAGGCTTAACAGTGCTGGATACGCTCTAGATGGTGAGGTAAAATGACGAGTCTAGATGGCATGAATGGCCTGTCCTCGTCATGAAGCATTCTTATGCTCTTATGGTATGAAAATCCACACCTTTATGTGATGCAGTGTCTGCGCCTACCTGAGTGGCATGCATTCTGTGGCCAAACCTTTAGCCACAGTGGAGCCATAGTTGCCACACGCTGCCAGCCCCATAATGCTGAAACACACAAAAGGGAAGGGAGCAGGTTGGTGTTGATGATGGAAGTCAGTTGTCATGTCGAAGAGGGAGAGGAATTGGTTCACAGCGTGTCCACGGAAACACAGCGTCAGAGGTTCCCCCGGCCTTACCAGGGTGTCTCCGGAAATTAGGGGTTCAGAGGAGGGGGATGGGGGTTGTCACATCTCCCTCAGCGATCTCCATCCTGCAGAGTTTGAGGCCGCTCCACTCCTGCCTGGAATATCCAGGTCTCAAACGCCATAGCAGCTCTACTCAGGAGTAAATCCCCTTTAAGTCAGCAGGCTGTCTGCTCACTTAAGATGCTTGGAATGATTGACACCTCAGACTTCTCTGTGGGCCCAACCCCTAGTTGAGATTCACAGATTCACCCTGGTCACAAATTCACCCTGGTCATTCCTGGACCGACATATATTACACAGTTGACACTGTAGTTCAGTTTTTTGGATTCTTATGCAACCTTGCACCATGATTCCTGAAAACATCTAGGAGTCTGATAACACCTTAGCCCTTTCATGCCTCATCAGGAAACACATTTGCCGTTCTGGGAATTCAAACACTCATCGTACCTGCAGCCTATGGCAAAACTTAAGCCTTTTATTGCATGGAGGCTCAGTGTGAATACTGACACACAGTACAGTACTGTCGATGTAGAGCGGGTTCATCTGTACATATTTCTTTGACGAGTACCTGCGTAAACCCCTGAGTACCTGAGTGCAGGGGAAAGGGGCGCATGTACCCGGGGAGCGAAGGGTTAATTCTGAACTGGGACAGTGGGCACAACTTTTTCATGCACTTTCCCATCCTGTTGCGGAGTCGCTGCATACAAAGCCAGCCTTCATTTCCCCCCACAGGCCCTGCATTATCACAGCAGCACAATGCCGCATATCAAACAGGGAGAAGCGGCATTAAAAGACACACTCATCACAATCACAACAAACCACACACAGGGCTAGGGACGGGGCCCGGCCCCCCACCAAGACCTGCAGAAAGGGTTAACCTGACCCCGACCTCGACCCGGCCCCCGCGGAGAGACTAATCACGGATTCAGCATTTGTGTCGGCGTTGAAATTTGGGGTAACTGGGAAAAACTGATCCACTCCGACTGACAATGTCATTCTTCTTGCTCCTGACTGAGAGCCTTTCATGGCCGCTGCCATGGAAACGTGGCCTGAAAGTCGGCAAGAGATTGGTACCAGTTTCTGCCAAGGGCCAAGTTGCTGGTAGGCATGCGATAAGCAGCACCCACTCTGGCTTCGGAAAGGCAGAATACTTCAGAATGGAGGCTGTTGATTCCTGGTGCAGATAGGGGAGGGGCTCCTCTTGAATTCCCTGCCGCCGATGTAGTTGGCTAGCTGCAAGAAAATCCGGCATAGCATGACATGAGGCTTATTGTTTCCTAAGCCATTACGCTGCAAATCGGACAGGCATTTTGCAGCAAATAAGAATAAGACGCATTGTCTTATTTCCATGTTAAACGCTTTTGATCCTCTTATGTTTTTTCCCTCAGTCTGGGTGTGTGTGTTAGCGTGTCTGCCTGTGTGACGGGCAGACTGTGCCAGACCTTTCTCCAGACCTTCATCATCTCAGTGGACTGATGCACAAGAGCAGCAGGGGGAGGGGGTCGTCACAATTATAGTTAACACACACACGCACACACTGTGGTGTCCCTTGGGGTTGGCCAACACTCACGGACGTTTGCAGAGGGCTTAGGCAGTTAAATGACCCAGAGGAGGCAGTCATATAAACAAAACAATAATTTATTAAACAAGTCTTGACAAACACAAAAAGGGTGGGATCTTCGGGGGATTTCAAACACATAAAGTCCACAATTCTTACTCGTCATTGTAATCCATAATCCAAAATCCAATCCCAGTCCAGTCCTCAATCCAGTCTAAATGTCAGTACACAAGCAGGGTCCTCAAACAACCCAATTCAAACACTAACAGCAATCCAAACCACTTTTCACTCTCTCCAAAACACTCTCCCCCAACCACCAACCTACTCCCTCCTAGTGCGACAAACAAGAGTCCTTTAAATAGGCCTCTAAATTGTCTTCAGCTGTTCGTAGTCCCAATTGCTTGACTTCAATCAGGTGTGGGACTGCGGGCTTCTGGGAAAGATAGTTTTTTCTTCACTGAATTAAAGGGCCAGGCAGCCATTTCCTTGGGCAGCCCCTGGGATGCCACAGCATGTACAAAGAGAAAGGTGGATGCATACTAACTCTCTTTCACAAACAACACACACACACACACACACACATGCATGCATGTGCTCTCACTTACAGGTGCACACAGTCATGAATCATTAATGCACATATTTATTCATGCATGTATACATGCAGACGACCCTATACATTATGGAAATACACCATCAGGCACTGTCACTCTATCACATACACACAGACACACACACACACACACTTTTCTCTGTGTTTCTCGCATACATGTGCACACACACTCTCTCTCTCTCTCTCTCTCTCTCTCTCTCTCTCTCTCTCTCTCAGACGCAGACACAGACATACACTTACATACAATTTATCACACCTCTATGCACTGTGCACTGCTGCTGTGATCTGAGATGTATGGAAGCGCTGATGGAGTGGGGGACTGGACGAGAGGACTGGTGTCCAATTCTCTCTTTCCCTTCCGCAGACCAGCCTCTCCACAGTGACGCTGTCTCAAGAGCTCATCCTTTGTGCCTGAGTGACGTACTATACACACCAGTGAGGCGGTTCGATATTGTATTACATTATTTATTCACTTAGCAGACGTCCTTATCCAGAGCAGCTTACACAGCCTACATTTTTACACACTATCCATTTGTACAGATGGACATTTACTGAAGCAGTTCAGGTACCTTGCCAAGTTCCCCAACCGGTGATATTACACTGCCGCCCGAGTATGCCAGCACGAGATGATGCACAAGATTCGGGTTGTATATGGGAGTGGCTGTGAAACAGGCAGGAATGGCTTCACACAGCCACAAGTTAGCAGGGCTTTATCATTTAAAGTGCTAATCATCTCAGATCCTGATGCTCTCGAGACTGTCACAAATAGCCCTCTATACAAAGTTGGGGCTTCAAGCACTTATAAGATGCCATTGTATTTTTGGGGTTGTATTTTCATTCAGGCTCTTTCATTTTTGAGGGGGAAATTTGAAGCTTATTATCGCATCATCTCCACCTTTGACACTGGGCACTTAAATGATGCCAGAGGCCATTATGAATCAGACAATGTTCTGAGAATGGGGTGGCGGGGGTGCACTTCCCGCTGTGGCCACCGGGGGCTGTGAAAGGCAGGCTGCCTATGGCGTGCTGCGACTCCTCTCCTCTCGCCATGGTTACCGCCGATCACTGGTCCCAGGCTGCCGCACTGACAGGCAGCAGCTTGTTTACGCTTCCAGCGCACTTCCAACAACTTCGTTTTTTTCTTTTTGCTGCATCACAGAGGAGAGAGAAACAGAGGGACGGAGTGAAAGAGAAGGGCGGAAGAGACAAAGTAATGTTTTTCAAATGTTCTACACCACAGATAAACCACAATAAATCAATAGGCATGAGTATGCCCTGGAATGTCTCATACAACAATAAGCATGCATACAGACAGAAGAATACATTTCATGTCATATACAGTATACAAAACAATAAATATAATGGCAAAGTAATACTGTATATGCAATGTCAATGAGACAATGTAATGTATGACACAAAAAATAAAGCCTTTTAACTTAATATACAAACTTGGCAGCAAGAGTGCCTTGGACATTTTTGGAAGAGTAGTTTTGCCATAGTACTTTTTCATGCTTATGAACCCAAAGAGTACCACATATAACACAGTTTATACTCTAAAAGAGTGTGCCAATCCCCACATTTTACAATATAATATGTTGTGCTTTTCTTGCTTTGTTGAGATAAATCCATATACAAGAATCTCAGTTTCGCTCACCTGTTGCTGGTTTAAGTTTGGCCTTGAACATGACCTTCTTCTAAAGTCTAACATCCTGGCGGCTGAGTAGTACGAGATGGGTGGAAGATTGGAGAAGGGCTGTGGGCTGGGGGTGAAGGGTGATCCCAGATGAATTGTATTAGACAGAGATTTGTAGCTGTGTCTCTGCATCCTCTCACACTGTGCTAGGTAGCAGCGGCCCTCTGCGTCTACAAGCAGCTCCCAGACCCGTTTCCCATGAACCACGCGCCCGTCTCAGTGACTCCCCATGTCTCACCCCCCCCCTTCCCTTGATATATGGCTGCACCAGCCACAGGCACTCAATAAAACTTGCATCTCCAACCTGCACAGGCACTCCATCACTGCCCAGTCCTTGCTACTTCGCCGGCAGTCAACCCGCACCTGCGGAGGCACCATTCTTTACCCCTGTCTAAAGAAAACCGAGGAGGAGAATTTAAAGAGGCTGGCTTGTCGGGAGCACTCCTGTGTACAGGCGAGGGAAGAGGAGAGAAAGGTGCGAGGTGCATGGGAGAGAAAGAGAGAAACGTAATGGACGGCACCTGAGAGGCACAGGGAAAAGCTGAACCAGGAAATAAGACAGGAGTCGTTGTCTATTCATCATTAGTCTGGAGCCAGTCCAGCTTACAGCTCACAGGAGCTTTCTTCTTAGAACATAAAAACACATAATTACGAGAACAGGCTATCCAGCCCATCAAGGCTCATCATTTATGTTCACAGTCCAGAGAGTATCCAGCACTGCGCGAAGCCTGGACTCTAACACCCCAGGGATCTCTGCTTCAACCGCATGACCTGGGAAGCCGCTCCATGCACTGACACTGAACTCTCTGTATGGAAAAATACTTCCTGATATCAGTGGGGATTTTACCTGCAACTCATTTCCACATACATGTTCTTGTTCTGCTGACAGAGAAAGAAGAAAATATTTTGTATTTCACTTTGTTAATGCCTTTAATGAATTTAAAAACCTCAATCAACCCCCCCTCTCTCTTCTTTATCAATACTCAAGGAGGGGAGGTGGCAGGAGTATCCATGCATTCCTGTAGTTCCAATTATTATTACACTTTAATTAGGGAATTATTGACGAGGAGCTCTTTGCAACAGAGAACATACAAAGCTGCCCTCCAAGGTCATATGACATCATAGTCCTGGGGGATCGTGGGAAATTATGCTGTGTGTCCTTTATGCTTCTGCTATGGGCCCCCTCTCCTGCTTATCATTAATCCAAAACCCAAGGGGGGAAAGGCCAGTTGAGATGCAATACTGGGCATACTGACACTGGTACCAATTAAAATACAATAACAGGGAAGGGGGGGCCTCCTTGCCTTTGAGGAGTAGTTGGGTGCAGGTGGATAAACATTAACAAATGGGATGTGCTCAGCCTTAGGTAGACATTCAACCCTTTTAGTGGTTTACAGTAAAAACAATATCCTGCCTTCTACCTGGATACTGAAAAGGGTAGGTGTGTTTATGTCAAGACCACAACCATTTGGACCACAGGTTAGTGAAAACCAAGATTAATTATATTCCCCAGAAGTTAAAATAAATCCACCTGACCAACTCCAATCCGGGACGAGAGGAGTTAGTGTTAGCCACTTTGTTATATTCTTAGCAGCTTTCATCAGTCATTTTGTTTCCTGTGGCCAGACAGGTTGAGGATCCTTCAGGAGACCTGCTCGCTGTCAGGCCGGGGTCCATGCAGTGGTCTACAGTTGGCTACAGCCATAAATAACATCTAAATCATCTCATTACAGACCAGGGAGTTGAGCCAATGGGAAGAGGAAAGGGTGATGTGGCTCCACCCCTTCAAGCATAATTGAGGGTGTGGCCCACGAGTCTTGAAAGCCAGTAATTCACGCATTGCTTGCTGAGGTTCCCTGAGACACACAGTCCCGCACTGTTTGTCTGGTTGGGTGAGGGTTTGGCCCGGTTGGAGAAATGACCGTTGGGCCATTGTGTAGTGGAAATCAGAGACGCGAGTTATCGTGTGAGTGTCCACTACAGAATGCAACGTCACCCCTGGAGAAGCCATTAGAGCAGGATTATATCAATTCCAGGCTTCAAGGGACACAGTGTCTTTCAATTTCATTAGTTTACCTCCTTGGTCCTGAGCCAGGTTGGTCCAGGCAAGTGCTAATTGTATGCATTAGAGTGTGATTAGTTCCCTTGGCTGGGGACCTTGGTCTTTAGCTCAGTGTGCTAATTGTATCTATTGTTGGTGCTAGCTAAAGGTTTGTCCAGCAGCAGAGGGACAGTCCAGAGAAAGCTCCAGGTAGAGCCCCCTGGGAAAGTCTCCTGTCAGTCACTGAAAGGTTTCCTGTTCGTGAGGGACATTTCTCATGCGTATTAAGCCCTATAGATTTAAAGAAATAGGCTGAATGCATACATGTTGTGTAAACTACCTGAAATCCTTTGGTATCTGGTATAATAATAAGGGGATAATGTGAGGATTACATCGGCCTTGAGGGAAAGATGGACTTTTGGGGGGGTTTTCAGGAGATGCTGAAATATACATCGCAGCCTTTCTCCCTTATGGATGAATAAATTAACTCACTGTTCCCAGTGAATACGTCCTATACAGTGCCCCTTTAAAGTTTACACCTCATCTTCACCTTTTGTTGTCTTACAGCCTGAAATTAAAACATATGAAATCAAAGTTCTTCCACCTTTATTTGCACATTTTACCCTACAACTTCCAAGTGAAAAAACTTCAGGTGTAGACTTTAAAGGGGCACTGTATGCAGTGGGAATAAAAAGGTATTCACCCCCTTTGTTCATTATATACGATTATACAGTATGCCCCTTAAAAAGATTAAGATGGAAATGGTATCTGAGAAAAGCACAAATATACATAAACACACATAAAAAAGATTTAAAAATCACAGAGACCAGACTGGTTGAAAAAAGGAAAATATACTATTCTTTAAAAGCCTTAAGGCACATTTTTGACAGCAGATACACTCTGTCTCCACACACTGTGTTCGAGGTGAGGAGGGGCACACTTGCGAAAAAGCCATGTCAGGGTCCAATCATTTCTTTCATTACTTTTTGTGGACAAAGGAGTTGCCCAATATAAGGACCCACTGTTTGCTTTCAGGACTACCTGCATTTCATATTCCATTTGGAGGGGGAAAACTTTGTGTGCTGGAAAAGGGTCAGATAAACTCCACAATTGAAAAGTAGAGCTATGTGGATCTGAACAATCCTGTCAGTAGTATAGTATACCATACCAGTCAGGGACTTTACATATTTATTTATTTTATTTTTTAAATTTAGTTTCTGATTTTATCCCATTTTCTCCCAATTTATTAGCCAATTACACCCTCTATTTTTCACGTCAATCCTCCCCTCGTGTTGTGAGTTCGCTGCCGTAGCCCTGTGACCAGCAGTGACAAAGGCAAAGTATCGTCTTCTCCGAGATGGCACTCACAAGGCTGTGGACCATAACTCCGGTACTCCAGAGTCACTCCTGTGCACAGCAAACGTGTTGGCTTCCCTCCCCCCTCCCTGGGGCAGACAGCTACATTTTGAGATATTTGTGAATTAGGACATGAAATTGGGAGAAAAACAACGGGGGGAAAATCTGGAATTTCCTTTTTTTAAAATACATTTTATGTTGGTGTTTCCTTTATTTTGGCAGTTACTTGTATTGCTAAATTAGGCTTAAAATCTTAAAACACTTGAAATTAAAACACTGGCCGTAAACATTGCCAAATAGAGACAGTCTAGACATCCTCCTATTAATGAGTGTGCGATGTCTGTCATTCTCCTCCAGAGGAGGATATGATCTCAGAACGTTTATTATTGTAAATAATGTCACCGCTCTTTTCTCACCAGTTTTAATGGTTTACGTTGAAAATGTGAGTGTCCCGTCTAAAAAAGTCAGCGGCTGTTCCCTTGAGCACATTAAAGCCACTGTGCCAGTCTGGAATGTTCTGTGACCCTGTATGTGTGATGTCATTCCGGCTCTCATCAAGAAGAGCCGCGTGGAGTTCTCTGTTTTCTTTAAAAGGAAGGTATTTATTTGGCCGGCTGTGAGAGATGCCCTCAGTACAATTACTGTGTGAGGGCTGGGGGGGATGGGGACTGGAGGGTGAAACTAAGGGGAAATGAGACAGATGAGGATGTGCAGAAGGGTGGCTTCCCCTAATGCATCATCAGGAACTGAGCACCAACTCTCAGTAAGCAGCCAAGCCCAAAGGCGAAATGATCCATCTATCTGAGGAAACTCGTAAACTTGCCACTGAACATCAATTTAACGGTTGTTATATACATTACATATGACGCATTGATATGACAGTAGCTTACTTCAACAAACCAAAGCATTACCTGCCCCTGAAAAAAAAAAACAGATATGATTTTAATCATAATGGTCTTTTGCAAGCGCTTCCCTTTGTTCAGTACATTGCGATTTTGAAGGTTAAAGAAATAACACTGACCCTGCCCAAGTAATAACTATATTCAAGTCAAGGCTGATTTCCCCAGTGCATTGCACTTCAGTTTTTTGGTATTCAGGTACATAAATATTCTCTAACATAAAGCTTCCAGAAGCTTCCCAGGATAGCAAAGTAGGCATGAAAGACCAGTTGGCCTTTTAAAATACGTAACAAATCGAGACAAAGTTGAAAGTCTGTTCTACCATGTGGACCTCTTCAGGTTCTGGTTGAGGTCAACAGGCCGTGAAATGTGGATCAAGCAGTTTGTACGAGGGGAGCTCAAAGAATCCGGCCACACTTATTGAGTGATGACTGGAAACATCTGGCCGCACTCACAGGCATAACAAACACAGAGACAAACAGCTCCTCCATGTGTCCGCACGCCTGAGGCACACAGCTGGGAGGTTTGGAGCCATAGCTCCATCCAGCTCTGGTGTATCAGACATCTGCACTCTTGGGCAGAGTGACAGAGGACATGAGACACTAGGGCTTGAGTTTCTTCTGGTGCTACGAATGAAAAAAAAAAAAAAAAAAAACCCCAAACCTCCATCTGCTGTCCTTTGGTTCCAGAACTTTGAGTGATGAACTGAGAAGCTTGAATCTGGGTGGCCACTGTCATGCAGGGGCCCCACACACACTCCTTCATAGGGGTTAGAGGCATCTAGCTCACCAGTTATTCTGATCTGAAACATGTTTTTGTGCCTTTCATACACAGCGATGAAAACTGCATTGACAATGTAATGTCAACTTTTAACCAGCAGAGCAGAACTTGTTGAGAAATGTTTGTGGTGAAAACCCAACCCCAAAACATAAAGTAGTGTCAATCAGGAAGTATTGCTATGAGGAAGTAATTTGTCAAATGTGTGGAGCAGCTTTGCAGGTCATGTAGTAGAGCTGCTTGTGTTAAAATCCAGGCTTTAAGCAGTGCTGGATACCTTTTAGACTGTAGGTCAGGGCTATTCAATTCCAGGCCTTGATGGTCGCAGTTTCTGCAGGTATTTGCTCAACCATGCACTACAATACCCGATTTCACTTACTACCGGGACCAAGGAGGTAAACTAATTCGTGAAATCAGGTGGCGTTGTGCGTGGTTGGAGCAAATACCTGCAGAAACTGTGACTCTTGAGTCCTGGAATTGAATAGCCCTGCTCTAGACTGTCGGTAAATGAGGAACCTAGATGGGCTGAATGACCTGGCCTTGTCATTATGTGTTATTCTTATGCTATGCCGTTCTCATGAAGCCTGTCTTCCCATAGGGCCCATGGCCTCCAGAGAGCAGGGCAGGGGGGTGGAGGAGGGGGGCACAGCAAGGAGACAGGTCCAGCAGAACCCTGCCAGGGGAAGCCAGAGCCACAGACCAGCCGGCTGGAAAAGGAGACGCCCCCGACCCCGCCTCTCTCACAAAGGGCCGATGCCGTTCTAGAAGAAGGTGAGTCTAACATGTCACGTGAACCTGAGGGTGTTCTGTGCTTTTTCATGCTGTAAGCTTTTGGCACTCCCGAAAAAGATCAATAAACTCATTTTTTGCATGATTAAGTATGCTCCTTCCTCTTTTTTTCTGTTTATTTATTCACCTTTGAGGACTTTATTTTCACCAACTGTTGATGAAAAGTATGTTTTATTTTAAATGTAGATTAACTAACCATGGGTACATCTATACTGTGGCAGTTTCCCTTCCTTTTCTTTTTTCTGATTGGTTAATCTCCACTCTTCAAACTGTATTCTCCTCAATTCAGTCCATGTAGAACTGTGTACATTCTGCCTCTGATATCATATAGATCATAAAAATAAATCAAAATTGCCAACAATTACAGTATGAACATTCCTGCACATGGACAAAGCAAAATAAATAATGAAAAGACTTTACGGTGGTGCAGTGGAAATGAAAAGAGGTCTCGGGTTATAATCTCGGTTTTTCCAAAGACATGATAATAGCAACGTAGGTATGAGTGTGTGAGTGAATTTCTAGATATAATCATTTAGCCTATATATGTTTGAAAAATATATTAATGAATGCTATATATTTTTGAAAAATATATTAATGAATGCTAATTTAAATAAAATGTGCATAGCACTATTCACCTACAAGTTAAAATAATAGCTGCTTCACAGGGTAAATCAACCCTGAAACATTTTCTTCAACAGTTTATCTGTTCCATGATCAAGAGGTCAGTATAGGGTGGGCCTCCCAGATGGTCTAGTGGTTACAGCGTTCAGCGCTGGCCACTGCGACCGGGGTTCGATTCCACCGGCCGCGCCAAATAATAAAAAATAGGTCAGTAGGGAGATAAACAAGGTAAACTGATGTTCAAGGGAACGTAGCACACACCTGAGTGAGAAACAGCTTTCTCTCCCATGTAGCTGCAAAGCTGCAGTGCAAGATCTCAGTTAATGAAAATAGAATCTACAAACAATAAGTAGGGTGGCAGTGTAGTATAGTGGCTAGGGCAGCAGTGTAGTATTACGGGAACTGGGCTGTAGAGGTTGCAGGTTTGATTCCCAGGTGTGTCACTGCCATTGTACCCTTGAGCAAGGTACTTAACCTGAATTGCTTCTGTAAATAACCAGCTGTATAAATGGATTGCATGTAAAGAAATGTAAGCTGTGTAAATCGCTCTGGATAAGAGCGTCTGTAAAATGTTAATGCGGGTTTACGTACATCCAAAATAATGACAGGTGCAAGACAAAGTAAACAGTAAGGTTGGTACCCGTACACTGCTGTTGCTTCTGAATGTGATGTTTTGTTGTGCAATCACAACATTTGGACGACTGAGGTCTTTGTCGCATGATAAAGATGAGATTTTGTCTTTGATTGCACGATAAAGCCTCACATTCGAGAGAAACAGCAGTGTGCGGGTCCAGTTTCTCCTTAATGACAAGAGACTCCACATTTATCCACGGGAATCCCACCCCACAAAGGGTTAGACAAGAGAGTCAGTGTGGAGCTTGAGAACTTGGCAAGTCTCCTGGCAGGATCTTATGGCAGTGAGAGATGCGACCACATGGCTATATGACGAAGCAGGAAACCTCTCAATGGCCGTCTCTCCTTCCCTCAGAGGCTCTCCCACAACACAGGCCGATTATTGTTGGCGCAGACAAATCTACATCTTAATTGGATTATTGGGCTTTTGCCCGCCCGTCATAATTCTTGTATCAGCTCCCACAGATTCATTTACAGAGGGAGAAACTCAATATGTTGTTTTTGTTGGCGGGGACTACATGACTTTCGAAACAGTACCTGCCTGGGTCAACTTTGCAGGGACAATTGTTTTTCTTCATTTAGATGCAGTCAGTTAAAAACCATTTACAAATACAACAGTTTTGTCGGGAAGGGTTTCAATTTTGTAACAGCCATGGAAGACTTTTAAAAAAGTGTTTACCTTCAAATTTACATTTGACATTTTGGCTGTAATAATATCGCTTTTTTCCACAACATATTCCATCACAAAACAGAGAAAACATTACATCTGCATTCTGTATTGGTAGAGCTTATATGACATTTTCAGAGTTGTTTGAAAGCAGATGTTGTATTCAAGAGCTGGTTGACTATAAGAAACAAACAGCCGCAACATCAAACCCGCGAAAAGACCTTTGGGCCGTATCAGTTCCAATGCAGCAAAACAGAAAAAAGGTTCTTTGCTGTCAAGGACCCGCATCATAATATCGACTGTCACAATACTCTGTGATGGAGAAAAACAGCTCTGGTTTCCCATTTCAGTCCATTCGGATTTCTTTCTCAAGCTCCGTGCAAGGCAAGACAGATCTGTGGGCACAATACCCTACCAGGAGGTCCAGGGCTCAAAACACCAGCCTGCAGAGTCCCACCATAAATGAACCCCACAGGAGAAGCAGCTTTTAAGGGAGAAATAGGGGTTGCCATTCCTTAATGGCATAGTTAATAGGTTTTAAGAGATGGGAGATGAAAGGCTTACTACTGTTTCCTCCCCCCCTCCCCTTTACGTTAGAATCTTTTATATTCTCAACGCTCCCAATCAAACCAAGCAGCATCGACCAAAACTGAAGGAAAAATGCTGCCCCTGACGCAAGCCGTTCTGTGTTAACCAGACAATGCGGGGCTTCCCGAGCTCAATGCATCGCTTGGGCCAATAAAACACAGACATGTTCTCTTGGAGTCGAGCGGTCAATGCTTGTTTTCAGGGCAGGAATGCTCGCTACACAAAGACGGAAGCCGCGGAAAGTTCTGCATCTCTATGAAAAGGGACGGCTCAATGACTCACAATGCGGCCTCCACAAATACCACTTCAGCCCCAAGAAGGCTCAGGGTTTATTTTTTTCTTGTGATGCCCTCTCCAAAAGCTCTTACACTCAGCTCAGTTCAGAGTTCACCTCATTCAGTATTTTTTTTTTTTTTACACAAAATCTCACAGACCCAGTTACAAGGGCCAGTTTACTTGAACAGGCCAGCAGGCAAATCCAGAGTGGGTGGATGCTGCTACCCACTGAGGCACTGGGGGGAGCCCCTGGCATTGGTGCAGATTGACTGGGCACAGTGCAGAACCAAACAAAACAAAACAAAACAAAACAAATAAAAACGAAAGGACAAGTCAAAGTTTTCCAACTATGGAAAACTTTTATGTCATGTGGACGCTATGTACAGGTAACTGCCAAAATAAAGGGAACACCAACATAAAGTGTCTTAATAGGCCGTTGGGCCACCAGGAGCCGCCAGAACAGCTTCAATGGGCGTTGGCATATATTCTGCAAGTGGAAACGCTATTGGAGGGATACAATACTATTCCTTCATGAGAAATTCCATTATTTGGTGCTTTGTTGTTTTGTCGCTCCATAATCTCCCATATGTGTTCAATTGGGTTGAGATCTGAACACTGAGATGACCATGGCATATGGTTTACATAATTTCATGCTCATCAAACCATTCAGTGACCACTTGCACCCTGTGAATGGGGGCATTGTCATCCTGGAAGACACCACTCCCATTAGGGTAGAAATGCTTCAGTATAGGATGAAGGTGATCACTGAGAATGGCTTTGTATTTATTGGTGTTTACTTTGCCCTCTAAGCGGTTGAGTGAACCTAAGCCATAACAGGAAAATGCACCCCACACCTTCACAGAGCCCCCAGTATCCCTAATTTACTCAAGTGTTTCCTTTATTTTGGTTGTTACCTATATGTGCCATGAGAAAATGGCCAAAGATTCCAACACAAAAGCAGGTGTTAACCTCAGTTTCCTGGTTAAATTCCCTCCAAAACTGGCACTGTACATCTGGCCACCTAATTATTCCCTACATCTGATTGGCTGAACAATCCCTTGATTTCCCTACCCGCATTGATTCCCCAGGTCATCCCTGCAAAAGAGAATTGAGTTGTCAGTTGACCTATCTGGCTAAAATAAAGGTTAAAAAATTAAATAAATCAAAAATTATCAAGCTCCTGCAGCATACTATATTACAGGCAGTTTAGCAGATGCTCTTATCCAGAGCAAATAACACAGCTCACATACAATTAATTTATACAGCTGGATCAGGTTGAGCCCCATTTGCAACGGTACAATGGCACTGCCCACCTGGGAATTGAACCTGCAACATTTGCGTTACAAGCCGAGTTCTCTAACTATTACTGCACTGCCACCCATAAAGCAGCAGCATAAAGTAGGTTTTGAACATTCATCCAATGTTCTTCCTACAATGCACCATCCACTGTCTTATCTGTGCATCCCATATCAGCATAAAACTTCACGCAGCAGTACATTAAACTTTCCTATTCCATGGAGGTCCCAGTGAGGCTGTGGGCCAGGTCCATGTAGTGAACGACCCAGAGTAATTACTGCCATGTGAGAACCTTCGCCCCTCAGCCCGCCGTCTTCGTTGCAATGGAGTGAATCCAATGTCTAGGGGAATTAACTCTTCACAAGGCCTGGAAAAACGTGTCATGGATCCAGGACACACCTCCTAAGCCTCCTTTCTACAGAGCAGATCAACTTGAAAGTCTCTCTCTCTCTTTTATCTCCTACCTCTTTCTTCCCCCTTCGACTTGAGACACAGCTGGAGTGAAGATTGTTCCACCCAAGAGGGAAGATCCAAGCTGTCCCAAGTTCAATGGAGAGGAGAATAATCTATTTTTTTAACTATTCGTCTGCAAGGGGGATTAGTCAGAACAGGACCAAAACACCCTTGGAGGACTATATGGATTGGAGCTGTGCGACCTTTGATCCTGGCACCCCTTCCCTCTCCCCCAAAAACCACCAGCATTCTCACAAACAACATAGTGACAGCGTCAGCAGCATCTCAGCCCAAACAGAACAGAGACCTGAGAAGGGGATGAGCTTACACATTTGACTAGCTTGAATATATTTACTGCCTCAGAAACCCATACACTATGTGTGGGAACACAACTAAGGAAGGAGGATGAAAGCAACCAATTCCAATTTCACCCAATAAAGAGCCCCTCCACTGAGTGAGGCATAGGAGTGAGGTATGGGAGGATTATCACATACTGGCAGATGGACACTTTCCCATAGATTGAGCTACTTCTGAAGGGATCCGTGTTAAAGGCCAACCAAAAATGTACATTGCAAGGACAGCATCAACATTTCCTTAAAATTCACACACCATGGAGAGTGGTCCTTTAATTTTTCCCCAATTCTTCCCAGAATGCAATGCATGTTTTTTACAAGAGATAAAGCATTGCTTTATGGGAGATTGTGGTTTTAGTAAGCCTAATAGGAGAATTTGCAGAGAAAAAAATATTTTTGTTTGTTTTGGCTTGAATAATTCTTATATCTGCAAAATGCATGTATATACCGTTGAATGGAAAAGGACAAAATAAGAGCACATTGGCAACGCTTAGGTTGTGGGTTATCCCCACTGGGGCCACATATTGAAAATGTATGCATTCACTACTGTAAGTCGCTTTGGATAAAAGCGTCTGCTAAATGGCATATATTATACAATATAAAGGATAAAATGTTATATGGGATATTAAACATTTCATATTTAATCCTGGAAGCAGATGTAGATACGTTTGCTCCAAGAACTGGAGGAGGTTTGGACGAGGTGTGATAAGAGAAGCCAGCAATGAAAGAGCAGGTCACAATTCTTTACCTGTCCAAGCTAGCAGCCACGCAGTGGAATGCTCCCCTGTCTGTGTACATCTTTACCTGAGTGGTCTTTCATTATGAGATCACTCTTGCAATGTGGAATACGGAGCATTGCAGGAGCCATTGTCATCATATATCTGCATCTGCGATACCATGGAGATAGGCATTACCCTAAGACTACGTCACCATAGAAATATGTCCACATAGATCAAGGCACAAAAGGGAGCTCTTATCACACAGCAGGCATTGCTATCATGCAATTGACCTTAATGAGAGCAGAAAAGTCACTCATACAACGCTGGGATTGTGTGTTTATCTCATCTGGAGGGAAGATCGCTGTTGTTTTCCGTAGTATGGTTTGCAAAAAAGAAAAGAGAAAACAGACTTGAGAAGATCTCCTGCTATCGGGAACAGGTCCAGCCCATAGTTCATGGACAGGAAAAAGGCATCATCATTGTATGTTGGAGAAGGAGCCAATTGTTTTCTCTTTCTGCATTGTGCATTGCTGATTTATCTCTTTCTGGTTTTTGAAAAGGCTGTTTCATATTTGCGTGCAATGGGTATATGTCATTTCCAGAATGATTTGTGCGCCTTTCATCCAAGCTTCTCAGAACAGTTGGAGGGTGGGGGGGATGCAACTGTCACCAAAGCTGCATTTTAATTACAGTCACGAAATGTTTGTGTTGAGGTTGTGTTGAGACTGTGACCTTTTCTTTGTCTCTTTTCTTGCAGGCATTGCTGTGGCTGCCCTCCCCCTGGTCTTGATTTTTCTGTGCTCTTCCTTTGTCGACGGGGGGCCTTGCAGTGGGGGCCTATTAAGCTACCCCAGCCTGAGGAGGGACGACCATGGCACCTCCTGGTTCTTCTAGCAACTTCTTTGTCTGTCCAGAAAACAAGACAAGCCAATCACCCTCAGCTCAGCAAAGGGGGCGGGGAGGGGTTCGTTTTGAGCCCGGTGCCGACAGGGCTCCCTCTCTCCATCTCCCTCTCTCTCTCTCTCTTTCCATCTCTCTCACTCTCTCCCTCCCTCTGCCTCTATATCTCTACCCTCTCTCTCCTCTCATCTCTCTGTCCATCCCTCTCCACCTCTCTCTCTCCCCTCCTTCTCTCTGTGTTTTTCTGACTTGCTTTCTAGAGCCCTATCATCGGCAGCCCCCTACGTCCCACCCTTTGCATGACGTGTGAGCTCGGTCCCAACCGTCTTAGTCTTAAAGTGCCAGGCAGTTTTCCAAGGTGTGGTATTCCCCTTCTCTCCCAATAAAAGTGGTCACAGCCATTCGCTTATTGCCATGCGGCTATTTCTGGCTTAAGGTGTGGAAGAGTTAGTTCCAGTTTGGGGGAGGAAGTGAGCAGGGTCACCTATATGTAACTGTGAGCTCATCCAACACTTCTTGTTATGTCTATTAAAAAAATCGACCATTTCAAACCAGATCAACAACTTTCATTGAGAAAAAAAGAAAAGGCTACTTGACCTGCAAAAGTCAATCTGAAACGTATCTTTTAGAGTTACTTATCTTTTTAGAATTACTGCTCTGTATTTATAACTATAGTTGGATGTCAGGTAAATTCAAGTCGAAATTCACCGGTTCCATTGCACCATCTGTAACAGCACACGTACAGTACTGTGGATTACAAATTCTGCTTTAAGCACTGTCATTATTCATTTGCTTTGATCCAAAGTGATTCACAAAAATTACAGAACCTGTTTTAACACCTGGGGGTTCCTAGTATGTACCTGTATCTTGCCGAAGGGTAAGGCAGTAGTTTCCCAACCAGAACCCGGGACTCTGATTCCCGAAAACGTTGCCCTCCCCTCCGCTCCATACCACAGCCCAAAGCAGCTGCTTTACACCACTGTTAACTGGTCAGGGGGGGTCTGCCCTGAAAGCAGACCTCCTCTCCTTTTAATGAAGTGCCAAATAACGATCTACTCCACCATGCTGCCAGGGAAAAGACTGGTTACCTCTTACTTTAAAAGTCTCAAAACACTGACACAAATGCATTAAGACACACGTTATAAATCTCCTTGAAAGGCAGTAGTAGCAATCTACAAAAATAAAAAGAACAAGCACACACATACACATGCACGCACACACACACAAAGGAGGACAGTTTTTTTAAAAGAAATTAGACCAAAAAAAAAGAAAAGAAAACCATTTCAAACAGTCACTTGAGACAGCTCGATAAATAAGCCACCATGTCCAGCCTTCCCACAATGCACTCTTCTCTGAAAAACTGGCATGAGGCTGGCTTTCAAACCCTCAGTAGAATGGACAGAGACCTTTCATTGATGGATGTTATGCCTTCACATTATACTGGAATATGTTACTGTTTTGTTGAGTTTTACTTTTTTTTTTCTCAGGGTGCTGTGATAGAAGCCTATACACGAGCGATATCTACTCTGTGCATTTATTTAACACAAAAAATATTTACCTGTACATATATATATAAATATATATATATACCTATACTGTATATCTCCCTGCATATGTATGCACCACTAGCTTTGTGCCCAGATATAGTCCCTGCTATCCACTCCTATTACCTCTGTCAGGAATGGCTTACTTTTAGCCTCAGCTTCCATAGTGCAGGTGGTCGTGGCTTTGATCTTTATCGTCATTAAATTCCATGGCTTGATCTCTCTCGATCGGGCCTCCCAGAAGACGCCCGGAGGCGTCCAGGGGCCTGAGCTCATCGTGAAATTGGCTTTCAAATGGAGTCACGCCCACCGTCTCCCAGTGGTTTATGTGACCCATTCGTGTGAAAAATAATAATAATGTGTGTAACACTGTAAAGCGAATACCGCTCAATCAGTGCTCCGGGTTAGTGAAGGTGAGTTCCGTTGCTTTATTGCTTTCTTTGGTTTTCATTAAATTGCACTAGACATATAATGGGGGAATGTTTCCCCCAATACCCAAATTTAAAGGATCAAAGCCACCAGAAAGCTCTAGTTTTAGGCAAAGCTGGCTAAAATGCAAACCTTCCCATGTCCTGCTGTTTCTCCTGCTATTTTTTTTCTTTTCTGAAATTGGAATTAAATAAAAAAAGAAAACTCCAGTGTATTCTCCCCCCCAGCATGAAGGGTTCTTAATAAGAGAGCCTGGAAACACAGTGGTAATGCACCCAGCCAAGCAAAACGTGATAAAAAATGTATAAAATCTTAGGGCACACTGAAGACACACAAAATTCAGCCTCACTATCACTATTTAATTAATCTTCAGATGGAGATGTAGATCCCATTGCTATTTTTTTTAATACAGTTGGAGACAGTTTTTATAGACCCTTTCTATTGGTGAGGGAAAATGTGGGCAAAATTATCTTGATGGCCCTTGAACCAGGGTGGTGGGGGTGGGTTGTGGTGGGGTGGGATTGTGGGTTCTGAAAGAGCTTTCTGGGAAGTAACTGTTCAGGTGTTGGGCAATGTCTGTCTCCACACTCTGCTTCATGAATGTACCCCAACCTGCTACGCCATCCAAGCTACCCATCCAGAAAGCTGAAGCTGCCGATCTTTATCGTCTCCAAAAGATGCTCTATTTAGTGTTACCAAAACCTGGTGATGGTTATCTTCAAAGTCACAATCCAAACCCTGCCTCAATGCCCTGAGAAGCACTGACTAATGAGTGTGTGCACTCTCCTAGTAGAGCCCCCCCCCAAAAAAAGGCTTTGCTATAACACTTTTCTGTATGGGTGTAGAAGGCTAAACTTTTACAAATCCATTATGCTGCTGAGAAAATAAATCCACAAAAAACAGAGTCCGTTGGTATGTAATGGGTTTCCATTGTATGGTGACAATTTTTGTCTGAAATGTGTTTTCGCTGGTTGTTCAAAAGCCACTCTAAATACAGAGTGGACAGCTGTATCTTTATTTTTTTTATTTGTGGTAGTAAAGGCCTGTAAATTAGTCTGTCCGCCATGTCGCCAGCCTTTCTCTCCTGTACAATGCAACCCGCAGTGCCCCATCAATGCTTCAGGTTAATGGGTCTTGTGGCATAAAAGGACAACCACAGTTCAGACTCAAACCCGGGGTGGTAAACCAATGCATTACACTCGGACAGCCCAGCCATTTTCTTAATGGCCTTTTTCATGAAAAACTAACTCTCCTGTTTTCTTGTCTCTTTTTTTCATTTTTGTTCCCTCTTGTCTCCGTTAGTTCACAAGAGTAATGTTCCTATGCACTTTGTCGTCTCGCTAGTATTGTTATGTTTTTGAAGAGCTGATGATCTGTGTGTGTGCGTCTGGCTGGGCACTCAATGGAATAGGAATGAGAAAGAGAAAAACTATGACGGGAGAGGGAAAGAGAGTTGCAATCACACAAGCGACAGAAAACTTTAGCAGTCGTGTTTTCTCACTGCGACAGCTAGAGATACATCACCTCTGAGAGCCAATGAAAACAGCTCCCGCTCTAAATCTTGCCCCCGAGAGCCAATTAAATCAGCTCCTGATCTTAATCCCGGGTGGAGTCGTCACCTGCAATTAGCTCCCCTGCAACTTTCTCCTCCTTAGCAACATTAGGGCCGCCTTTATCTGATATGAGAGAAAAAAAACAAAGCAGTAACTCGTAATGCGACACATTCAATTTATTTGTCTTTCAAGGAGCCCCCTACCCCCACCCCCATCCCGACAGCCAAGCATGTGCGAGCAATCTATCGCATTGTCCAGCTCAAACAGCTGAAAACCAACCCTCGCTAACTCACGTAAATCTGCTGGCTGTGAAATGAAATCCCACAGGATAACTAAATTTCAACTCCCAAAGGAGTGACATAAGACCCAGAATTATCACTGTCATTTTCTCTTGGAGCTTCAAATGTGACTCAACCCAAAATAGAACAGTCCTTCTGTGTTCTACACTGGGTCCAGTCCATCCAACATCTACGCCCGTATAGGGCAGGATAAAGTGCATTCTGGACACCCATAGGCCGACCTGCCATGTGATTAGTATTACTCTGTTACTCTGGCTAAATGCCCTGAACATGCTGTTGTATTACTCTCATTTCTCTTGTTGAAGGTGTTTGCTCATATTGCTCATCAGGCCAAATGTATAGTCTCTGTCTCTGTTTTGATGTTGAACTGGGCAAAAATAAATAAAATGAAAAATAAAATGAATGAATAAAGAAATAAAACAAGTGTATCTGAAATGGTTGAAATACAGTGTACATAATTGAACTTTTTGGTTTCTAATTTATAAAAAAAAGATAAGCTTTAGCTCTTGGAGTACTTATTTTATTTTATTTTATTTCCTTTCATGCGTAGCTTTGTGTTTTTATTTTCTATTTCTGTAAAGTGTGTAAATATATCTTTATGATAATAAGTAATATTAAAAAAATCTTATTTTAAGAAACCGATTTGCATTTTGTCCTTTTTTTCTGTGCTCCATTGTGAAAGCAAAGAAAGAGCCTCCAGTCACAGTCACCATATTCAAACAGTCAAAATTCAGGACAATCAGGATGAATTCATGGGACATAGTGAATTGTGGAAAAGGAAAAGAATAATCAAGTAAGCAAGTAGGGGTTTGATGACATTGTCGAGATGGGGGCGGATCATATCTATATTTTATGTCCAAATATATTTTTCTTTAAAAAAAAGTTTAGTTAGTATTTTCATACTTTAAGTAGAGGGGGTGATGATATTGTTGAGGGTGGGGCTGGAAGTTATATCCAGTATGTTATTATTTTATTAAAATGCGAGACTGCTATCCCACCTCCAGTCTGAAGCATTGTAATACAGTTGGTCGGACGAACCAGTGGTGTTTGCACGCACGGGTCACTGTGATGAAATGTAAAGATGCTGAACCATAAAAAAAACTTAAAACAAGCAAAGCCCTTGAGGACCAAGGCTAAGTACTCTGTGCTGAAAGGAATATGTTCCGGGGTCTCCACAGAATTAAGTAGTGTGAGGGCACTCAACATGTGCAGGGGGGAGGGCAGTGGGATATTAACGAAGACTGTCCTGGCTCACTATCTATGTATCACGAATAATAATAATAATAATAATAATACATTTGATTTATTATGTGCCTTTCAAGGAACCCAAGGACACATTGCAATGTTAGAAAGTTTAAAATAAAGAGTCAAATAAGAGTATAAAAGTGATGAGGCAAGACAGGGTCATTATGAAACACAAAGGGGAGAAGCTGGGATACAGTATATGGTGAAAATTAATATCTATCTGAATGTCATCTTATTGGCGACACATTCCCAGGTCGTCAGTGCAAATTAGAAATGAGTTCTGTTGATATAAATAGTTAAATAAAGGTAAATAAAGTTAAAACACATTTGTTGGTTTGTTTGTGCAGTTTCCAACTACGTTTAGCAAAGTATTTTAGGTAACACAACAAGATTAACAGAAAAGTTGTCACGATTTCACGTATTCATGCCATGTTTTATGTTTCATTCATGTCACGTTTAATTTCATGTCATGTCTTGATTCTGTTTTCATGTTACGTTTCTGTTCATAGTTTAGTCATACACTTTTCCATGTTCTTTCTGCAGATCTTGCGTTCATGCTTTCTCTCTCTCTCTCGCTGTCACTCACGTTTCCTTATTGTTTCCCCTCCTTGTCTGATTACTAATTTACTAACGATTAGATAGGTTTATTGTTTCTGCTAGCATGATTGGCAATTTGGTAACTCTAATTGCCAATGTGCTGAGATTTACTAACTCACTAACCATGTGTGTTCATGTCAATTTACTAATCTACTAACGCTAGGTCAGGATAGGATAATTACTAACAACGACTAATTATCTTGTTACCTTGTCATGCTCTCCTCAGCTGTTTTCTGTTTCGCTCTGTTCTCAAGCTAAGTGTCTGCACCTGTCTACACCTCCATATAAGCTCAGTGTTTTTGTCACGTCCTTGCGAAATTGTTGCCTATATTTATATAGCACCTTTGAGCATTACCCAAGTCTGATTTCTTGTTACGATCCAAGCCTGTTTTCTGACCATTGTTACTGCCTGCCGTTTTGTTACCACTGCCTGTTTAGACCACGAGTTTTTGCCTGCTGTCTTTTGTGCCTTTGCCCCGCGGAGCAGACTTCGGTCTTGACTCTTGCACCGTCCCTGACTACGAGCCTGCCTACCGTCCTCCTGTACCTCTGCCCCGCTGACAGCTACTCTGGTTTATTTTGATTCTTTGCATGGTTTACCGAGTTCGAGACTGCCTTCTCCCTCGGTACTGTACTTTGATTATTGGCTTGATTTTTGGTTATCGGACTTTGCTTTTGTTTTGACTACGTCTCCTGAACATTCCTCGAATAAAGCCCTTGCGAGTCTTTATTTTACGTCATTGTCTCTGAGTCGTGCATTCCGGGTCCAACCCTCACGCACCCGTCACAGAACAATTTCGCCAAAATGGACCCTGCTGACTCAACCGCCATGTTCCACGCTCTCCAGCATCAAGGCTCCATCGTTCAGCAGCACGCCCAGGGGATCTCCGACCTTCGTCAGGAGATGAAGGAGCTGTGCGCTGAGATGAGGAGACTCGCCATCGCGGTTCAGCCACGCCTCTTGGAAGAACCTGCTAAGCCGCCTGCACCTCCGCCTTCCAACCCCATGGGAGTCTGGCAATTCCGGGAGCCACAACAACCCCCCCCGGAGAGATTCGGCGGAGAACCGGAGAGATGCAAGGCGTTCCTGTTACAGTGTGACTTTGTGTTCCGGCAGCAACCGCAGACCTATCACGATGACGAGCGCCGGATCGGCTACGTGATGGGGATTCTCAAGGGGAGAGCCTTGGACTGGGCTACTGCTGTGTGGTCCGGGGGTTCACTCCCTTCTCGTTACTCAGCCTTTGCTGAGGAGATCCGTAAAGTCTTCCAGCACGCATCTAGCGACCAAGAACCTTCCAAACGTCTGATCGCCCTTCGCCAAGGCAAGAAAAGTGCCGCGGACCATTCGATCGACTTCCGCACCATCGCTGCTGCTACCCACTGGAATGATGCGGCTCTAGCGGACCTGTTCCTGGCCAGTCTAAACGAGGCACTCCAGGACGAGTTGGCGCATCAGGAACCGATCACTCAGCTAGACCCACTCGTCCGTGCCGCCATTCGTTTGGACAACCGTTCCAGACAACGCCCGGACCGAGAGACCGGTTCTGCCCCGGTCAGCCGTACCCTAGGCAATGGTCAAGTTCGCGACCTGAGGAGAGACAAGCTGAGGGAGTCGAGCCCATGGATTTATCTCGTGCTGGCATGAAGGTCTCACCTGAGGAACGGAAACGTCGGAGAGAGACCGGTTCATGTTTCTACTGCGGGAGGTTGGGACATTCTCTAAAGCAGTGTACCTACCGGTCCAAGAAACCTGACTCATTGGTGGATGTGAGGTCCTTAGCCAAACAGGTGAGGACTGCCAGGAATGACCTCGTCCCACCCTTCCTGCCTTGATCTTACTTCCAGGGAGACAGATCCAGGTGAACGCGTTGGTGGACTCCGGAGCTGACGCCAACCTCATGGACGAAGTGATGGTCAAAGAACTGGACATTCCCATCCTTCCACTGCCTCACCCCGAGAGTGCTCGGTCTTTGGATGGTAAGACGTTCTGCCACATGACCCACATCACAGAACCTATCCATTTGATAATTTCAGGTAACCATCATGAAAAGATTCAGTTTCGCATCATCCGTTCTCCCAATGATCCGCTCATTCTGGGCTTACCCTGGCTACAGAAACACAACCCCGTCATTGATTGGAGTTCAAGTCAGATTCAAGCCTGGAGCCGTGAGTGTCACCAATCCTGTCTTCAATCCGCACCTGCACCAGCTGAGGGCGCACCCACTCCACCCCAAGTCCCCAAGCCTTCCCTCGAGAATGTGCCCACCCCTTACCACGATCTGGGCACAGTCTTTTCCAAGACGCAGGCACAGATGCTTCCCCCTCACAGACCCTATGACTGCGCGATCAACCTGCTACCCGGTTCCACACTTCCCTCAAGCCGCCTCTACAATGTTTCCAGACCAGAGAGGGAGGCCATGGAGAAATACATTCGGGACTGCCTAGCCAATGGTCTTATTCGCCCTCCTCTTCACCCGTGGGCGCTGGATTTTTCTTTGTCCAGAAGAAAGACGGCTCTTTGCGTCCCTGCATCGATTACAGGGAACTCAACAACATCACGGTCAAGAACAAGTACCCACTACCATTGATTGACTCTGCTTTTCACCCTCTGCACAATGCCACCATCTTTACAAAATTGATTTACGCAATGCTTACCATCTGGTCCGCATTCGAGAAGGGGACGAATGGAAGACAGCATTCAACACTCCCCTTGGTCACTTTGAATATCTCGTCATGCCTTTGCCTAACTAACGCACCTGCTGTTTTTCAGGCGCTAGTCAATGACGCCCTAAGGGACTTACTGGGCCGACACGTGTTCGTCTACCTTGATGACATTTTGATTTTCTCCAACAATGTCAAGGAACACGAGTCCCATGTACAGCAAGTTCTCCAAAGACTTTTGGAGAACAAACTGTTTGTCAAAGCTGAGAAATGTGTTTTCCACACTGACACTGTCGAGTTTCTCGGCTTCATCTTGGAGAGGGGACAGATCAGGGCGGATCCTAAGAAGATTCAGGCGGTCACTGACTGGCCCACACCTACCACTCGAAAACATCTTCAACGCTTCTTGGGATTCGCCAACTTTTATCGGAGGTTCATCAGGAACTACAGTCAAGTTGTCTCTCCTCTCACCAAGCTCACGTCCACTGCCATGCTGTTCCGATGGAGTCCCGAAGCAGAGGGGCGTTTCTAAGATTAAGAAGATGTTCTCCTCCGCACCTATCCTGGTGCACCCGACCCCACCCGCCAGTTTGTTGTGGAGACTGATGCTTCCGACTCTGGGGTGGGAGCCGTGCTCTCTCAGGTTTCCTCTTCCGACAATCGTCTTCACCCATGCGCCTTTTTCTCGGAAGCTTTCACCGGCTGAGAGAAATTATGACGTGGGTAACCGAGAACTCCTCGCAGTTAAATTAGCACTGGAGGAGTGGAGGCATTGGCTGGAGGGGTCAGAGAAACCGTTTGTTGTGTGGACCGATCACAAGAACTTAGCTTACCTCCAGACTGCTAAGAGACTGAATTCTCGCCAAGCTAGGTGGGCGTTGTTCTTTGGCAGGTTTAACTTTTCACTCACCTACCGCCCTGGTTCGAAGAATGTCAAGCCGGATGCCCTGTCCCGGCAGTTTGACACCATCTCCGAGCGAGAGGCGCCTGAGAACATCCTTCCTCTGTCCTGCAATGTAGCGTCGGTAACATGGAGAATCGAGTCTGTGATCCAGAGGGCTCTGCGAGGGGCCCGATCCCAGGTCCATTCCGGGCAGACGTCTTTACGTTCCCTCAGCTGCTCGGACGCAGGTCCTCCAATGGGCTCATTCATCCCTCATGTCTTGCCATCCTGGCTTCACCCGCACCCTGGCGGTCCTTAAGAGAAAGTTCTGGTGGAACTCCATGATTTCGGACACCAGACGCTTCATCAAGGCGTGTACCACCTGCGCCAGGAGCAAGGCCTCACACCAGGCTCCAGCTGGACTGCTCCAACCTCTGCCTGTGCCCAGCCGACCTTGGAGCCACATTGGGGTGGATTTCGTCACCGGACTCCCCCCTTCTGAAGGTAACACCACCATCCTCACCGTCGTGGACCGGTTCAGCAAGGCGGCACATTTCATTCCCCTGCCCGGATTACCCACTGCCCAAGAGACCGCGGACGTCCTGGTCAAGGAGGTCTTCCGCATCCACGGCATCCCCTCAGACATCGTCTCTGACCGTGGTCCCCAGTTCATCTCTCAGGTCTGGAAAGCTTTTTGCTTGGCCCTTGGAGCCACTGCTAGCCTCTCTTCTGGATACCACCCTCAGTCTAACGGTCAGACTGAGCGGGCCAACCAGGACCTAGGAGCGGCGCTACGTTGTGTTTCCGCCAAGAACCCCGCTTCATGGAGCAAGATGCTCACTTGGGTGGAATACGCACACAACGCCCTGCCCTGTGCCGCCACCGGTAAATCCCCATTTGAGATCTCCCTCGGCTACCAACCACCTCTGTTTCCCGACCAAGAGGCCGAGATTGCTGTTCCCTCCCTCGCCACTCACATGAGGCGATGTCTCAAGATCTGGAAGGACGCCAGGGCTGCGCTGTTACGCACAGCAGACCGAAATCGTCGCGTCGCAGATCGCCACCGCACACCAGCCCCAGTTTATAAGCCTGGCGCTGTCACGATTTCACGTATTCATGCCATGTTTTATGTTTCATTCATGTCACGTTTAATTTCATGTCATGTCTTGATTCTGTTTTCATGTTACGTTTCTGTTCATAGTTTAGTCATACACTTTTCCATGTTCTTTCTGCAGATCTTGCGTTCATGCTTTCTCTCTCTCTCGCTGTCACTCACGTTTCCTTATTGTTTCCCCTCCTTGTCTGATTACTAATTTACTAACGATTAGATAGGTTTATTGTTTCTGCTAGCATGATTGGCAATTTGGTAACTCTAATTGCCAATGTGCTGAGATTTACTAACTCACTAACCATGTGTGTTCATGTCAATTTACTAATCTACTAACGCTAGGTCAGGATAGGATAATTACTAACTACGACTAATTATCTTGTTACCTTGTCATGCTCTCCTCAGCTGTTTTCTGTTTCGCTCTGTTCTCAAGCTAAGTGTCTGCACCTGTCTACACCTCCATATAAGCTCAGTGTTTTTGTCACGCCTTGCGAAATTGTTGCCTATATTTATATAGCACCTTTGAGCATTACCCAAGTCTGATTTCTTGTTACGATCCAAGCCTGTTTTCTGACCATTGTTACTGCCTGCCGTTTTGTTACCACTGCCTGTTTAGACCACGAAGTTTTTGCCTGCTGTCTTTTGTGCCTTTGCCCCGCTGGAGCAGACTTCGGTCTTGACTCTTGCACGTCCCTGACTACGAGCCTGCCTACCGTCCTCCTGTACCTCTGCCCCGCTGACAGCTACTCTGGTTTATTTTGATTCTTTGCATGGTTTACCGAGTTCGAGACTGCCTTCTCCTCGGTACTGTACTTTGATTATTGGCTTGATTTTTGGTTATCGGACTTTGCTTTTGTTTTGACTACGCCTCCTGAACATTCCTCGAATAAAGCCCTTGCGGTCTTTATTTTACGTCATTGTCTCTGAGTCGTGCATTCCGGGTCCAACCTCACGCACTCGCCACAGAACAATTTCGCCAACATGGACCCTGCTGACTCAACCGCCATGTTCCACGCTCTCCAGCATCAAGGCGCCATCGCTCAGCAGCACGCCCAGGGGATCTCCGACCTTCGTCAGGAGATGAAGGAGCTGTGCGCTGAGATGAGGAGACTCGCCATCGCGGTTCAGCCACGCCTCATGGAACAACCTGCTAAGCCGCCTGCACCTCCGCCTTCCAACCCCATGGGAGTCTGGCAACCCGGGAGCCACAACAACCCCCGGAGAGATTCGGCGGAGAACCGGAGAGATGCAAGGCGTTCCTGTTACAGTGTGACTTTGTGTTCCGGCAGCAACCGCAGACCTATCACGATGACGAGCGCCGGATCGCTACGTGATGGGGATTCTCAGGGGAGAGCCTTGACTGGGCTACTGCTGTGTGGTCCGGGGTTCACTCCTTCTCGTTACTCAGCCTTTGCTGAGGAGATCCGTAAAGTCTTCCAGCACGCATCTAGCGACCAAGAACCTTCCAAACGCCTGATCGCTTCTTCGCCAAGGCAAGAAAAGTGCCGCTGACCATTCGACGACTTCCGCACCATCGCTGCTGCTACCCACTGGAATGATGCGGCTCTAGCGGACCTGTTCCTGGCCAGTCTAAACGAGGCACTCCAGGACGAGTTGGCGATCAGGAACCGATCACTCAGCTAGACCCACTCGTCCGTGCCGCCATTCGCTTGGACAACCGTTCCAGACAACGCGGACCGAGAGACCGGTTCTGCCCGGTCAGCCGTACTTAGGCAATGGTCAAGTTCGCGACCTGAGGAGAGACAAGCTGAGGGAGTCGAGCCCATGGATTTATCTCGTGCTGGCATGAAGGTCTCACCTGAGGAACGGAAACGTCGGAGAGAGACCGGTTCATGTTTCTACTGCGGGAGGTTGGGACATTCTCTAAAGCAGTGTACCTACCGGTCCAAGAAACCTGACTCATTGGTGGATGTGAGGTCCTTAGCCAAACAGGTGAGGACTGCCAGAATGACCTCGTCCCACCCTTCCTGCCTTGATCTTACTTCCAGGGAGACAGATCCAGGTGAACGCGTTGGTGGACTCCGGAGCTGACGCCAACCTCATGGACGAAGTGATGGTCAAAGAACTGGACATTCCCATCCTTCCACTGCCTCACCCCGAGAGTGCTCGGTCTTTGGATGGTAAGACGTTCTGCCACATGACCCACATCACAGAACCTATCCATTTGATAATTTCAGGTAACCATCATGAAAAGATTCAGTTTCGCATCATCCGTTCTCCCAATGATCCGCTCATTCTGGGCTTACCCTGGCTACAGAAACACAACCCCGTCATTGATTGGAGTTCAAGTCAGATTCAAGCCTGGAGCCGTGAGTGTCACCAATCCTGTCTTCAATCCGCACCTGCACCAGCTGAGGGCGCACCCACTCCACCCCAAGTCCCCAAGCCTTCCTCGAGAATGTGCCCACCCCTTACCACGATCTGGGCACAGTCTTTTCCAAGACGCAGGCACAGATGCTTCCCCTCACAGACCCTATGACTGCGCGATCAACCTGCTACCCGGTTCCACACTTCCCTCAAGCCGCCTCTACAATGTTTCCAGACCAGAGAGGGAGGCCATGGAGAAATACATTCGGGACTGCCTAGCCAATGGTCTTATTCGTCCCCTCCTCTTCACCCGTGGGCGCTGGATTTTTTTTTTGTCCAGAAGAAAGACGGCTCTTTTGCGTCCCTGCATCGATTACAGGAACTCAACAACATCACGGTCAAGAACAAGTACCCACTGCCATTGATTGACTCCGCTTTTCACCCTCTGCACAATGCCACCATCTTTACAAAATTGATTTACGCAATGCTTACCATCTGGTCCGCATTCGAGAAGGGGACGAATGGAAGACAGCATTCAACACTCCCCTTGGTCACTTTGAATATCTCGTCATGCCTTTCGGCCTAACTAACGCACCTGCTGTTTTTCAGGCGCTAGTCAATGACGCCCTAAGGGACTTACTGGGCCGACACGTGTTCGCCTACCTTGATGACATTTTGATTTTTCCAACAATGTCAAGGAACACGAGTCCCATGTACAGCAGGTTCTCCAAAGACTTTGGAGAACAAACTGTTTGTCAAAGCTGAGAAATGTGTTTTCCACACTGACACTGTCGAGTTTCTCGGCTTCATCTTGGAGAGGGGACAGATCAGGGCGGATCCTAAGAAGATTCAGGCGGTCACTGACTGGCCCACACCTACCACTCGAAAACATCTTCAACGCTTCTTGGGATTCGCCAACTTTTATCGGAGGTTCATCAGGAACTACAGTCAAGTTGTCTCTCCTCTCACCAAGCTCACGTCCACTGCCATGCTGTTCCGATGGAGTCCCGAAGCAGAAGGGGCGTTTTTAAGATTAAGAAGATGTTCTCCTCCGCACCTATCCTGGTGCACCCGACCCCACCCGCCAGTTTGTTGTGGAGACTGATGCTTCCGACTCTGGGGTGGGAGCCGTGCTCTCTCAGGTTTCCTCTTCCGACAATCGTCTTCACCCATGCGCCTTTTTCTCTCGGAAGCTTTCACCGGCTGAGAGAAATTATGACGTGGGTAACCGAGAACTCCTCGCAGTTAAATTAGCACTGGAGGAGTGGAGGCATTGGCTGGAGGGGTCAGAGAAACCGTTTGTTGTGTGGACCGATCACAAGAACTTAGCTTACCTCCAGACTGCTAAGAGACTGAATTCTCGCCAAGCTAGGTGGGCGTTGTTCTTTGGCAGGTTTAACTTTTCACTCACCTACCGCCCTGGTTCAAGAATGTCAAGCCGGATGCCCTGTCCCGGCAGTTTGACACCATCTCCGAGCGAGAGGCGCCTGAGAACATCCTTCCTCTGTCCTGCAATGTAGCGTCGGTAACATGGAGAATCGAGTCTGTGATCCAGAGGGCTCTGCGAGGGGAGCCCGATCCCAGGTCCATTCCGGGCAGACGCCTTTACGTTCCCTCAGCTGCTCGGACGCAGGTCCTCCAATGGGCTCATTCATCCCTCATGTCTTGCCATCCTGGCTTCACCCGCACCCTGGCGGTCCTTAAGAGAAAGTTCTGGTGGAACTCCATGATTTCGGACACCAGACGCTTCATCAAGGCGTGTACCACCTGCGCCAGGAGCAAGGCCTCACACCAGGCTCCAGCTGGACTGCTCCAACCTCTGCCTGTGCCCAGCCGACCTTGGAGCCACATTGGGGTGGATTTCGTCACCGGACTCCCCTTCTGAAGGTAACACCACCATCCTCACCGTCGTGGACCGGTTCAGCAAGGCGGCACATTTCATTCCCTGCCCGGATTACCCACTGCCCAAGAGACCGCGGACGTCCTGGTCAAGGAGGTCTTCCGCATCCACGGCATCCCCTCAGACATCGTCTCTGACCGTGGTCCCCAGTTCATCTCTCAGGTCTGGAAAGCTTTTTGCTTGGCCCTTGGAGCCACTGCTAGCCTCTCTTCTGGATACCACCTCAGTCTAACGGTCAGACTGAGCGGGCCAACCAGGACCTAGGAGCGGCGCTACGTTGTGTTTCCGCCAAGAACCCCGCTTCATGGAGCAAGATGCTCACTTGGGTGGAATACGCACACAACGCCCTGCCCTGTGCCGCCACCGGTAAATCCCCATTTGAGATCTCCCTCGGCTACCAACCACCTCTGTTTCCCGACCAAGAGGCCGAGATTGCTGTTCCCTCCTCGCCACCCACATGAGGCGATGTCTCAAGATCTGGAAGGACGCCAGGGCTGCGCTGTTACGCACAGCAGACCGAAATCGTCGCGTCGCAGATCGCCACCGCACACCAGCCCCAGTTTATAAGCCTGGCGACTCCGTCTGGCTTTCCACTAAGGACATCCCCTTACAATCCACTTCCCACAAACTACAACCCCGATTCATTGACCCTTCAAGATTCACAGCATCATCAACCAGTCTTCTGTTAAATTGTCACTACCTGCTTCCCTTAAGATTCATCCCACGTTCCATGTTTTAAGCATGTTTTAAGCCCTTTGTTTCCCCCACCCCCTCCTCCCCGTATCATTGATAACCACCCTGCATACACAGTCAAGAAACTTTTGGACATTCGCAAGAGGGGTCGTGGTGTCCAATACCTAGTTGATTGGGAGGGTTATGGCCCAGAGGAGCGTTCCTGGGTCGCCCCCAGTCTCATTTTGGACCCTGATTTGATCAAGGACTTTCACCGTGACCACCCAGATAAGCTCGCTAGACCGCCAGGAGTCGGTCGTTAAGGGGGGGGTACTGTCACGATTTCACGTATTCATGCCATGTTTTATGTTTCATTCATGTCACGTTTAATTTCATGTCATGTCTTGATTCTGTTTTCATGTTACGTTTCTGTTCATAGTTTAGTCATACACTTTTCCATGTTCTTTCTGCAGATCTTGCGTTCATGCTTTCTCTCTCTCTCTCGCTGTCACTCACGTTTCCTTATTGTTTCCCCTCCTTGTCTGATTACTAATTTACTAACGATTAGATAGGTTTATTGTTTCTGCTAGCATGATTGGCAATTTGGTAACTCTAATTGCCAATGTGCTGGAGATTTACTAACTCACTAACCATGTGTGTTCATGTCAATTTACTAATCTACTAACGCTAGGTCAGGATAGGATAATTACTAACAACGACTAATTATCTTGTTACCTTGTCATGCTCTCCTCAGCTGTTTTCTGTTTCGCTCTGTTCTCAAGCTAAGTGTCTGCACCTGTCTACACCTCCATATAAGCTCAGTGTTTTTGTCACGTCCTTGCGAAATTGTTGCCTATATTTATATAGCACCTTTGAGCATTACCCAAGTCTGATTTCTTGTTACGATCCAAGCCTGTTTTCTGACCATTGTTACTGCCTGCCGTTTTGTTACCACTGCCTGTTTAGACCACGAGTTTTTGCCTGCTGTCTTTTGTGCCTTTGCCCCGCGGAGCAGACTTCGGTCTTGACTCTTGCACCGTCCCTGACTACGAGCCTGCCTACCGTCCTCCTGTACCTCTGCCCCGCTGACAGCTACTCTGGTTTATTTTGATTCTTTGCATGGTTTACCGAGTTCGAGACTGCCTTCTCCCTCGGTACTGTACTTTGATTATTGGCTTGATTTTTGGTTATCGGACTTTGCTTTTGTTTTGACTACGTCTCCTGAACATTCCTCGAATAAAGCCCTTGCGAGTCTTTATTTTACGTCATTGTCTCTGAGTCGTGCATTCCGGGTCCAACCCTCACGCACCCGTCACAAAAGTAGGACCATTAGGAACATTACCGTTAAATCTATTGAGCACCAGCTAAATGTAAACTCAAGTAGCTATGTGTGCATACGATATGTTTATTTGCAACGTCTGTATCTCTCTGCCTAGATTTGTCATGTTCCAATGTCAATTCTGGGGTCAATACCATCACATCCAGGTCATAACACTTCCATAATGTAGGCAACAGATTTTATAAATCAATGATAGCTCTATGCATTTATACAATATTATTAGATTGGCCATAAGTTATAATACGTGCTATGTCCTGCTTATGACCATGTTATGTAGCCTTTATGGCATTTAGTAAGATTTTACCAATGTTTCTGATGGATATACTGTATAATGGGCTGTCTGTTGCCAACTAATGGTGCTGTTGCTACGAATCCACACTTGATGCGCCTGGCGCACTTGCACTTGAATGCAAGTGTAGCATTCAGCACAACTACTTGTTTCCTGGTGATTAAAAAAATAATAATAATCACTTTAAATACTCAAGAGAAATGTTTGGTATGATGGCACATATGAATGAGAATATCAGTGCACCACCAACACTCCATGGGTTTGGGAGATCCGTGATATATTATAAAACCTCCAAGTGTGTGGGAGCTATCAGCTGCCACTGCACCAGTGAGTTTCATATGCTGTCAATCAAAATACCCCAGAACTGCTCAGAAAAAAGGTTCATGCATATTGTAAGTAAAACTGTTTTATAACCATACACATTGTTGGCATAATGTGACCCTGGTTCTAATGAAATTAATAAAGCACTGGACACATAGAGGAACTCGTCAGAGCACAAGTCAGTGTGCTCTGTTAGATTAATAAATGGTTCTTTCGTCAATCTACTTAGAAAACCCAATTTAAGGTACCCATCTGTGTATTCTTTCATGGACCAATAAATCGTATGTACCAGCAATGAGTGCACAGAGAGGTCTACAGCCCTCATCTCCAAATATTCCAGCAGTTCTAACTGGTCACACGGGCAACAGAAAAAAGGAGGGGGGAAGGGGTGAGGGTTTGATCAAACATGTCTGAGGGCTACTTTACACAAGAGGAATGTAAAAACCTTAGGGAGCCAGACTTGTTAAAAGGGCAAAAGTCCTTTAAGGTACCCGTCTGCCTGAAGTTTCACACGTACACCACAGCGCCGCTCCGATCATTAAGAGAAAAGAAGGAAAATAATATGACGGGCTGGCCTCGTACTTGGGGAACAGTGTGGCGGTCCCCTGAGCCCCAGTTAGTCAGACTCGGGGCCAGTCTCTGCTTAGCATGGGGGGGCTGACAGGGTGAGACAGGCAAGGGGGTGCCCTGAGTGACCCCACTCATTCATGCCACTGGGGGAGGTTATGTCATCAAACTTGGGTCATCTGTATAACTGGGGTGGGATGAGTGGGTGGGTGGGTTGCCGGGGGTGATGTGGAGCGTGACGACAGGGGCTATAGAGTTACAGTGCAGCATGAAGCAGGGGATCGACAGCTAACACGGACGCACCCCAAGACAATTCTTTCAACACATCCTAGCATTTAAAACTGCTCCTGATCCTGCTGGTTGAATGTGTGTCAGTGAGCAGCAGCCCACAGTGGTGTGTTACTAGGGTGCAAGTGGCCTGCAGTAGCCAGCCCTCACACTCTGGTATAAGATGTGCTTAAATGCATAAAAGAAGGAAAAGCCAAAGCATTCCCTGTGAAAGCTCCAGTAGAAAATGATCCATGATCCCATCCTGGTGGCTAGAGAAGAACAACAAGAGAAGCCTTGTATGATATGTATGGACTACCCCATAGGGAAAAATCACATGAATTCTGCACATGTGAATCACATGTGTTTTTTAGATTCACATGTATACCATACATTTCCACATGTATACCACATGTTGTAGCATTTACCTCACAGGTATTCACGTGAGGGCACATATACATGCGGTCTTGGAACATTTCCTGTGAAATTTGTGTGATTTGTTTAAAAATGTGCTTGGATACCTTCAAATGCATGTTCACCTTGTTACTCTGGACTGATTTTAGACTAATTTCCCCGCCTGCTCCCCAGTTGTGATTTCTCCCTGATTGCTCTTCCATTTGCATTTGCTGAGTCTCGGTAAATTATCTTGTATGTTGAACTGGCTTGGAGACAATGGGAGGTGGTGTCTCATCAAGTCTAATTTATATAGTATGTCTGCAGAACATTCAGGTTACAGACAGACATGTGGTCTGTGCATTAGCAGGAGAGTGATCTCTGTTTATTTTATAGGAGAGTGATTAGGTTATTGGGGTGAACCATCATGGATGGTCCTGCAAAGTATAAAGTTTCTGGGTATTTGCTCTGCCTTTCTTTGCCCGGTGTGCTTGTGTATCATGATCGTCATTTCCTCTCTTCAATAAATCACACTTGAATGGAAACTCCTCTAGCGCTGTAATTTCTCACAAGTTGGAATTCTTACAACATGCAAAATCTTGAATCTCAAGCAACGCCTGGACTCAGGTAAGAGGCAGGACTAGTGCCTCTGCAGATGGTATGGATTATTACAATGGTTACAGTGACTGCAATGGAAAACTAGCCCAGCAGAAACAGTGCACAGTGACTACAATGGAAAACTAGCCCAGCACAAACACTGCACAGTGACTGCAGTCAACAAATGCGGGGGTGGGGACAGGGAGAAGAGGCAGAAAGCACTAAACGTGTTACTCCTTCTCCAAACCAGGATGGACGTCTCTCCCTGAGATCAAAGTGAGAAATCAAGTGTCGTGCAGGATTCCCTCACCAAAAAAGGTTTCAAATGACACTGAACAACTTCGACATGGATTGGACAGTGTTTGCGTTTATCCCTAAAATTGCATTATCTCCCCATGTGAGCCAAAACTGTCCTTTGGGATTAATACATAGTGAACAGCCAAATTAGCCCTATCTCATGGACTGGGAACAAAGCAAGTGCACTGGCCCATAGTTGAATGTAAGGTCACACCTTTCCCAACGTTGCATTATTGTGGTTCTGTGTGGCTCAGCAGGTAGAGCATGTTGCTGACAATGCTTAAATTGCGGGTTTGATTCCCTTTGGAACCACATATACAAAAATGTATGCATTCACTACTATAAGTTGTTTTGAATAAAAGTGTCTGCTAAATGGCATATGTATGTATTATGTATGCACCAGTTCATGATAGAGGGATAGTGAAGAGACACCTCCCTCAGAAACCCATATGAGCTGACTGCAGTATCCAGGGATCTCTCAGCCTCTGTCACATGGCGCTCGGGTGTGCATTTTGCCTCTGCAACCCTGCTGTGGTTTTAAGGACGGACGGACGGACAGACAGTGACAAGGCAGCTGCGGGGGGGGGTGGTGATGTTTGGCGGTACTGCAGGCTTTACTGTGTCAGACAGGAAACAAGGACTCTCCAGGGAATCCACTGACATTGCAAATGGATTGCGGCCTTGTACCGTGTACGTGACCGTAGGAAGAGAAAACAAAAAATAACCACAGGACCAGGGTCAGTGTTTGTTTAACTATTTGTTGCTCGAGACACATTGTAGAAGTGGTTGCCATTTTAAAATAGTTGCATTTTTAATTATTAAAAAAGATAATCAAATGTAAATGTAAAATGATAATCAAAAATATTATATATATAACACCGAAATACAACGTAGCTTGAAATGAATAGCACAAAATGTGAGGGTGTCTTTATTATTCTGCTTTGTTGCCGTATGTCGCAGTATGCAGTAGGCCTCCAGGAAAAAATATATGTCATATAAGAGATGATGTTATCCGTGCCACACACAGGAGATATCAGAGCCTACAAAGTCCAGGTTTAAAAAAAAGACCACTAATGGATTCCTTTCAGGGTCACTCTGGTAAAACCCCCCAAAGCATTAAAAGGAATAATTGCTGCTAATGATGGCATCCTTCAAGTGTCATTATCTTGTTAGGGTCTAGTTGAGAGGGCATGTTTTAGAGAATAAACTGAGGCGCTTAGAAACACTGCAGCCCACGAAAAAGGCCACAAGGCCACGGCCATGGAAAGACATCACCACGAGTCACTGACCACAAGGTATTCTGTTAATCTTCAAGTGGGAAATTAATTTCCGCTTCTTCGTTCAGAGAGGAAGAATGGAGGCCATTGTCTGTACCAACTTGGGGTTTACCATATTTACGAAGCTGTTAAAAGAACTGGGGAATTGTGGCTGTGTCGGGGCATAACAGTTTCTTGCTCAAGGATACAAAGGCAGTGGCCCATGTGAGAATAGAACTTGCAACCTTTGTGTTACAAGCCCTGTTCCCTAATGATTATAGTACTCTGCCAGCATATGAAAGGAAATGCACTACTTGTTATTAAAAGCCAATGTGAAAATGTAACGAACATAATAAAACAAAAGCAGAAGGAGTGTGGGGTGGGGGGGTAGCAATTGGGATGAAGACAATGTCAGTGTGACTCATGCTGATTTGTAACAGCCAGCAGCAAAAGGACTGGAGTGCCCTCCCCTCCAATCTACTGAGACTCAGGGCCAACGTCCTCCGAGGGTGGGAACAATCACAAAATTTCACATGATGGGGTAATCACTGTCAGATGGTCGCTGAGGTCTGGGCGCGGGTGAGTGTGGATTGGTGAGGGAGAAATGTTTAACAGCTCCAAAAGAGATCTATTTTCCCCATAAGTATCACTGAGCACTCTAACCACAAGGGAACTCTAATAGACAGACAAGGTTAGGCTGCAGATTTGCTGTGGCACATTAGACATGTCAGCTTGAAGATCTAAAACTCAATGGCCGGGCAGGCCAAGACAGCTCCAGTCATTTCAGAATGATTTTAGACTCCACTTTAAAAAACTGTTTGGGTGGTTAGGAAGGCGAGTGAGTTCAGACTCACTCATCCAGTAAGACAGAAGCAGGTTAGTGACCTTTGAGGCTAGTGTACAGCTCATAAATGCTTAACTACAACATGGAGATGCGATGAAGTGAGACTGCAGCTCCTCCTGAGAGCTGGCCAGACAGCTGTGATCTGCAATGGTGAATTATCAAGTTACCTTTCATGTAGGAGCTGATTTACACCAGAACTGGGGAAATATCTCTTCTTATCCAAATAAAGATTTGAATGAAATGATTAAAAAAATAAATTAGGTGCATGAACCGTTGCCAGAAGCAGCCCTAAGAGTACTGGAGCTGCCAAGACCTGGATAACATGAACAATACTAAAACACTTTAATGGCTGACTTCCTAAAACACAGCCAAGGCCTTGCTCTCTAATAAGCCTTTTGAGGATGTTCATGAGCATGAGTTATAACCATCAGACTCTTCTCTTTTTATGCTTTTTCCATGTTTTTTTCTTCCAATTTGGAATGCGTACTCAGCGCCGTTATCAATTTGGGAGAGCACAGACAAGCACACACTCTCCTCCAGTGCACATGATGTCAGCTGCCACTTTCACCACGAAATCCACAATTTGAGGTCGCACAATTGCGAGTTGGAGGAAGCCACTGGTGCAGCTTTATACAGACAAACTGGGTGCTCGATTGACTAGCAGGGGGTCGCTGGTGCGCGATGAAATACATCCCTGTCGATTAAAGCCCTCTCTCTCTGGAAAACGCTGCCCCCAATTATGTGCCACTCTGTGGGGCTGCTGGCACTATCCAGATTTGATACCAGACTGTAGGATGAGACACCCAGATCATTTAGAAAAATCGTTAAAGTATTTTCTTTCACTTTGACATTACTTAGTATTTTCTTTTGATCCGTAGCAATAAATCCCAATTAAGTCAATTTTGATTCAATGTTGTAACAAAATAAAATGTGGAAAAAGTCCATACTTTTTATAATTAATACTTTTATGATTAATACTTTTTATACCCACTGCATATAGTATATGTGTATATATAATGTGTATATATATTCCCTCTCTCCCCGACAGTTTTTTTGGTTATGTAACCGTTTTATTTGCCTTTGTTGTCATCTGTTATTTTTGTTGTAATTTTTCACCTTGGCTTTGACAGCACTGTAATATCATGCTAATAAAGCATCTTGAAAATTGAGAGAAAGATAGAATGAGAGAGCAGAGAGAGAGAGAGAGCAGAGAGAGCGAGAGCAGGAGCAGAGAGCATGGGGTGAACCTGAGGCAGCAAGCTGTCCTCCCCGTTTAGAGGAGAGCGCTTAAAGCTCCTACATGCTTACTGCCTCAGCATTAGAACAGCACAGCCGACTCTCTTTTTCCCTCAGACCCCCACACGCTCCTCCTGCATTATGTTACATTACAGTCCTTTGGCAGATGCTTTTGTCCAAAGCAACTTACAGAAGGTACATTCAGCTTAAGTCGGTAAAGAATAATCACAAGTCACTACAACTTCAAGCACCTTTCCCAAGCAAGCAGCCATGTACAACATTAGTGCTAAAGTAAGCTGACTTAAATAAGTACAACAAGTAGTAGGGTTTTCTTTCATTATTATCACAGATGGGTGGGTTACGGTCCAAGGTGTGTTTTCAGACTGCGGCGGAAGATGGGCAGTGATTCGGCCGTCCTGACGTCAGTGGGAGTTCATTCTACCATTGTTGTGCCAGGACAGACAAGAGCCATGACTGAGATGAACAGCCATCGACCCCTCGGAGGGAGGGAGTAACCAATCGCCTATAGGCAGCTGAGCCCAGCAGTTGGGCTGGGATGTAGGGTTTAACCATAGCCTTGAAGTAGGAAGGGGCCGTTCCATTCACAGCCCGGTAGGCCAGCACCAGTGTCTTAAACCTGATACAAGGTGCTACAGGGAGTCAGTGAAGGGTGGAGAGAAGTGGGGTGTTGTGGGAAAACCTGGGAAGGTATAGACCTCTACAGTGTAGAGAGATGAGAGAAGAATCAGAGCTCCGCCTCAGTGTGAAGCTACGCAGGAAGGACTAGAACATGGACAGTCTCGGTCCAACGTTCCACCATCACTCAGAGGCAATGACCCCCTCCACGAGGCATCTGCTCCTCTCAAAAACAAAGGAATGCTAAATGAGATGCAAATATGCGAGCCCCTGTCCTTTCCTTCACAATCCCACAAGGATAAATCTGCATTTTTTTTCTCGCTCAGCTTCTCAATGTGTTAAATATTCAGCATATGGTAATATTAGGCACTGAAACTGTGGCTGGGTATGGAGGCGATTTAGAAAGTTTCAGTCCCTAAGGTAAATCATATTAGTAGCCTGATGTGCTAATGATTTCCCCCTGAATTGTTTATCAAACATATATACTTTTTTCTTTCGCAGGGCAAACCCCCAAAGACCTTCTCTTCATACCATTCGGAATGTTAGGGATGACATCATCTCCAGCGAACGTTCCAAGAGCAGGTTTCTAAACATGAGGGGTGCAATAAACAGAGGAGACGACGTGGGTGTTTAACCCTTTGAGGAGTGAGTTCTAGTTTTAATTCACAGTGTTCTATTGTGGAATTTTACTGTCCTTTGAGGATGCCATTAGCAGCCCTTTATGATCTCATCAATTAGAATCAACTGGCATGTTCTAGAATAAACATAATAGTGTGACAAAGGGGTTAAGGGCAACAGTGGAATGCTCACAGAGTTCCAGGGACACAGTTCAGCCCACTACACAAATTACAGTGACATACGCATTCAAATATGAACATGGTTTATTGATGGAGTTTAGTGCTATAGCTGCTTTCACAAAGAAAGGAATTCTGTCTTATTCACTTCCCATTTTGAGTGCCAATATGTTTACATAAAGTTGTTTATCCTGACAAAGGTAGTATGTATATATATAGTAAGTATAGTAGTTCCCTTATAATATATGACATTTAACATGTGTCCATTTGAGCACATTACTATCACAGTACTGGCCACAATGTCTCACATTAAATCTACTGCCAGGTAATTGGCAAATATGCAACAAAATTAAATATTTGTATGAAATATTTCAGGGCCATACATGATAGAAGGATGAGTAAGTAAGGTTTTTTTAAAAACAAACTTCATATAGTGAGCCAAAGGCACTCTTGCTTTGGCACCACACACATTGTAAATATAGCTGTAGCAGAGAATTATGTAATGCATAATGTGGACAGCAATGGTTCATTTTAATCAAAGCTGTGCTATTTCCAAATTACGTCTAGGTCCATCTACAGCCTCATGTACAGTTGCTCTGTATGGAAATTGATATCACACATCAGAGCCTCGGCCTCAAAGCAAGTCCCTCTGTCCGCATATGGCTCAGGAGACCGAAATGGCATAAAATATTCAAATAATACTTGTGTGCAAAGGGATGCTGTAAAATAAGGTCAAGAGCATTTTGAGATTACCTAAGTATGAGTGGCCTATTGAAGCTTGGCTTTTGTGTCATAAACAAGAAACTGTGGCACTCCAGCTGTAACTAAACGCAATGTCCAAGTGCCAACATCGTGGGAGTTTTTGGCATGAGATTTTTTATCTGTTCCATCACACAGCCGCCTTTCTTGTAATTACCTTGTAATGAGCCAATTAGCTTCTTTCAAATAAACCTCAAATATACATCAGGAAAATTGAATGTGAATGACAGCCTGTCTTACCGTTTCGTTTTAGCTCTATCTGATCAGCAGCAAGCAACATTGTGGTCACGGTCACCGAGTTCATGACTGGAAGGCAATGAACCCAGGCACCCTGGCCACTGTCCATGAGCCTAGCTTTGTGCCAAAAGCGCAATTTAGATGGGAAAGCAATGAAATAAACAAACCAACGGCTAAGCTGAGTTTTGCTACTGCTCTTTAAAACTGGGCCAACATCTGCCAAAAACAGTGAAACTTTGGCCTGCAAGGAATCTTTAACACATTCTCTTTCCCTTTCTGGCACTTCAATGGCTGGCTTAGAAACACATGTAAGGCAAGCCACAACTGAACAGCTTCATCTTTTATTTTGAACCAAAACACAGCGTGAACGGGTGGTTCCATTCTCATTGCTGTCGGGTAGCTCCACTCTCACTGGCTCCCTATAGCAGCACAAGTCAAATTTAAATCACTAGTGCTGGCATACCAGGCCGCAAGGGGAACTGCTCCCTCCTACCTACAGACACTCATCACACCTTACACCCCAGCTAGACCCCTCCGCTCTGTCTCTTCTGGCCAACTGACTGTCCCGTACCTTCGGGCACCCAGCAGTCACTCCTCGCGATCTCGCTTCTTCTCTGTCCTGACCCCCCGGTGGTGGAATGATCTTCAGGACTACAGAGTCGCTGGTCATCTTCCGCAAGAGACTGAAAACCGAGTCCACTACCACTGATTTATATATATAATTAAACTCATTGCCATGACCACTATATACATGGATAATAAATTAAAAAAACTAACTTTTCTCCCTGTACTATAGGTACGGTGTGTAGCTGTTTACGGTGATGTCTGTTGTATTGTTACTATACTGAGCTCTTGCGCTAGTTGTGATTGGCTCTTGCCATGTTTAAATGCACTCATTGCAAGTTGCTCTGGATAAGAGAGTCTGCTAAATGCCAAAAATGTAAATGTAAAATGTGTATAAATCGCATCTGCAGTTATTGCACCGGTGCGCCTCCGCGAGGCTTAAATCTGAGAAAGCTTGTTTACTGCCGCTGTTATTTTTTGAGTCAACTGTCCTTCAAGTGGAGAGAAGCAAGCTGTGGAAACAGGAAGTGGGAGCAGATGTCCAAGGGTCTTCTGGCTGCCTTGCTGACCCTTCCTCAAAATCGCATCCATTACTGTGGCAGTCAGTCTGTGACCGAGTGACCGGGAGAAAGCTATCCAGAATTTGGAATGCTGTGCCGTCTAAAAAGCCGTTTGAAGGAGGTCAGATAAACTCCATTCAAATTCCAGACAGAAACTTCTGCAAATCACTTAAGCACTACACATTTTAGGAGTGACAGTGCGGTAAATGGATCATGACCATTTTGCATCAGCTAAATGTTCCAGTTTTCAACGCAAGGATGGGATTCTGACCAAAGTTGAATCATTGCTGATGCTCTTATTTCTAGTGTCAAAATCTGATGTTTACTCAACATTGTATTACTCCCTAAAGTCATCAACATCTGTAGAATAAAAAAAACGTAGTCAGATATCTGTATGTAAATCAGATATCAAAGGCAAATCATATTCTAACTATATACATTCTTATATGTTTGCTAGAATACATCCAATTGCCAATGTTATTTAATGTTAATGTCACTCGCCAGCTAACTAGTTAGCGTAGTGGGGTTTTCTGATTACACCTGTGAGCTAAAACGGAACCTTGCAAGGTAGTAGTTAGAACTTTGGCTAGTTGCTATTTCATCAGCATTAGCTTTTCTTGAGGAGCGGAGCCAAAGGCACCATCCTTTGATAGTCTACTGTGTTTGCAAAAATCTTTGATGATTTTGTGAACCGCACTAAGAGTGCCTGCTGTTTCCTCCGTTTTCACATTTTCAGAGCTTGTGTTTTTCATATCCAGTCTGGGGTCTAATTCACTTGAGACTGAGCAAATATACAACAACACACAAATATATATTTTTTAAAGATTTAAAAGATAAACTGCTAATGTCACTTGACATTGTATCCATTGATGTGATTTGATATTTGCCCCAGAGCTTTCTAATTAACAATATTCATTTCCTTGCTTGTAAATGAAACATCAATGCATGTGTGTGTGTGTGTGTGTGTGTGTGTGTGTGTGTGTGTGTGTGTGTGTGTGTGTGTGTGTGTGTGTGTGTGTAGGGTAAGGTAGGATAGAGTTTCAGGGGCATTTTCTTATTAAAGAGGTAAGGTCAGTCTCCCAGATGTAAGTAATTTCCTATAAGGGGTGCAATACATCAAGCCCAATTATTCCTTAATGAGTAGCACAATATTTACTTTGAAATGCCCACATGAAAATAATTGTAAAACATCAGAAATAAATGTCAATAATGTTAGCACGACACCAAGAGGCACACATACTATATTTAGCCAATGAATCCAATGAATCTGCAGGGACAGGCACTGTTGATGTGTAGTGTTCAGAGACAGTTTGTGTACATTGAAATAGGGAACCAAAAGTACAACCTAAAGTGCATTTTAGTTCTGGCTCAGTAATGGGCTTCTGTGCATTTGTCTTCATCTCTGACCGCTGCTGAGATGTCTCTGGCTCGTTTGATGATTAAAAAGGTTTTTATTTGCTGGGTTCTATCCTCTAAACATCCTGTGTGGGAGAGTGTCAGGACCCATGCTCTACACTGTCTCCCCTACAGAGCTGAGGACGAGACAGGATTCTTTTCACCAGCGAAATATACTAACTTAATTCTCCTCTCTTTCAGACTTGCCCTCCCTAACTTCCTAATTTTTCCAGCGTCTGGGTTCCGAAGACAGGCCTCTTGTCGAGCCCTCCCTGGTAGTACATATTCCAGGCCCTTGTGAATATTAAACAGCACTGACTGCAGGAATGTCCTCTGAATTACCAGCAGATGTTGTTGGCGGTATGGGAATTGTTCTGTCTGCAAACCTAGCTGCAAAAATGATGCAGAGCTGATGACTATGGAGGTGACTATATAGTAAACCTTGAGAGATTTACTGCTGACTTCACCCAAATTTACTGTTGGCTAAACAAATCGACACCCAGGTAAACTGTTAGCTACACCCAAATTTACTGTTGGCTAAATGAAACTACAACCAGGTATACTTTTGGCTACACCCAAATTTACTGTTGGCTAGACAAAACTACACCCAGGTAAACTGTTAGCTACACCCAAATTTACTGTTGGCTAAATGAAACTACAACCAGGTGTACTTTTGGCTAGGTGTTGTCTGCAACCCTAGCTGCAAAAATGATGCAGAGCTGATGACTATGGAGTAGACCTCGAGAGGTTTACTGTTGGCTAAACAAAATTACACCAAAGTTTACTGTTAGCTAGATCCAGCTAATGTACACCTATGTTCACTGTTGGCTACACCCAGCTTTATATTAAGTTGTTAGTTCTCAGACAAATTAGGCAACATTTTGTAACAACTTTATCTCTATTTTACCTTTAGTCCACAGTTTGGAAAGTCAAATTGTTTTCAATCCCATCGCTGAAACACCTCCATCAATTTGGTGTAAGGGTGCAGACTAGCACATGCTTTCACTGAAACAAACACAGCAACATGTTGGACAGAAGTTGAAGGTGGGAAGTCAATTGAGTCTTTTAGTGAGAATTATCCTAGTTGGTGAGACTCAGCAAGCTACAATACCACGAACAAACAGCAGAGCCACAATAAGTGGAAAGAAATGAGAGGGCTAGGTGGTTTTGTGTACCCTGGACTTATGTACTTTACAACCTCTGAATAAGCTAGCAAGAAAATAGCAAGCTTGGTAATAGGTGCAGAAATAATTCTAGCTGCATCCAGTTACTCTGCGGCTCTGCAATTTTTCAAGCCCCTGTGGTTCGTCAGGCTCAGACTCCCACAGTTCCACAGCAGCCAACACGTATGCGTGTGTCAGAGGACACTTGCTTGTGGTTTTCAAAAAAAGAAAAAAGAGAGAGAAAAACATGCTGTGTGTCTAGGCACAAGCCTCAGTCAGTGTAAAGCAGGATTGAGTCTGCATCAGGCACTTGGTCACATCAGCCAGGGGTATAGTGGAAATCAAAGATGAATGTGGGTGGATGACCTTCGTACCACTACAGAGTAATCTCTATTTGCTCCATATGTTGACCGTCCCTGTGTAGTCCTCCCAGCTCATCGCCCATGGTAATGAAAGGTATGCATGCTTTATCTGTATGGGCCTGTCTTTGAAGCTTACATGTCTAACATCAGGTAGCTGCCAGTTTTGTCTGAAAGATTAGGAGGAAGCCATGTACTCCTTTCCCCGTTCCATAACAAAAATTGTACCTGCCCTGTCCGTCACGACAGAACTGCGTATAATTCAAACAGAGACAAAGAGAGTACCGATTTTTTTCTAGTCCAGGTTATCTGCTAGCCCTGTCATAACTGAGGACGAACCAGGCCTGTGCGTGTGTGTGTTTGTGTGTGTGTTTGTGTGTGTGTGTGTGTGTGTGTGTGTGTGTGTGTGTGTGTGTGTGTGTGTGTGTGTGTGTCTGGGCGAAAATGAATGTCTTACCCTGTCAGAAAATTATTCTGGCGTCCATTCCAAACAGTGAACATGCCAAACCTTTGCATTAGCATTACGCATTGTAATGCACTGGGGGGCATACATTTTCATTTCCATGCTGCCGAGCGAAACGTATGGCAGATCTGAAAAAATCAGTGGTACACATAACAGAGGAGAAAGGAATAGCAGATTGAGTAGGATTGGGGGGGAAAAGGGGAAAACTCTCAAATAAGGGAGGAAGCATGCTTTTTAAATAAGGCATGGCTACCTTTGTGAACTAAGATCATGTGCCTTGTCTTTTAATATGAAGCCCTTTAAAGAAACAATGAGAGTCTTTGATTTCGGTTTTAATTCTGCTATGAGAAAAAAAGACTTTCGGGACAAAAAGACGTGGCTTTGCATGAGGGAAGAATTTCAAGGCAACCAGGCTCTTGCTGGGCCACAGCGGCTGATGTTCGACAAGAAAAAGGGAGGAAACTGAAGGCCTTCTTTTTTGCTGGTAATTAACTTGCCACACTGCCAAAGATGCTCACGCTGCTTTGTCTGAATAAAAGTCTGTTGCTTCTGAGGAATATAAATTCTTCTAGTTAGCGCTAGCAAGAACCGCAGGCTTCTGTCCTCCTTTACGCTTTACGTGACCCGATGGCGATGATTAACAGCCTACATCAGAAAGAGGCTAAACTCTCCTTACATATACAAGAGGAGGGCTGTCTTATCTGATGTTAGTTCAAACCCAGATCCAAAGGAGCAGAAAAATAAATTGTTTCATTGTGGGCTGCGCTACCACCCAAGATGAACGCAAATGATTCATTTTTGGATGTGTGAGAAAATAAAAGCAATTGACAAAAATCCATAGCACGGCTTATGCAATACTTATCATGGCATTGTATTAAAATTGATTGTGGCATATATTTATTTATATTATGAATGTGTTGCAAAAGTACATTGCCAGATATAAAATGTATTGGAAAATTATATTGATTATGCATTTGCCTATTTATAAATGTTTCCATTCTTCACTGTTACTATTATTTCCTCAGGGAATACCCATACTCAACCAGATAATTTTCAGCTGCTTTGTCATTGTGAGGCAAATAAACTCACAACAAGGCTCAACAAGGCGAGCGTTCAGGACTCGATACTGCAAGTAACTGCCAAAATAAAGGAAATACCAACATAAAGTGTCTCAATTGGCTGTTGGGCTACTACAAGCCAGCAGAACAGCTTCAATGCACATTGGCAAAGATTCTACAAGTGTCTGGAGATCTATTGGAGGAATGCAACACCATTCTTCCATGAGAAATTCATAGACATGTGGTGTTTTGTTGATGGTGGTGGAAAACACTGTCTCAGGCGCCACTCATAGGCGCCGAATTTCCCATAAGTGTTTAACTGGGTTGAGATCTGGGGCCTCATTTATAAAACATGCTTACGCACAGATTTGATCTTAGAACGTGCGTATGCTCAAATCCACGCCAAAGTTCAGATTTATAAAAACGGTCTTTGACGTGGAAAAGTACTTAGCTCCATGTCAGGTTTCAACTTGGCGGACGCACGTTTCCTTGTGGCAATGTTGGAGTACTGCAGGTGTTCGCGGTCTCGTCTCTTCTCTGTCCTGACCCCTCGCTGGTGGAATGACCTTCCGCAAGATCGGAATCACTTGCGATCTTCCGCAAGAGACTCAAAACCCACCTTTTCAGACTCCACTACCACTGCATTCTGTACATCTAGCTAATTGTCATCACCACTGCCTACTTGCTATATACCCCTGCTTACTCCATTTAAAAAAAATATAATTTACTAACCTTTTCCTTCCCAGTGTTACAGGTATGGTACGCAGCTGCCTGCAATGATATCTATCACTGTATTACTGCACTGATCTCTTGTGCGAACGATGATTGTTCCTACCATGTATTTATGCACATCTTGTAAGTCGCTCTGGATAAGAGCATCTGGTAAATGCTTAAAATGTAAATGTAATGTCAAATGTATTCGGAAATCAAAGAGCGCCAACATGTCGTCTGCTGCCTAATTGTTTCCTCATTATTATTATTATTATTGTTAGTAGTAGTAGTAGTAGTAGTAATAGATGCTGTTGTAGTTGTATTACCAGATTGAACACATTGCTTAGGCTATACGTAATGGTTTGTACAATAATGTTATTAATAAATTAAAATATAAGCTAGGCTACTTGTGGAAAACAAAACAAAAACACACACTGGTTTTCCAAAACTACCCATATTAGCATAATTGACACATCCTTGAAGGAACTTTATTTAATATACATATTATGGTTCCATACGTGTAAAACATTTCGGTCATATAAAATGTCTGCAAGAGGAAGAATGGTAGCATTGTCACTTCTTGAAGATATTGCCAACCGCGCAATAAGAAGGTTATTAGAGATTTTGACCTCAGCTTTAAATCAGACCACTTTTTCTTTATGTCCTTCAGGGACCTTTGCTGCCCCCCGTTCACAGCCTGGGCTACAGACTGCCAGGCCACGTACTTGGTTTTACTGGTAAAGCCACTGGAAAGGCTCCAAAACAGCGTCCCTGCACGCATCTGCACCTCCGCCAACAGGACCTCGATTTCGGCCTCGCTAAAATTATTTTTCTTGCAGATCGCCATTATCAAGCAGAGGATTTGTGTTTTGATTCGAGCTCCTTTATATGCTAATGATATTAATTAGAGGGCCTTTACAAGGCGGAGATCTAAAACCATTCAGCTACGCACAATTTCAAGATCATTTGTGATTTAGAGATTTCACATCTGGGGGAGTGGCGTATGCAAGTTCTTTTGTGCGTACATTCATTTTCTCTAAATCACACGCACATTTCAGAAATGATCTTAGATCAAATGTAGGATGGTTTCTACGCACCTTTTTTAATGAGGCCCCTGGTGTCTGAGATGGCCATGGCATAATGTTTTCATGCTCATCAAACCATTCAGTGACCACTTGTGCCCTGTGAATGAAGGCACAGTCATCCTGGAAGAGATCATCTTCATCTTATGGTGAAGCATATACATTTTTCACCATAGGATAATGGTGATCACTCAGAATGGCTTTGTATTTATTAGCATTTCTTTGTATTTATTAGCATTTAGCATTTAGCATTTAGTGGACCTAAACCATGCCAGAAAAATGAATGCACCCCACACTATAACAGAACCGCCAAAACTCTTCATTTACGGAATGACGTTTTTTATTTATTTTGGCAGTTACTTGTATGTTCCTTTGTAGCAGGCACTGCTGAACAATTTCAGATTTAACATTTGATTTTGTGCATCATTGATGGAGTTGATTTAATTAAGATGGATGCGACAACGAGAAGGAGAATGGATAAATCAGGAACAAATATGGCATGTATTAAAATGAATTATAACAGCAACATGATTTGTCTACTTCCTTTTTCTCTCGGCGTCTTCAACTTCGGTAGCCATTTTTGTCACTGTGCACTACCATTTCAGAGTGCTAGCTAAAGTTTGTGGCGAACAGAAAAAGAGTTTCAACATTTTCGCAAACATTAGCTAGCGTTCACCTTGCTCAATGCATGTCATTGCAGCTGACGTTCGCAACGACCAGATAATGTTTGAACATGTTTGCAAATGTTAGCTAATGTTCGCCTTGTTGAACGCACATCAAATATCTATGCTCACCAGTGGCTCAGACTCACAAGCACACTCAGGCACTGACAGCCCAGATGCTGCAGGTTTGAGTCTGGGCTAGGTCATTGGCTGAGTAAGCCCAGGAGTCCACAGCTGCGAGACCCAGTTGGCCTCATCCCACCTGGGTGGGTTAAGGTCAGACAGGATGCATTGGGTCACTGCTGCCATAGGTCCTCCCAAAAACACGGCAGGTACACATAGGCTACCAGTTGTCATCAGTGAGAAGTACGCTGATATTGGTGCTCACTCTCCTGTAGTACTCTATGGCATTTTGTGTGGAAAATAGTCAGTGTGCACACAGTTCAGCTGCAGTGCTCCTTGAGAGGGTACCTTTTTCACTGGGAGTCCAGAGGCTCCAGTGATTCCAGAGGGTGCAAAAAAAGAAGATATTCTCCAGTTAGTCGATAATATAGGATGGTAAATAGACTATATATCTCTGTGAGCACGAGCGGAGCAGGCTTTGGCTGTCAGCAGGTCTTTCAATCATGCACGCTTAGTGGAGACGAAGAGCGTCACCCAGAGCATTGACCACAGCTGTCTCTCACTTTGTGGGGGGTGCAGCGGAGAGCTGGCAGTAGGGTCCAGGGGGTAGGGGGGACAGTGGTGGAAATTATGGCTGTTTTTTTAAAGGGGGTTCCAGGACCACACTGTGGTTTTCTCTCCCACAGTGAAGAGAAGACTGTGACCCCCATAAAGACATGATGCCCACTTCCCACCACCCCCCCGGCCCCTGCCAGCACTACTTCAGGGCTGAGGGGGGCCCCCCTCATTTATTATTTCTTCTCCTCTGTATTGCCACTCCTCTTTGTATGTTTTCACAGTCATTTTTTTCCTTTATTTGATTTCCTCCCTTTTCTCTTATTTATTTGGTGTATAAACACCGGGTTCATTTCCCCAGCCTCCAGACACTGCAGAGAATAAATCCTTCAAAAATGATTCTTTGATGAAATGCATCAATATATTATTTTTCTTTTCTTTTTTTTAGAAATGTGTTTATTTAACCCAGTGATGTTGGTGGGGGGATAAGTGCATATCCCGTTGGTACGTGAAAGCAGAACTGATTGAAGCAATGTTGCCAAGGTTACCATTACCTCAAAGTTCCACAGTCACAGTTTTCCCTGAGATTGTCATTGATAAATAATTGACACAATTGTTTTGCATGTACGACTGGAGAAAGGATTTGCAGAATGTCCATGCATATCATGCTTCACGCATAAACAAAATGATAAACTGAAGTATTTTGCTGTCCATTTTTCCATTCACTGATAAATACCCAAGCAATCATTTTTAACGCACAAACGCTCATAATTCAAAGACATGGTGAATCTATTTGAAAACTATTTGAAAATAATACACAATACGTCGATCTAATATGATCCAATAATTAAATAAGCATATTAAACGATGCATTAACGTATCCTGTGAGTCGACCGAGTAGACTGTTAATTGTAATCTGCGTGACTGTAGTTCCCCCTCAGGACAAACACACAGTAGCCACTGAGGATGTTATTAGCGTGCGTTGATAAGAGCACACAGGTAATCAGGCATTACAACTGTGATAATGAGTTCAAAAGGAAAAGTGGGTTGTTTTTGTCTTTTAGTGCCCTGGTTTTCATTACTCTCCCACATCCTGTCCGTCTAGTGCTCACCCAAGGGCTGGATTAAAAAAAGGCCGTGACCGATGACCCCTGAACTCGGCCTTTGATGACCAGTCGGCCGAATCAAGATGGCCGGAGGGGGGCAGAGGTCTGATCCGTCCCACCCCGATCAAGAGCCCCGTAAAAGCCAGAGACGTGCTCTCGGGGTTAACCAACCATTACACTCGGCCCTCAAGGTCTTGTGACGAGGGTGATGGAAAATGCAAGGAGGTAACAATTTCCACACGGCAAACACCCAACAATCCCGACACGCTTAAGTGCTTTAATAAGCACTCGGCCCATTCTTTCTCCGAGGCAGACCTGCCAGAGCGAGGTCATTTCCATTTCAATCAGGGCATTTCAGCAACAATAAACCTCAGCTTGCCCCTGAGAATGGAGTGTATGAATATGTTAATCTCTGTTAGTGTGAGTGCAGTTTTTCTGCATTCTGGCGCTGGCGTTATGCAGAACATTTATGTAAATGTCACTTTTAATCTTGCTCTATTTTTTTTATGCTGCATTAAAAAGATACAAGTGGGCCTCCCGCGTGGTCCAGTGGTTTCAGTGGTGGCAATTGGCTGTCCGCCCCAGGGAGGGGGGAGGGAAGCCGACAGGGCATTCGCTGTGCACAGGAGTGGTTCTGTAGTACCGGGTTGTGGTCTATGGAATGGCGGGTGCCGTCTCGGAGGAGACGATACTTCACCCTCGTTACTACCGGTCACAGGGCTACAGCAGCGAATTGCGAGGGTGGGATTGACTTGAAAATACCGGGTGTAATTGGCTACCAAATTGGGAGAAAAACTGGAGAAAATCTGAAACAAATTATAATTCGAAAAGATAAAAGTAACTGCCAAAATAAAGGAAACACTTTAATAAAAGGTTCCAGTGATTCTTTTATGGCGTGGGGTGGGGTGCATATTCCTGCCATGGTTTAGGTCCACTCAACCCCTTAGAGGGCAGGGTAAACACCAATAAATACAAAGACATTCTGAGTTATCACCTTTATCCTATAGTGAAGCATTTCTATCCTGATGGGAGTGGTCTCTTCCAGGATGATATTGCTCTCATCCACAGGGCACGAGTGGTCATTGAATGGTTTTATGAGCATGAAAACGATGTAAACCATATGCCATGGCCATCTCAGTCATCAGATCTCAACCAAATTGCACATTTATTTATTCTGGAGCAGCACCTGAAACAGTGTTTTCCACCGCCATCAACAAAACACCAAATGATGGAATTTCTCATTGAAGAATGCCATCCCTCCAATGGAGATCCAGACAATTGTAGGATTTATGGGAAGGCCCATTGAAGCTGTTGTGGTGTCTTGTTGTGGCCCAACACCCTATTAAGACACTTTATGTTGGTATTTCCTTTATTTTGGCACTTACCTGTATCTGACCACTTACAAGAATTTCCGCTGCCCAAAACTTTCCCCTAAATCTTCAAGCGGCTGACAAATAAATGAACTGGCCGGCTGTGGTCCTCCACAGCTGCCCCTGACGCCCGCTGCCTGAACCATAAATCTTGACAAAGTGCTGGACCTGACCTCTGAGTCGCTATCTCCTCTCTCTCCCCCTCCTTATGTCTGCACTCTACCTCTTGTCCCTCTCACCAAAAGGACCGCAGTTTGATAATCAGCCTTGGGGTGTCTGGGGGGATGGGTAAGACTGGTTGCCAGGTGGACAATCCGGCAGACTCAGTGGGCCATGGGACAGGAGATAATCCCTGGAAGATCTGACCCTTTGGATTGGTGAAGATGACTAAGACTGAGAAAATAAAGACTTCCACAGACAGTCTGGCTTGCTCAACCAACACCCCCCGGCCCCTCCACCCACCATGTTTCATGTCCACACAATTAAACAAGTCACTTTGGCCCCCACATCCCCCCCTCTTTGGACAGGCCCGCAGGGAAGGGGTGGGGGGGGGGCAGAGAGGGGAAGGCAGCTCTGGAACGCCACAGGGGCTCAACCACTGTGGATAATGTTATCTGACCCGTTATTAGCGGCTTTTTTTCATCTCCACGGCAGGACTAACAAGACTTTGATTCTACTGCCAGCCCCCTGAGTGACCCGTTTCTGAGGTTAACCATGAGAACCATTTGGGAGGGGGAGGGGGTGTTCATGGCTTGGCACACGAGACGGTGGAACGACTGGAATATTCCTCTGAAGACTTTTCCACTGAATAAATTCTCTCTCTGCCCACTGTCGGCCCACAGAATTACAAATACAGGACAGATTGAAAGAAATGACGGGGGGGAGAATCAGTCAGTTGAAAGAGAAGAATTTTGTGCAAAAGGCTCAATTTTATGCATGAAACTTTACAAATTAGGGTCTCCTTCTGGAGCACATGTTTACCTGAAGAAATGACAGTGCATCAAATTCACATAAACCATTTACAGAGCTGCTATAGCAGTTGACACTAATGAAACCATGAAGCCATCTTGACTGCAGATGGGTAGGTGTCAACCCAATATGATGCTTGTGCACTGCAAATTAAGTAAATGTGTATTAGAATGGCCTAGTTTGAGATCCATGGCTGTAGGGTATCTTATCTGAAAGTGAAAGATGCCCATTGGCCTCAGAGAAGAGGTTAGAGCATGCTCAGTCATGTGATGGCGTGATGGGGCGACCACTATCTCTCTCTTCTCAGGTGGCTCATGGGCCAAACTCCACAGCACAAACGGGTCTGTGTGGTGTAGGAGAGGTTATCAATGAAGCTGTCAAAGACTGATAAGAGGACACATAGGAAGAGCTCTGGGTCCTGTATTCATAAAGCGTCTCAGAGTAGGGAGTGCTGATCTAGGATCAGGTTTCCCCTGTACATATCCTAACCTCATCCATTATGAGCGAAAAGGCAAAACTGATACTAGATCAGCACTCCCTACTCTGAGATGCTCTATGAATGCGGGCCCTGATATCTCCAAGAGCCCTCCTCCATTGTCCAAACCCCCGAATGCTCTCCTTCACAGACACAGTATCCGCACTCCCATCTTAGCGTTAGACAATAGCCGTCTTTCTTGTGGAGCAAGGGTTACCTGCCAGCAAGCGTTTATCAATGGCCTGACCCAGACAGTGCAGACATCTTGTAAATCTGTCAGAGTGAGATTATATACGTTCGGGCTGCTGCAGTGTGGCGGGTAGCATACAATGGATTTGGCACTTTTTTGGCACTTTTTTTGGCCCTTTGCGTTAGCCCGTGTGAGGGGAAGGTCTCTCCCGCTGGTCTCAGTCTCTCTTCCCCTCCACTTCCTGTTTCCTGTCACTGGTAACACAGCCTCTCTTCCTCCTCTTCCACCAAGCCCCTGAGAGGAGAGAAAAAGAAACAGAAAAAAAAATGTTTTACCAGTGGGGAAGAAAAACATTGAAACACAACAATGTTCCAACAGTGAAGGGTTCTTATTGTTTCGTATTAGTGTGAGGAAACATTTTCCTGGAATGGTTTGGGTGTGCTCATACGCTTAGAAGGCAAGGTTGATGTCAATCATTACTTAACAGTACTGAGTGATCATCTTCACCCCATGTTAAAGCATGTCTTTTCTGCGAGACATTCCAACTAGTTTCACAGACGAACAGCAACAAAGTAGACCTAGGCTTGCACACATAAGAACATCGTACCCTACTCTCACAGGGACAGAGACAGTCGCAGGGGAACAGCAGCACACGGCATCTGTCTGAAATGCTCTCTTAGCGAATCCTGCAAGTAAATGGCACTCATAAATTCTGTATAGCGTCATTGGGAAATCATGTGCGGGAAGACGTTCGTAGGCGAGCATTAACGAGCCCGGATCTCATTTCTTATTCATGGTACTTCACCTTGGATGACGAACTACTGGCGAGTTTTTTGTGGGGGTAAGTAAAGTGAAGTCGTTCCAGACTGTTTGCACCTTGGGACAGTCTTTCAAGGGACAGTCCATTTGAAACTGTGGCTAATCTAGTGCATGCTGCTGCAGGTCGCTGACAGCAAACTAGTGGGTAAAAGAGCTGGGGGTGAACTAGGACGGCCTCTCCCTAAGACTGGGGGTTATGTCAGGTCACCTGCCGAGACGAGTGTGGGTTCAGAAAGCTTTTTGAAGAAGGTAAGAAGAGCAAGATGCGTCACTCACTGTGTAAAAGAGTGGCAGACGGGCAGAAGCACTCCCAGAAGAAGACGAGGCATGACACAAATGCGCTCGAGGCCACAGGAATTGGAATCACTTTCCCTTTAGAACCTGCTTACCATGGCTCCCGCCAACCACAGGGAACCCAGCTTTTTCCTTAGAAATATCTGTAGTGCGTGACGTTGCCCAGGTAACCAGTCTCTATCTCTTCTCTCTCTCTCTCACACATATACATACACACACATGCGCGCACACACACAAATATGAAAGGAACACACACACACACATATGAACGCACACACACACACCCGCGCACACACACACGTGTGCATACTGTATTATTCGTTTTGATAATCTTTACATTTCAGGTCAAGTATCTCTTTTGTGTGCTGTGGAGAAACATGGGACACCTGGTCACCTGTAAGCCGTGATCTCGATATCCAGGGCCATCTTCTCACTGAGCAGCTCATCATAGTCGCTGCACTGCTCCTTCATCTGGGCCTCCAGCTCCGCCAGGGCGTCCTCTAGCTCCGCCACATGGCACTGAGGGGTGAGGAGAACACACAGGTGAGTCATGGGAGCAGCCTCAGGGTCAGCCAATCACGGCCAGGCTGGGGAATAGCCATGAGGTCTCCTCACCTCCAGCTCCTCGATCTCGTCCAGGTGGTCCTCCCTCCTGTCCTCGATGCCCTCCTCCAGGTCCTCCCTACACTTCTTCAGTTCAGCCAGCTCCCTCTGCAGCTCCGCGACCTGCACGCAAACATACAAGCATGTGTGCACAGAACACACGCACGCACACATACAGAAATACACACAAACACACACAAGGTGAAATGCACACCCAAACATATAGAAATACACACCCAAACATACACACCCAGGTGCACACAGACACACACATGTGCACACAGAAGAGCACGGGCGCACCCACACACATACACACCCAGGTGCACACACACACACACACACACACACACAAATAGACGGTCAGGCATACCACCTATGCTCACAATTATTAGATCCATGTGACCTACATCCAAAATCCAACCATGGTAGTACCATCACTCTGACCCTAGTCTGATGGTTAATGAATGCAGTGGCATCATTACGGTTTATTACTCATTACATTATTCACCTGTATAATAAAAGTTACTCATGTGCATAAGTAGTAGGTAAAACTATATTTATAACCTGCTCACAGCACAACCCCCCCCACCTCATCACCCCACCCAAGAAAACCCACTGCTGTGAATAATTACAGCAATCAGGTAACTTAAACAATTAGCTGTCAGAGATTAACGATGATTCCGGCGCTTGCTTTTCTTTCAGGTAGATCAGAGAAGGGGTTAACCTCCGGTATTAAAGACAGAGGCTGCCTCCCCAACCAAGGTGGCCTGCTCCCTATGCAGCCCCAGTGCCCTGATTAGTGAGGGGCTGGAGGCACAGACAGAAGGAGTCCACACATACTGGCGTTATTATATACAACGTGACCCAGGCTGTTTGTTTAGTCAGGCTGTGCCTCGACGTGGGATCGGACCTGGGGCATTTATCACGGACGGACGGGGGGAGAGGATGGGAGAGGAGGAAACGGAGTAGACAAAAATGCGAAAACTCGTGCGGCAGATGAAGGAAGAGCGCATTGCGCCGTGAAAGTGTCTCTAGTTTTCTGGAGAGCTGTTTATTTAAAGAGCAGAGGGCACCACCACAGCCAGGATAATTACACCTGAGAGGAGTTTGTTATTGTGCGTGGAAACATGTCAGCTGCGATGACTTGATGATTTTCTCCTTTCCTTTTGTTTTTGGGTTAAATGTTGGGCCAGAGTGCGGTTTCCACAGCACTAAGCCTTTATTGACTCCTTAACGATCTCAGATTCGACGTCTCGTCGTCTAATATACAGAGGCAGCTTTTAACCGTCCTTTTTCTTCTTTTTTTACAGTAAAGCACAGTGCAGTGTAAGGCGGAGGAGACGACAGGTGATTCAGGCAGTAATTTATTACCAGCCTCCAGTTCAGCTTTGAGGCCCCTGAAGATTTAGCCGCAGAATGCATGAAGTTGATGAAGTTGCAAAGCGATCGAAAAGAGCAGGAGGGCTGTGAAATTTATGGCCGACAATGAGGAGGCGGCGAGGCAGATCAATCCCGCAGGAAGAGACAGCACAACCTTGACATATCCCCGGCTAAATTTCTCCGTGTAAACACCTCCGGTCAGCAGGATCCGGCTGCATTTATTTCCGAAATGTCAGTCATTTGCTCACAGAAAAAAGATTGAAGCAGTGAGGCGCTCTCACTTGGAAACGTTCATTTTCACCATTAGACTCGATTTAGCGACTGGCGCCGTGCGGCACAGAGGGACTCGCCGGGGTAGCTGCTCGCCCACCGAGTCATCGTTTCTGTGAATTGCTGTGGATTGTCAAGGCAGCGTTTATCCAGAGACATCGGGAGTAGGTCAGCGAGCAGTAATTTTACCTGTCTTAAATGACAGATTGGCAGCTCCAACGTTTTTGTTTTGGAAGGGGGGAAGGGGCACTCACCAGGTTCCTTAGTTCATCAACATCCCCCATTTTGGACTTCCCTGCCAGGACCATGGCCGCCTCAGCCAGCTTCTGGTCCCTCAAGGCGGCGGCAGCAGCAGCGGCCTTGGACTCAAACTGGGGACAGAAGACCACAGTGCCCAGTCATGCTGAAATCCTTCCCTCTCGCACGCTCGTATTTCCATGTGTCAATCAGCTCCTCAGCTCCCCCTCACACACTGAAGGTAACAATAGGCTATAAAAGTACCCATAGGCATAGATTTCGGGGTGGGGGGGCTTTCCCCCTCAGTGTAGAGAGAGCATTCCCCATGCAAGCCTACGTCACTGTTGGTATGGAGACATGAGACATTCTGGAGACATTCAAACCGCAACTGTCAGAATTGTTATTTGTTTTGCCCCACTGTGTACCCACCGAAAGGATAGAGAAAGTCGTTTTTTTTGTTTCCACAAAGAGAAAAAATGTGGGAGAAGCGATGCATGTCTGTGCAGTTATTTTGGCTAAGATGTTTGTTACTGTCATTTACTGTACAAATAATGATGTTCAGTAACTACTTGCTATGGTGATGGGAGAGAAACTCACCTCAGCCACCACTGGAGTGTAGCACCCACCTGGGTGATACACGGCAGCCATTTTGTGCCAGAACACTCAAGACACATCAACTGAGGTGGAGAGGGAGGGATTATTAAGCCAATTACACTGTGGTATGATCAGGTGACCAGATTAAACCAGGTTGGGGCTTTGGCCAGGACACCGCAGGGCAAATCCTCTTTACTTTTTGCAATATGTGCCATGGGACCATGCCATGCCGTTTACACCTAATGGAACCCAGGGTTGGTAATCAGCACTCAGCTCCACAGGCAGAGAGAAAAGGAGAATGAAAGGGAGGGAAGGAGAGAGAGAGACAGAGAGATGGTGGGAGGAAGAGAGAGGTAGAGAGGGAGGAAAAAGGAGGGAGAATGAGGGGGAAGGAGAAAGTATGTCTGGGTCAGGCAGGAGTGGACTTGATCCAGAGCCCAGAGGTCAGTCCTATAAACACAGTAAAAGCCCACAGACTCAGCCCAGCCCAGTCAGCATTCTCTCCCTGAACTACAGTGTAGGACGGGGGTATTAAAATCCAGGCCTCGAGAGCCACAGTGTCTGCAGGTATTTGCTCCAACCACACACTACACCACCTGATTTCACTAATTAGCTCGCTTCCTGGACCAAGGAGGTAAACTAATTATTTTAAATCAGGTGGTGTAGTGCGTGGTTGGAGCAAATACCTGCAGACACTGCGGACCTCGAGGCCTGGATTTGAATACCCCCGATGTAGGGGCTCCCCAGAGACTGCCCCCTCCACCGCAGCTCTCCGCACCCCCCAGAGGAGCCTGGGAAGGGATCCAGGGCACAGCTTGAGCTTGGGTCCATGATCGCACAGAGTAGCATCCGCCATGGCGCCCCATCTCAGGTCAGGCCAACTGGCCAACAGCTCCAGCTCCCAGAGACTTTCCTCTTCCTCCACCCCTGACAGACTCCACAGGCAAAGCACAATGGCACCCTGTGTGGATGTGGAGTGTGTCCTGGCATGTGAATCTGACCCTGTGCATGGTGTCAGTGAGGAAGTAAAACCTCTTCCAGGCCTCTTTACTTTTTTCATGTACACACGGTCAGACTTGACACCTGGAGGTTGCCCCCGGCGACAGGTTTACCTGCAGACTCTCAGCCAGTTCACAGTAGTACTCCTTGATGTCTAAGATGGCCGGGCTGACGTCGGGGGTCGGGAACTCCACCGTTACCACGGCAACTTCGTCACGGGGTTCGACCAGGACCTCAACCCTCTGTGAAGAGATAGATTAAAGGCTAAATATGTTTTGTCTTTGTGGCACAAAAGCTTAATATTGTTGTTTTTTTGCTTAAAAAAAAAAACACTCTAAATTCACCTCGTGAGAACAACGTGCTTCAGGAAGCACATGTACAATCCAATACTCAGTCCGTTTTTCCTCGCCATAAATAATGACACTGCGAGTAGATTTATCATGGGAGCGCTTAAAGTACGTGGAAACGCTGATAATAGCCACAGTTAATAAAAACAAAGCGGACTTCTGTTTTCATTTCGATCTCAGACACGCTTCCAGGGCTGTGAGTCACCGGCCCGTTTCCCAGAAGGACGCTGTTGAAAGCGCTCCTGCAGCTTTAGGCTTTAAAGGAAACAGACAGAGCGATGCAGGTTCTCCTCCTGCACTCACGCCCCTCAGCTCCAAAATCTGATATGAAGACAAGTGTGTTGGCACGGCAGAGATAGCGGGAGGGGGAGAAGCAGGGGAGGAGAAGGGGACTGAACTCAGGCCTGAGAGAGGTGTTTTCCCTTGGCACTGGGCCCTCAGCTCTGGGTGACCAGTTGTTTCATCTGCTCAGCCTTCCCTCTGTCTAGTTTCGTATGGGTTCATACCTGGCCAGTGACCCCCTCCCACACACACACACACACACACAAATACACTGTTGCCATGTAACGGCTGAAGGTGACATCTGATGTCAGCACACTGTGTGCCATGCCACAGCCAGCAGCCTCATCTTGGCACCTCCCCACAGGATCGGTCTTAAGGGAGGTGGAGGGGGTCAGGGGTCAGGGGTCACCGACTCTGGAGCCAGGAGTCGAAGCAGCCTGTTCCCACCCTCTGGGATTCTTCAGTCTTTCCTTAAACTGCTGCTGTCTGCCAGCAGCCCCTGGGCTGAGAAAGGGGGCTCATTCTCAGGTTACTGCTGGGTGCTGGACTGGAGGAGTCCGATGTGTTCCATCAGCGGCTCACCGTCTGGTGCTCCTCCTGCATCCTGTCGAGCTGCTGCTCATAGATAGCTGCTTGGTCCCTCAGGGCCAGGCACTCTGCGGTCAACACATCCACATCCTACAGGGGGCGCAAGGGGGCAAGATTGGTGGAAGCACATTCCCATGCGCCCAACCCACCCACTTTCTCACACACACACACACACACACACACACACACACACACACACACACACACACACACACACACACACATATCCATGAGCTCACACACAACCACCCACACACACACACACATATCCATGAGCTCACACACACAACCACCCACACACACATGCACACCCATCTACCTGCACATATACATGCACACACACACATATCCATGAGCATACACACATACACATACACAACCACACACCTGCAAACACACCCAACACACCCACACACACACACACGCGCACTCTTCAACCTGCAGGTAATTACAGAAGCATAGGACAAACGGAACAGTTACTGAGATACAAAAACCTTGTGCTCCCATCCATTCAGACGTGTGAGGGGGGGGTTAGCTCATCCCATGTTCTGCAATGCCTGATCAACTGATGATGCATTAAATCACCACGGATACCTGCGCCTGCATCTGAATGTGCTGGGAGGTCCAGGGGCAGGAAATACACTGCATGGCACCTGAACACATGGGTCCCTAATGCGCATACAGTACTGTACCAGGCAGGCAGGAGGTCTACTTCTGTTATCTCTGTACAAACACAGGCCGGTAATTGGAAGGGAGTCTGGGCTCTCTGTATGCGCTGCAAAGAAATCCCCCAAGATCCTCCTCTTCCCGCACGCTACAGGCAGGGCTTAACGACACTATAGGCAGGGCTTAACGAGGTGCCCTTTTTGTGGATTTTATAAATGCAAACCAGCAGTGGTAGCGCAGCCTCGAGCCGGCTTCCGCAGCGTCGCGCCTTTCTGCCCAAGTCTTCCCTGTTATCGAGCCCCTCAAACAGACGTCAATCATGGGAGCCTCGGGAACATGCCCAACAGCGCAGTCCGCAGACCCACAGACCGAGACCAACTTCAACCTCGTACCGCAAAATGTCATCAAACCTCACGATCACAAGCCAAATGCTAAAAGGGTCTCCTCTTGATTTGTTTCATATGTGCACCGCCCTTTTTTTCAGCCTCTGCGTTTGAGAGGGCATCGGTCTGCCATCAGCTCACTACTTGCTCCATCATGCCCCCCCCCTCCAGTTTCCCCCAGGAGAGCCACAGCTGCCTTTCCATTAAGGACAGAGAGCCAGACCTCTGCTGACACTACTGTTTTACCGTGTGATCGACAAGCTTAAAAAGACATATCAGATTTGGGTGTTTGAGGTGATGTGCTTTGATGTGTCGGGGATTTGTGGATGTGTTTTTAAAAGATACTATAGCAGATTGGGTTCCTTTTGTGGCGGGTGGCCCAGAGTCTGTAGGACTAATAATCAGCACCCTTCGGGCAGATTTGGAGATGAACAGCTGTGTTGACGCGCTGCTGAAACAATCATTTACACATGGAGGCTCAGGGAGCTGGCGACACAGAGCAGTGCTCGTGGCGTTAGACGGCAGTGCCATCTAGTGGTGAAAAATATCTATGCAACTCCTTTTAGAATCACCCTGATTGTTTTCACAATGGCTTTTCAATTTTATCCATGGAGATATTTACCAATATAAATAAAAAGGTAGTCTGAGAGCAGATAGGGCTGCTTTTCTATGTCTTAATATCTTTGTCCAGATGCACAAAATAGTGGACCATGGAGGAATAGATGAAGACAAGGGCCTTGAATCTACAGCACAAACTAGCCTCATGAGCCTCATTTAATATGACAAATCCCAATCTCTTAAAGGTGATAAATCAAAGTACTTCAGAAATCCTGAAGCGGAAATCAAAAGCTATCACCCTTTTTTAAACAAATTTAATCAGTCAGCAAACCGAGGTGAGCTTGCCATCTGAGAATGAGACCAAGCACAAACCATCGTTTGGACGAGCACTACGGACACAGCAGTGAGCGACGGAGTGGGCCTGAACCACATTACCACGGCAACGTCCTCTCTGTCCAGCTGGACGAGGGTCCTCTGCTCGACGGCGTCCTCGTGCCGAGCCTGCATCTGCGCCAGCTCCTTCTGCAGCTCATCCATGTCACACAGGATCTGCTCCTGCGGGAAAGAAGAGGAGGCCTTCAAGATTCAAGATTAACTTTATTGTTCCACAAGTGGAAAATTTGGCTTGGGCTTTCACCCATGCTGCAGCCATAAAAAGACAGACATTCCACATACAGAAAACATACAAAAATGACCTGCTGGTCATCCTCATGCACAGATCCCTTAATAAAACAACACAAAAATCCTCCAGTGTCCATCCTGACCTCTGTTTAAAAGTTTTAAAAGCTATTTTTAAGAGGAGGCCTTCAGGACAGAGACCAGCAGGAGCCTTCTCTGGCTGGGAGGCCTGGGTACGATAATTATTAGGAATACCATACCGTAACCCTGCACCAGTCAAATCCTTAATTACTTTCTCTTTAACTAGATATTCTATAAACTAACCAGATGGTCAGCTCCTGCTTTCCTTCCGTCCTCTCTACTTCCTAAGGACAGAAGGTTCCTGCAGGTGACAGTTTCTGGGTGCTACAGGTAACTGCCAAAATAAAGGCAGCACTTGAGTAAATGAGGGATTCTTTAAATGGGTGCACTACGGTGAATGTCAGGTCGGTCAGCACCGGTGGAGAGGCCTGGCTTTCCCCTTTCCAATGAGCCCCCCGCCCCCGACCAGCTGTGATTGTATTAGCCTGGGCCAGGGCCATTTGGGTACACCCTACCCCAGGTTAACAAGGTATTTCCTTTGTTTTGGCAGTTACCTGTATATGACACAGAAGCAAAGCACAGAACATCCATTGCCACAGTATTGTGCTTGGTCATGCCCCTCTTCGGGAATATTCATAATTCATCAAATTTGAATGTTTTGTCTTCAACGGAAGGGAAACAGCAGGGGTAGTAAACTCTGGTCCTGGAGAACCTTGAGTATGCAGGTTTTTCTCCTCACCTTAAAATCAGCAACCAATTCAGACCCAAGACACCAGGTGAGGTGAGCTAACTGTGTAATCAATGGCTCAAATGATCAATTAAGTACTGAGTGGCAACGAATGGGCTGGCAGTGTAGTGTAATGGTTAGGGAGCTTGGCTTGTAACTCGGAGGTTGCAGGTTCAGTTCCCATGTGGGACACTGCTGTTGTACCCTTGAGCAAGGTACTTAACCTGAATTGCTTCAGTAAAATATCCAGCTGTATAAATGGATTGTATGTAAAGAAATGTAAACTGTGTAAGTTGCTCTGGATAAGAGCATCTGCTAAATGCCTAAAAAAACTAAAAACGAACACCAGCAGATTCTGTGGGTCTTGGCATAGGTGGAAGTTGCCCATGAGCACTGGTCTGAAGCCAGTTTAGCATTTTTCCTCCTAATGGTTAAGGTCAGGATTTGGGCAGAGTTATCTGGTTCTGTGTCAGTGCTTGGGGCCAACTTTTCCCTTGAGCGAGGCTCTCCAGGACCAGGAAGATTCTGTGCCTAAAGCTCTCCTACCTTCTCCCTCCTCAGGCTCTCTACCACCCCCTCTAGGCTGCAGTCGGGTACTGCGGTGACGGAGGTGTCCAGGCTCCCCAGCCTATCCTCCAGATCCAGGATCTGGGCCTCCAGGGTCTCGTTTTCCTCCTCCAGACATCGAGCCTGCAGGGCCAGGTACACACAGGTCACACAGCTCCTACGCACCCTCAGAACCCTCCACCCTCCACACCAGGAGCTGTGTACATGGAGGGCTCAATGCCAGAGAACCTCAGAGCTGCACAAACATCATCTAATTTTATGTCCATTTAAAACATAAATATATATTTTTTTAATTGCTTAAAATTCCTGTTCTTAACTGTATGTGATCTCTGTTACTTTTACTGACTAGTCACATTTTTATACATTCAATTGAGTTTTTGTATTATTCTTTTTGTCTTATTTTTACTTTACATTTGGAAAGTGCTTTGAGCATAATGTGAAAATAAATAATGTGAAAATAAATAGTTATTATTATTATTACTATTATTATGGTGATACCCTACTAGAGTAAATGTATTTATGTATGGATATCACAATCTGGATGACTGTATTTGTACATGGAGACAATGCAGTATTTTCCTTGCAGTATTTTCATAGTCAGCAGAAACAGATATCCCAATATGCTGCATATACAAAGAATAGGTAAATTATGAGATAAGAAGACCTCCCAAAAGAAGCCCATCCTGCAATGTCTTTATAAATTTAACATTCACGTGAGAAGTCAAACACAAACACCCCACGATGATAAAATATTTTTTTCGTAACTAGGCGCAGACACTGAGTGGTTGCTGTCTCGTAATCGACCTCGTTGGCGCCGGCCCGGTCTCACCGTCTCGATGAGGAAAGCCAGGCGGTCGTTGAGAGCAGCAATCAGGGCCCTCTCCCTCACGAAACGAGACACGGCCTCTCTGTTCACGATCCGAGCAGCCTCAAAGTCGGGCTCCGCGTACTGATCGTCCACAGCCCCGCCCCTGTGGGACGGGCACACAGGCCATTGGCAAGGGCATTCCGCAGCCCCTCCCAGAACTCAGGGCACAACAGAGACGTCTAAATGGTAAGGTTATGGATGCCCTGATGTGGCAGGACCCTCTCATGTCAAGCATGTGTCAAATAACACAGCTGGCCAAGTGCTGATATCAGTGTTCGATCGGAATGCAAAATGACACTGACACCGTCATTTCTTTGCACGGCCAAGGATTCACAGACGCAAATATTTTGCCTCAAGTGACCCGATGCATTCATTAAGACACCACGCTATAGAAACATACACAGTTGGCTTAACACTTTGAACACCCAACCATGGCTCCAGTACATGGCATTTACAGCGCTAAGCCAGTACACGGTCGGTAAATGTGATAAAAACAAAACATACACGTAACGTCAGAGATTACAGAGGACAGATCCCGAGACAAACACTTCAGCCGACTAAACAAAGCTCGTGAAACCGCAACAGGGCAGCACGTCTCCAAACTCCAGCGCTAAAGCCATCACAGATAGACAGCCATCACAGATACACAGCCATCACAGAGAGACAGCCGTGGCGTTCTGTAGCCCGTGCCATGGGAAGGGTTTACCTGAGCTAGTGACCTGCACACCTACACCCCTTCAGTTCAGCTGAGACCCCCACTGACCTTGCCGAGCCGCGGTACTGGCCTCCACACACCAGGGCGGAGCCACTCCCCCTGCCCCATCTCTCCTCCTCAAACAGCCGGCGGTAGGACGACACTCTCAGCATGGCCATGGGTGGGCAGGCAAACAGCAGCTCCGGGGCCAGCCGGCCGGTTATATACAGGGAGAGGGAGGGGGAATCTCACACCGGGGCGAGGGAACTCTCACGCACCACTGACCACACCAACAATAGGAGTGATGTCAGCAACCAGGGATTTCACAGGGAGCAGAGACCAGAGCTGCAGTGGCAACCAGGCCTGATCTATACATTTACACCCTTTGTGGAAAGGGGGGGTGGGATATGTTTCATAATAATAATCATATCATATTTATTGAACCTGCACTTTAGATAGATATAACCAGGTCTGTGTGCCATTTGTAGTGTTTGTATGTTGGTGGATGCACTGCAGCCCTAAACTAATTGCCCTAAATTGTGTTGCATTTGTGTTCTGCGTGGCTCAGTAGGTAGAGCATGTTGCTGACAATGCTTAGGTTGTGGGTTCAATTTCCACTGGGACACATATACTGAAAAATGTATGCATTCACTACTATAAGTCGCTTTGGATAAAAAGCGTCTGCTAAATGGCGTATATTATATTATATTATATTATATAAAGCTGTGTTGCATTGTATGGTATTGCATTGTATTGTTTATAGAAGCACTATGCCGGGCTGTTCAGGAAGCTGAATCCCATGGCATTTCTTTCCTTCCTCATTTTGAGGGATATTTAAGGAATTGAGCAAAATCATGATGGTCCAAAATAAAAAGATGGATAGGTCAAAACTTTGACCGACAGACACACAGTTTTGCACAGGCAGAATGCTGATACTGAGGAGGATGGGGAGAAAATAGCCGGGGCACAGTTTGTGAATGGGATGCATCTCAGGTTATTTTTCTCTGTCCCCAGCTTTTGTTTCATTCCCCCAAAAAAGGGCTGCAGTTTCCCAGATTTATATTTAGCCAATGTAGCTCTGTTCTCACAGCAGTGGAATGTTTAAAACTAATCAAATAAGGTCCCCTCCTGTTAAAGACCCATTTGGATGACGAGATACGATTCTTAGATTAAAAACAATCCCTGCCACGTTTTAATGAATGACGGGAATCACCTGAGAGTTGAGAGTTTGAGAAAAAGGACAATGAAACAAATGATCTTTCACAGTTTTATTTCTGTTAAATAAATTAAAATGTACCAAAATCTTACATCAAAAGTTTGAAAACAAAACAGGTGTGCAATTGAGTATTCCATTTTTGCATATGTACAACAATCACAAGTCCTGACACAGCCCCAACACTAGATCAGCAGAACACACCGGTGCACTTCACATGGGTGATTAGACATAACACATACGTACAAACACATACGTACAGTGGCCATCCAAAATAACATCCCCCAATCAGGTATCTCCCCCAAGTCTGCCATTGGCTATGTGAACTCCCATATCGAGGACAACCTATAGCAACTGACAACTCATCAGCTCCTGCAAGGTGAACAAGGACAGCCCGGCCAGGCCCACTAGCCCACACGCTCCCTGCTCCACTGTCAGCCACAATGGTCAGTGTGTAAATCATTGTGCTTTGCTGTAGAAAGTGCAAAACCTTTCTGCTTGTTCAAGCAGGCCAGTGGTCGACAGCTCATTGTGGCTCCAGCCATTTCGTGGGTGGAAATCACACTCTTGCTCATGGTGGGACAGTGGGGGTTTTTGGAGCCACAATGAGCTTAAACAAATCGAAATGGTTTTACACTTTCCACAGCAAGACGCAAGGATTGCTTTAAGTCCTCAACTCTTCGACAGCACATTAAGCTCTGCCAATTTTTGGTTTCAGGAAACCCCACTCTCCCGTCACTAGTAAGAGTGTAAGGTTTCATGGACCACAAAATGGGTGGAGACACAATTAGCTGTCAATCACTGACCTGCTAGAACAAACAGAAAGGTTTTGCACTTTCTACAGCAAAGCACAATGATTTACACAATAATTAAACTGCCCTTCACTACCTCGTTTGAACAAATAAAAGGGTTTTGCGCTTTCGCCCATTTTTGGTTTCATGAAACCCCAATCTCTCATCACTAATCAGTGGTCCTCCACACACCCCGTTTCTCCCTGTGCTGGGCCAAGCTCTTTCAGGATATGCCACCTCTGCAGCAATAAGACTCACCACAGGTCCTCTTAATAAAGCTATAATCAGCCCTGTGTTTACAGAAGGGTTTCCTCCTTCACTCACGGAAACTGTTCTGCGCTAATGAGCCGCCGCGGTGATTAAGTAGGAAACTCTAACGGGGAAGCAGGGATGCGGTGAGCACAGTGTTTTAGGAGTATTTTTAAAGTAGATGAGGTGGCGTGAGGCACCGCTTCCTTTATTTATGGAGTGTCAGTGTTTTGGGAAGTTGCGCTATGCGTTTTACAGTGGCGAGACATTTTCTTCTACACTGTCAGGGAAGGCATTCCGAGGTGGTGTTGCCCATAATTAAATTAGTACAGAGTCCTTGTTCACAACACGCTGCCCTGACCTGCTCGTGGCTTCAGACAAGAGGGCGATGTTTAAAACGGAAAGCAATGACCAGACGGGGGATTTAATTCACGAGCAAGAAAAATATCCCCCGAGGACAGTTGGAAATGTGGCAGGTAGGTACGGTGCAGTATCCACATGTAAAATCATATATCGAGCATACGAACTCTTCACAATACAGTAATATTACAAGTAGCATTTCAGTGCAAACTAATTTAAGATGAACCGTCGGTTTTGCACAGCAGATAATTCCTTGGTATGTTCACCCTCCACAATCTGCACAAAGATCGTCAGACATGCTTGCTGTGACCTAGTTACTGACCTAGTTGCAAGAAGGCTTTCTGTAAAACTGTCTTTCCTTAAGTTTCTCCACATCTGCCTGATTTTCCAACTAAATTCTGTGACCAGCGCATGGCCACTGTGATGTCACAGGAAAGTACTTTTGCACTTCTATGTGCAAACGGACAACAGAAATAATATACCAATAAGATAAGTCTGTAATAAAGGTTGCCCCTTTATGAATGTCTATAGAGTGTACAACCCGCATGACATATACAGAATGCCAGCTTATTCTTGCGCCTTTATACTATGAGGTAACAGTGAAGTCTAATATCCACAAGTGGACAATGAGTGGTGTGGCAAGTTATCAACCACAAAGGTATAAATGCGAGGGGTGAGTTTGATCACTTTCACTCCACTGACTATTATTGGCTACAATGAGGTGAATGGAGAATCCAGTCTATTGCTGTTTGAAGGAAAGTAAGTGGTTTTAGAGATTCAGGAACTGACTTGTGGTGGAACAGCTTAATAGTGCCCAAAACGAAGTCACCAGGAAAGGCATCAATGCATTCCAATTGACCACGAGGAAAGACAAAATAAATACTTCTTCAAAACGGTCATAATTTAAAATGATAGCTTATTTCCTAAATTCAACTGATGGAGTTTGAGGTGCCCTCCATCTTATTTAAAAAAGACAATCAAGAGGATCAAATGAATGAATGAATGGTTCACTAGAACAGAACAAAGCTAAAAAATAAACAAAAACAGGATGTATACAACCATAGACGTGACTGCTGACGATTCTGAACCAATCGGCAGTCCTCAAGACCCAAGCAGCACACAAAGCCTTGCTGCTCATTGGTTGATTGGATTGTCTGGTTCATTTCAAAGTGCTTGACCACCTGGTGTACCTCAAAGTGCGCGAGCAGAAACATTCCGTGGTGTGTTTTCACGTTTTTTTGGTCAATAGAGTCTGAGCTTTGTTTCAATATCACATTCAACTGTAAAAGATGCTCCCCGGCTTTAAGTGTCCATTAAGAGGAAAAAATAAAACATTCCAACAGGCAGCATCAGCTCAGCACTTCAGTCCAATCGCACCCTTATTGTGACGTGTCTTTAGTGTCATACGTTACACATTTCTTTGTACCCGAGGACAAACATACACACACTGAGACCTACTAGATAGTCACAGGGGGTCCTTTTGGTGTGGAAAAGCCTGAAAATGTGGATTTTACATTTAAAAGCAGGGTCACACATTCAGAGGGTTCTCGTACAGAGGAAGGGATGTCCTTCCAGGTCCGTTAAGTAGCACAGAGGAACCGTTTGGATCTAATGCACTCAAGAGAGTTGTGCTTTTTTTGCGGGGGGGGGCGAGAAACTCTTGAGGGAAGGTGTGCACAGTGACAAACTTTGCTTAAGCGAGGCGAGATGAACAGAAGGAGAATACTGACGGTAAAGGGGAGGAGCCTTTTCCAGCCAACCAGTCACCCTCTCTCCGCCCACACGGTCTCACCGAAGCACCGAAAGCCCCTACCCCCTCCCCCCCGTCACCCAGCCTAAATGCACCGGCACTCTGGTCTCTTGTCATCGCCCCACTGTCTCTGCCAGGGCCGGATGCAGGGGTGGAGGGGTGGAGGGGTGCAGGGGTGCAGAGGCACAGGGGGTGAACCTCAATCTTAATCCTCGTCGCCCCCCATGAGGAACCCCAGGATGAAATCGATGGCCCTCTGACGTTCCTGCGCCATCTGCTTGCCCCCCGGGTTGGGGTTAGGCGGCGGTCTGATGAGGAGGCTGGCAAACAAAGTGGCTGAGGAGCCGAGGGGGAGGAAGCAGAAAGAGGGACACATCCATTTAGACGTCCTGCTGAACCAATTAATTATCTTCGGTTCCCAAAACATTCATAAACCATTACTGTAACCCTACTGTTTTTTTGGGTGTCCATTGAACATTATTTTGAGGTTACAAGGAACATGGTAGGAATAGTCTTAGAATAATACTTAGTTTTGTTATTCTAATTAATGAGGGTTTGTGTATGGCCATCTATGTTCATTTTATCAGGGGGTTTTTTCATGACTACATGATAACCACTAGGGTATGCAACCAAAGTTGTTTGGAACAATAAATACATTCTAAGACTGTTTTGGGGGAACATTTTCGTCATGACTATCTCACAACCAAATCTAACCGGAATGTTCCCCAACGTTCTGTGTTTTGTGTTAGCAGGGGTGCATTCAAGATGCAGAAACGTTTTGCTACTTTGTGCTATGGCTCGACTTGAACGCTACGCTCACTCACATTACATTACATTTACATTTTGGACATTTACATTACATTTTACATTATTTAGCAGACGCTCTTATCCAGAGCGACTCACAAGATGTGCATTAATATATGGTAAGATCAATCATAGTCCACGCAAGAGATCAGTGTCGTAATACAGTAATAGACATAATCATTGGTGGGTGTGCTGGGGGTGCAATGGTGTAACCAGAAGCAATTGACTGACATATTTAAGAATCAGTGTCACACTGTACACAGTTGTCCCACTAGCAGCCGTAACTGAACGCTCTGCAACAGTACGCCCAATACGGCACCATTTGAGGTTATGAAATGGTTTGCAATGTTTTTCTCATCTTGAAATCAGCCCTGGGAGTGACTTTGGGGGAGGTGGGGAACGTGAAGCTCGGACTGACCCAGGAGGTTGGCGGTGAGGTTGTTGCTGTGGGAGTACTTGAGCAGCTCTCTCAGGAAGGCCATGAGGTAACGGAACACGTTGCGGTGGGCCCGGGGCAGCTGGGAGATGAGCTGCAGGGCAGAACAAGAGAAGAGCAGGGGGGTCAAAGGTCAACACATGCCCAGGACCATTAGAACTATATTATGCACAGTGTGGCCATTCCATAGAACAGGAGCCACTCTGATGCTGTATTGTTACTACCATTATTCCAGTTACCAACAAGTCATTCTACAGTAGGATAGCTCAATGAATATTCTGATGAAGAATGCCAGCTCGAAATGTCACTTGTTACAGGTGCTAATAAAATTCAATCGGGAGTATTGTGCCAATGTGTTTTTTATTCAGTTAAGTATTCTCAAAACAACATTCATCATAGAGCCACATTTTCATGATGGCCACTACCTGAACAAATGTAATATGAGAGCAGAAATACCAGTACTGATTCTGCTTCTACCTTGTGGTCGTTTTTACGTACTTGCACAAATTAATGGGTCAAATCTTGAAGCGGTGCATGTTAATCCCAGAAGAATCTACTCCATTATACAAGGTACAATACAAACTAGGACTCGGTCCTAAGTAGCCCCCATGCTGCCTTCCAATTATTATACTGCTAAGTCTGGATAGTTATGGTTAATATAAATCACATTTTTTCTCACCCTTTGTATTAAAGGGCACAAATTTCTAGCGATGACTCTCTAGCCATTTTAATGCACTTCTGTAAGTCGCTGTGGTCAAAGGCATCTGCTAAATGGCTAAATTGTAAATTATAATGTAATTGATGACTGACGCAAGGTCACAGAACATGGATGTGTCAGGAGACTATTGGTTGGTTTCCCTGCTCAAACTCGCGTAGCTGTGCCTGAGATGGGTGATACAGGTCTATGCAGGTGGGGGGGGCTGCTCACCTGTCTGCAGAGCCGGCTGTCGTGGGAGGCCTCCAGGCAGCGGTGGTACAGCTCGTAACACACCACCGGCTCAGGCAGGGCCTCCAGCAGAATCACCAGGGCCTCCGCCACAGAGTGGTTACAGCCAGCTGACACAGGCCCCGTCAGGAAAACAACACAGAGAGAGAGAGAGAGAGAGAGAGAGACACAGAGCAACATACAAAACACAGAGAGAGAGAGAGAGAGAGAGAGAGAGAGAGAGAGAGAGAGAGAGAGAGAGAGAGAGAGAGAAAGAGAGAGAGAGAAAGAGAGAAAAAGAGAAAGAGAGAGAGAGAGAGAGAGAGAGAGAGAGAGAGAGAGAGAGAGAGAGAGAGAGAGAGAGAGAGAAATGAGAGAAACTACGACATGGAGTGAAAATACATGGAGGACCTCGAGCGTGGGTGGAGTGGATAAAATGTCCAGGAAATAAAGCACAGGGAATAAGAGGAGGGGTGGAACAGAAAGACAGCTTGGGAGAGAAAGAGGAGAGGGAATGGAGGAGGGGACAGATACGGACAGAGGAAATGCACAGGAACCTGGGGGAAGAGGACGAGTGAGCAAAGTGAAAGCCGATGCAAAGCAATTAAGGCTGCAGCCATCTGCACCGAGAGCTGTGGAGCACCCTGCCAAAACACTTCCACATGGCAGAGAGAAACTCTGCTTATGGGCTTTTACTGGGCTTACTGGATCATGCTCTGCAACAGCACAATGTCATGGGATTACATGCAGTTACTTTCCTCTTTTTTTTTCTTTTTTTTTGGGAGAGCTTGCCAAATCTGTTAAAGCACACAGAAATGAAGGGTGTAATATAGTTATAGAACATCAAACCCTGCATCTTATCACAGACACATTCAATCAGTTGAAACTATGTGTGCTATTTTTAAACAGCGACACTAAGAGGGTCTTTTCTCTACCCATGAAACACACGGGGCACATGTTTTTTTTTGGGGGGGGAAAAACACCGCTTACAAACTTCCTATTTTATAGGTGCGGAGCGCATTTGTCTACAATGGTGTCTGTACTGTACTGATCTCTTGCTCTACATTTACATTTACATTTTAAGCATTTAGCAGATGCTCTTATCCAGAGCAACTTACAAGATCTGCATTAATACATGGTAGGAACAATCATAGTTAGCGCAAGAGATCAGTGCAGTAACACAGCGATAGACATCATTGCAGGCAATTGCGTACCATACCTGTAACACTGGGAAGGAAAGGTTAGTACGTTTTTTTTTTTTTTTTTTTATTAAATGGAGTAAGCAGTGGTGTATAGTGTTGAACAAATAGGCAGTTGTGGTGACAATTAGGTAGATGTTCAGAATTCAGTGGTAGTGGAGTCTGAAAAGGTGGGTTTTGAGTCTCTTGCGGAAGATCGGAGCTCTAGCTGTGATTATTCTTTCTATTTTATATGTACTCATTGTAAGTCGCCCTGCATAAGAGCATCTGCTAAATGCCTAAAATGTCAATGTAAATTAAATTATGGGCTTATGTAAATCTCTGTAGCTGCTGTAATGCTTCTGGAGGGAAAGGATACGGATGATTTGGGGAATGCTGGTGTCCAGGCAGTCAATGATGTTCTGCAGCTCCTCCTTCAACCCCGGAGTCTGGAAGAGGTCCTCCTGAAATCGGACAACACCAAAACCAGTCAGAGAGTACACCCGGCCCGCCAACACTCTGGTTGCCAAGGGGACGTGACGTCATCGCCTGAACCTCACCTGTTGTCGGGACTTTGTGTAGAGGTGGTTCACAAGAAGCCACACCTCCTTGGGTATCTTCAAGGGCCTGTCCTCAGTCCCGACAGAGTCCACTAGGAGGAAGCTCATCGGGGAATTCTCCTGGTTTCAACAAAAGGCAAGAGCCCAATGTTAACAGCCAAACTGGGACCAGGGTTGGGGGGGGGATCAATTCCATTTCAATTCAGTCGATTCTGGAAACTATATGAAATTCAATTAATGAACTGAAAAATGCCCATGATGTTCTATGGGATCAAAGAATAGTTTTTCCTGAATTTAAATGAAATTGACCCCCTCAATCCCCCAAAATAAAGTCAACACTTTGGTAACCTGGGGGGACAGTCAAACGGCTTTGGCCAGGCCAGGAGGAGTCCCAGTTGGGGACCTGTACCTGTACAATAGGCTACAATATAAGAGGGGATTAGGTGTTTGGGGAAATACAAAAAATGCAATTAAGTATTGGAAAACTGATATTGTAAATTAAAAAGCACAATTTTACTGCTCGGGAACAGACACTGAACTAAACCGGAGAAACTGGTTGACAAATAACATCCAAAGAAGAAATCTGCAACCACATTAAAGGCTGAAATAACAAATGTAATACGGCCGTGCGAAGCTCACGCTGGTGGCATTGGATACATTAGACTGTGGCCCGGTTTCAATAAACATTTGTCCTTAACTCTGACTCTCACATGGGCGAAAGTGTTTGTTGTAACTTGGCACCATTTTTATATCAATAATTTGGAAGTCAGACCACATTTAGGAAGTGTGCATTTACAGATTCAAAGAGAGTACAATCTAGAGAGTACAATCTTTTTTTATTTGTAGAATTGCGTTGAGATGTGAAGAGCGTTCTGGAGGCCGCTCCAAACGGACAATATCACCATGATAAACAAGAAACAATTTAATCAGTGAGTTGGACAAGGGCCACTTTACACTGAGGCTATCGCATTCCTCCAGACGTGCGGAATGGATCCCTGAGAACACAGAGCAGGAGCCAAAAATAACCACCGGCAAGAGGGGTTATACAGTCAGAGGAAACTTGAGTAGGAAACTCTGACAGAGAAAACAGGTCCAATACTGTGAGGGGGGCCTTTAAGCAATCAACAGGATCCACTCACTTTCTGTCACCTAGAGGGAGGGTAATGTACAATATGTGACTTCCTTCCCTGGAAATCGCTTTTCCACAGAGCTGGGAGTGGGGGCGGGGCAGCTGACGAGATGACAAGGCGACGACAGATGACAAGAACGCGGGTGTGGCGTTAACTGTTCCGAACGGAACACCAACGTCACACAGAAGGGGAAAATAGCACCGCTGGAAAAAGCGAGACGCACCCGCTAAAATATTCCACACAGTACCTGATTACACCGATACATCGCAAATTACGGTCACTACATCTTCGGCAAAAAACTAAAAATGCTGGTCCGTCTCGGTAGCCGATAACCAGCTCAGGTTTAGGAAGGAAGGGCATGCAGGATTTAAATGTATCTTGATACGAGGGAGCGCTGCTGGGACATCTAGACCTTCTCTGTTAGAGTTCTCTCTAAAGCCTCATTAGCCTTAATAATGCAACTGAAAGGAGAGAGGCAGGTTGAGGGTGGCCTTCTCTGAGATCAGCCCTAAAGTGGGGTGGAGGGGTACAGCACCAGGATCTTGTCTCTGCAGGGGGGCACGCTAGGATGCCACCCTCACAAACCATTCCTAGCAGGAAAGCAACACGCTAGACTCAAAAGAACACACAGGCCTGGAGTCAGTCAACATTTGTCCTTAACTTTAACCGTTTGGGTTTTCCCCCTCACAGAGTTTGGCGAGTTCATTTTGGTGCCCGCTGAACTCGCCAATCTGCATCTGGGAAGAGAAAAACCTAACAATTGTAATACATTTTGAAAAAATTATCATTAAAGATGCATCAAGTGCGCTACACAATTAAGCCTCAAATGGGGTGTCAAAGGTCAAGAAAATTAAGTATATAACTAACTTCCCCTCCTCTGGCAAATTAAAGAAAAGGGAAAGAGGCAGCACTCCCACAAATATTGGGTCAGACATTTCATATCAAAATACCAGCGGTTACAACGTTCGACGGTGGCCACTGCGACCGGGGTTCGATTCCACCGGCCGCGCCAGAGTCGGCTCTGGCCAGGAGTGCCACTAGGGGGCGGCAATTGGTTGTCCGCTCCAGGGAGGGGGGAGGGAAGCCAACATGAGTTTGCTGCGTATAGAAGTGGCTCTGTAATTACGGTCGAGGGCTTGTCTAGTGCCGTCTCAGAGGAAACGATACTTCGCCTTTTTCACAGGGCTATGGCAGCGAACTCACAATACGAGGGGGGTGATTGAACAATAGAGGGTGTAATTGTGTAATAAATTGGGAGAAAATGGAATAAAATCAAACAAATTCTTTTTTTTTTAAAGGTAAAAAAATGACCAGCAAAAAAAAAACTAAAAATAAAACTAACTTGTTCCAGCTATTTAAACTACAATTAATTGTAAGTTAAAGTTAAGAGCCAATGTTGATTAAATCCAGGCCACTGTTACATTACAGTACAGATCTGGGGTAACCAATTCCAGTCCATGACAGTAGGAGTTTTATTTCACATTAAATTTTGATGAATTGTCTGAATGAAATCCTTGTGTACACACTGCAGGTAAACATAGGGATGAGGAACTACCAGATTTTCTCTAAATCAGTCACAAATATTGGAATAAGCAATGATACAGGCAACTGCCAAAATAAAGGAAACACTTGAGTAAATGAAGGGTTCTGGCAGCTCTGTTATGGTGTGGGGTGCATTTTTCTGGCATCCACTCAACCCCTTAGAGGGAAAAGGTGAACGGCAATAAATACAAAGCCATTCTGAGTGATCACCATCATCCTATGGTGAAACCTTCCTGTCCTGATGGGAGTGGTCTCTTCCAGGATGACAATGCCCCATCCACAGGGCACGAGTGGTCACTGAATGGGTTGATGAGCATGAAAATGATGTAAACCATATGCCATGGCCTTCTCAGTCACCAGATCTCAACCCAACTGAACACTTAAGGGAGATTCTGGAGCGGCGCCTGAGACCGTGTTTTCCACCACCATCAACAAAACACCAAATGATGGAAATTTCTGAATCTATATCAAGGCGCAGTGAAGCTGTTCTGGCAGCTTGTGGTGGCCCAGAGCCCTAGTAAGACACTTTATATAGGTGATTCCTTTATTTTGCCTGTACCTGTACGTCGCTATAAGGGACTGTTATTGGATGCTCTCGCTGTGGATTTCACTGGATTTTTACCTGGTCCAAGAAGCTCTCTTCTCCCTGGGCACCCCGCAGCCACAGAGTGATTGGAAGAGAGGGATCACGGAAAGAGAAAAGGGACAAGGGGGGAAATAGAGAGCAACAACAAGAACAACACAATGACTGAAGATTCAGAGCATGCTAGTCTATTTTTCTGTAAATTGTGGTCTTCTAGCACACCAGGAAATGGGTCATCATTCAGTGTGAAGCTGTATGAGGGGAGCAGCTCCAAATCTTGAGTTACAGCGAGAAAAAGAGACTGAGCGAAGAGCACTGCAACACTGCCGCTGAAAACCATGCGAGTCTTGGGAGAAAGAGGAGAGACTGAAGCAATGCCAGCTCTAGAACCAATTATCTCTCATCATTCACCCCATTATTCCCCAGCTAAGCCATCTGTGTTGTCAACACAGTTGTGGTTTATGAAAGCCCCCCCCCCCCAAACCCAACCCTTCTTAAATAGGTCTCCTTACTGCAAACTAGTTCCCCATTCGACTGGCCAGTTCACTACTGTTTAGCAGGAATCTCTCTCTAAAAATACCCCCCACTCCCTCATTGAGAGTGTCCCTGCATGCCTTCAGTGCGCTCGTTGCCTGCAGGCTGAGAGAGCGTGTAGAACAACGCCCACAGCTCCAGTCTTTCCTGCAAGGTGGGAGTTAGTCACCGTTCGCTGAGGCGTGTCATTGGCAGGCCTCAAGTACTTATGAGCTGGCTCACAGCTGCTTTCCTTTCTTTGTGGACGTTTCACCATGGCACCCCAAACCCTGACTGCCCTGTCAGCACCTACTCCCCTCTCTACAACATAAACCCACTCCACATCTACTAACAAGGCTGATCCCAAACCTGTTCTAACACCCACACCCACTCTCACACCTACTAACAAGGCCCCTCCCACTCCCATGCCCACTAACAAGGCCACTCCCACTACCACACCCATTCCAACATCCACTCCCACTCCAACATCCACACCCACACTCATTCACATACCTACAAACAAGGCCCCTCCCACTCCCACTAACAAACCGCTCCCACACCCAATCCCACACAAATTCCAACATCCACTCCCACTCCCACACCCACATCCACATCCATGCCCACGCCCACTCACAAGGCCCTTCCCACTCCCACACCACCTCACAAGACCACTCCCACACCTACTCATAAGGCCATGCCACAAGGTCACTCCCACCCCGGAGTGGCCACAGCCTCACCAGGTCGATGAGTTGGGTGACGGGAATCTCGCGGATGGGCTTCTTCATGCGGCACAGCGTCTCCAAGGACGTGCCAAAGCAGCTGGGCAGGTAGTTCCCGGAGACAGACAGGAAGTAGTCCTTGCCCCGGTCCAGATGCAGCACCAGGATGTCCTGGATGGAGTCCTCCCCGGAGTTCAGCAGGGTCACCGAGTCCTTGCTGACGTACACCTCCAGGTAGATCTCCAGTGTCACGCCTAGAGAGAGAAACTGACCCAGTCATATGCTGAAACTAGGGCAGTTCTGAAAGGCAGAGGCCTGGATTTCAATCAACATTTCTCCATAAAGGGGAACTTCACCCTAAAATCAATTTTTGATTGTAAATTCATCTGTCCACCAATAATAATATGATTTTTAAAAATGCCCATTATAACATATCAATCTTCAGATATCTATCTCATCCTGGAAAAATCTGCCCAAGAAACATGTCACAAGGGCAGTTCTGTAGTGTAAAAAAGGCAGGTGACTGAGGAAATTTCAACCTGCAAAAACTTTGCCATGTTGCAGTGAGAAGTTGTCCAGCAAAGTGAGTATTCTATCAAATGTTCATTTTTCAATCGAGTTCCCCTTTAATAACTTTAACCCTAAATAAATAAGTGTTTGTTTTTATCTTCACAGAACAAAGTTTGATTGCAAAATTAAATTCAAAATCTGCATTTCCTTTTAGATGGAAAAAATAAAATAAAATACATGCCAGAACAACAACATGCACAGTGCACATAACAAGAGCAGCGTTTAATTTGATTGTTGTGAATGTCAACGGAAAGTGTATGGATATACAATTTTTTCATCTCATCTCATCTCATCTTCAGCCGCTTATTCCTAGTTAGGGTCGCGGGGGGGCTGGAGCCTATCCCAGCATGCATTGGGGCAAGAGGCAGGAATACACCCTGGACAGGTTGCCAATCCATCGCAGATATACAATTTTTCCCCCTTCATATTGATCTCACATCTCATCTCAACCCCACCCATGACCCACTGGTGGGTCCCAACTCTACAGTGAGGGTGTGGCACTGTGGCTGACTCAACCCTGACTCTACACAAGCGTGCCGTGCTGAGGCTGACTCAACCCCTGCTTTACGCTGGGGCTAACTGAACCCCTGCTCTACGCTGGGCGTGCGGCCCCAGCAATGGCGCTAACTCACTGGGCTCCAGGAAGCCATTGGAGGGTTCAGCCCGCAGCCAGGGCTTGCAGTAGTGGCAGTCGTTGAGTTTGGGGATGAAGGTGAAGTGGCAGGGGGCCTGCCCATCGTTGGTGATCAAGAATCGCTCTCTCTGCTGCTGGCAGAACTTCACGTCCTTAAAGGTGAACTGCAGGAGGGAATACAGAATACACTGGGGATGAGGGAGAAGCCGTACACACAAAAACACACACTCATACACATGCACACCGACGTACTGTATACACACTACTACTGCCTCTAAACTGGTAATGACTGACAGGGAGAAAAGCACTCACCGATACTGGTTAATGAAGATCCACTTAACCAGATTAAGCTGTTCACATGCCCCAATCGCTACTATTCATCATGTGATGATCAATTTGAGACTGGTGGCTCTTAGATCCAACCTCTCCACCTCCTCTCCAGAGTGCACTGAGATTCACTGACGGCACGTGAACACAACACTGTGGAGGAGGAGGAGGAGGAGGAGGAGGTAGGAGAAGTAGGAGGCACGTATCTCTGCATGCCCTGAAGCTCAATCTTGGAAAGACTGAGCTGCTCTTCCTCCCAGTGAAGGGCTCGCTTGATGATTGATGACTCAATCACTGTGGAAGGCTCCATAGTGTCTCCATCCTGGTCTGCCAAAACCTTGGAGTGACTGTGGATGACCAGCTGACAGCTGCTTTCCTTTCTTTGTGTACACTTCACCATGGCACCCCAAACCCTCACCGCCCGGTCAGCACTTACTCCCCTCTCCAACATCCACCCACATGGACCACACCCACTCACACGCCTAGTAACAAGACCAAACCCACTCCCACACCTATTCCGCTCCTCGCAGCCTTGCCTCTTCTCTTCCCTGACCCCCCAGTGGTGGAATGACCTTCCACACTCAGTCAGGACCGCAGAATCGCTGGTCAAAAGTGGCCATCTTCTGCAAGAGTACTAACCTTTCCCTTCCTGTTTTATCAGTGTGGTGTGCATCTGTCTACAATGGCATCTGTTGTATTGTTGCTGTACTGATATCTTGCTCTACCTGTGATTATTCTTGCACTTCTTCAGGGTTCCCACTCAAATCAAATGTCCATTTTCCATGACATTTCAATGACAAATTTAAGGTTTTCAATTACTTTTTTATTTTTTGCAACTGATGCAAAAATGGACTTTACTTTCATAATTTAACACATTTTGTTGCCAGTGCAAATACACATCTCATTGTGTGTGTGTGTGTGTGTATGAGAACAGCTGTGGCAGGTGGCAACAACGGTGACAGGGGAACAGACATTTTGCAGTAATGTTATCAGAAAAGAAGAAAAACAATGTCAATATATGATGTTATATAGAATCAGACATTTCCATTACATTTCCATGACACTCTCTCCACTCACTTCAGTTCGAGTCAGTGTCAGGGACGGCAGGAACTCATTCTCCATCCGGTCCATCATGCGCACAATCTCTTCAAACACCTTCATGTGCCTCTGCTCGTTCACAACCTTCACCTGTCACTCAAAAGACACAGCTCGTCAGGCCTCGCCCCTCAAGACCCAACCCCGCCTCCCACCTTTAGCCACAGGGTCATTTAATTGTACACTGCACATTTAATACAATTCTTTTTTTCTCTCTTCTTTAAAAAAATAAAATAAAAAGTGTGAGGGCTCCAGTTCTTCACACTGACGACGACCCTTACAGGTTACAGTGGACCAATGGCAGGCCGCATGGGCATTTCTCACCCCTATGCTGAAGAGGGAGCTGACGGGTTTGTGGTCGCTGGTCTGCAGCGCCATGTGGCTCCGGTAGTGCAGCTGCTTCACTCCACCCCCCCTCCACAAGATCCGGTCACACCAGGCCGGCACACGGCACTTCCCACTAGAGAGCAGAAGGGTTGGGAGTTAGTTCCATTTCAATTCAGTCAATTCAGGAAATGAAATTCTAATTAAATTAATTGAAAAATAATCCTCATAGAATATTATCGGTATTTTTGCAATTCATGAATTGAATTTCAATTCCACTTCTTGAATATAATTGAACTGAAATAGTGACCTGCTAGGGGAGAGGGAAAATTCCCAAACAGCCAACTTCCAACACCCTCACACACAATGTTCCAGGGTCTAACACCAGCACACATAATGTAAGGCAGTGTAGTATAGTGTAATATAATGGTTAGGGAACTAGGCTTATACAATATAAAATAATACAACACACAAAGCTGCTTTGATAAATATAATAAGTGTCAATACATAAGCTGCGATACTGGGATGACTTCACTAAGTTCGGAAAACGACTTTTAAAAAGTTTTTAAAAGCCGAGCCAGTTTCAAAAGGCAGCTATACCGCAGCCATCTTGAATCACGTTCACACTTGTAAAGCAAAGGTAGTAGGTTTGATTCTGGCTGATCTTTGTTCTGACTGCTTTGCCTGACGGGATTTCTCTTGTTGTTCGTGCAGAGTTTGAGCAGATTGTTTGTTATTGTTCCGGTCATTGAGATTATTGGGATTGTGTTGTGTATTGTTGATTGTGTTTTGGCATTTGTCATCGAAAAGAGTAAGCGGTTAACTTTTGTTACCGTCAGGGGACAGAGAGGGAATTTTCCATTTTTTCCCTGTCTAGCTTCGGTTGGCTGCTGCTAGCTCACAACCGGACCGAAGGTTTGTTAGTCAGCTATAAGAAGGGGTTTTGTTGCCATTTTTTTATTTCTGCACCTGACTGTTCGGAACCACCTTAGTGCTGATTGACTCGGCCTACGAGAGGAAATCAATACTGGATCTGGTTTTGTGTAATAATCCTAACAGAATTTGCAGCACAGAGGTAGCAGAACCACTAACTGCACTGTGATCACTTGTCCCTAGTAATTTTCAGGGAACTGAAGCGGCTATACAGAGAATATAAAAAGGAAAACTCAGAGAGGAAGGAGGTACACTATGGTAATATGCGGGCTAAGGTTAAAAAGGAAATAAGAGCAGCTAAAAGGTGGTTTGAAAGTAAAATTTCCCAAGATGAAAAAAGTAATCCTAATAAGTTTTTTCAATATTGTAGTAGAAAAAGGAAAGCTAATGATGAGGTTAAGTGCATTAGGAATAAGGAAGGAACTTTGGTTTATAATAATAAGGATATTGCTAATACACTAAACAGTTACTTGTTGAGAGCTTTATTAGAGAAGAGGTTATAAATATGCCTAAATGTATAGCCAATGTACAGAATATTTTGCAGGACTGAGATAAGGGACATAGAAGTACTACATAATCTACAAAAATATAAGACAAATGAGGCAGCAGGCCCTGATGGCATATATCCCTGAGTACTCAAAGTTGGGGAAATTACATATAAACCATTGACAGATATTTTTATGCAATCCATAAACAGTGGAGAAATACCAGATGACTGGAAGCAGGGTAGTATAATTCCAATATATAAGAAGGGGAACCGTACTGACCCAGGGAACTATAGGCCTGTCAGCTTAACTTGCATCTCATGTAAAATACTGGAATATATTATTAGGGACAAGTTGGAATCATTCTTGAAAAATAATGAGAGCCAATATGGTTTTCTCAAGGGCAGGTCATGCCTAACAAACCTCCTGGACTTTTTTGAAGAGGCTACGAAGTGTGTTGACCTGAACCAGGCTTATGATATTATATATTTGGACTTTCAAAAAGCATTTGACAAGGTACCACATGAGAGGCTCATTGTTAAAATGAATTCAGTAGGAATTTCAGGAGTTGTTTCAGAGTGGGTTCATAATTGGCTGCAAGGGCGAATACAAAGAGTAGATGGGGCTAGGTGCTGTGGGCAGTGGAGTCCCGCAGGGATCGGTGCTGGGACCTCTGCTCTTCCTTATTTACATAAATGATCTTGATAGGTAGCAAAATATTTACATTTGCAGATGATACTAAACTTTGGAAAACAGTTAGGAAAAAAAATCCAAGAATGGGCAGAAACGTGGCAGGTGACTTTCAAAATTTCTAAATGTAAAGTTAAGCATGTGGGAAATTAAAACATAAGACAGGAATATCTTATGGGAGGAGAAAAATTGGTAGGTGTTCAATTACTTAAGAATTGTAGTTGATCAAAGTCTATCTGCATCAAAGCAGTGTGCTACAGCAGTGAAAAGGCCAACATGATGCTGGGATACATAAAAAGTATTGAGTATAAATCAAAGGAGGTATATTAATGTTATACAAAGGCTTTGTTAGGCCTCACTAAGAGTACTGTGTGCAGTTCTGGGCACTGCACTACAAAAAAGCTAGAAGAAAAAGTTCAAAGAAGGGCAACCAAATTGGTACCTGGTATGAAAGGTAAAAGTTATGAGGATAGACTTAAGGCACTCAATCTATTTAAGCTTAGCAAACGGAGACTTGGTGGGGATTTGATTGAGGGTTTTAAATTCCTAAAATGGATTAACAAAGTGAACTACCAAAGATTTTTTAAGATAAGTGGGGTCAGCAGAACAAGAGGCCATAGGTGTAAAATGAGTTCAATGCAAATTCCACACAGATATTAGGAAGTTTTGCTTTACACAGAGAGTTGTCAATACCTGGAACACCTTGCCAGGTCGGGTAGTAGAGGCAGAAACACTTGGGCTATTCAAGTCTAGGCTAGATGCAGTACTAGATTCTCTTTAGATTAGGACATGACGAGCCTAGATGGGCTGAACAGCCTCTTATGTTCTTATGATTCCCAGGTGGGGCACTGCTGTTGTATTCTTGAGCCAGGTACTTAACCAGCTGTCTTATCCAGAGCAACTTACACAGTTCACACAAGCATCTGCCAAGTACCTGTAATGTAATGTAGAGAGAGAGAAGTAGGGATCATGGCGGTTACCTGGAGTCCCAGCGGTCCGTTCTGGGGTCATATTTGTACGTAGGTATAAAGGTGATCTCTCCCTCCATAAAGTCGGTGAAAGCTTGTTGAGTCTGCCTTTGGACATTGAGCTCAAAATGGAAACAAAAACATACGCTTATATGACTAACTTCAATAATTACAGGAATGAACTCCACTTTGTGGAACTGCTCATTTCTGTTATTTACCACACAGAGGAAGCACGATAATTATTTCCCACTGACAATAATATCAGTAGAAACAACTGTATGATATTTTGCTGGCTTAAAGGCTTACCGCTGTGGTCATGGTTTCTAAATTACGATTACCTCGTTGTTACTATATTTAGTACACCATTATGAGGTAGTGGGGAAGTAGTTCTAATAAAGATGAGAGCTTTTACATTCCCTTAAAAGGAGACAGCAAAGATTCTACCATCTTAGATGGGTTGTGGACTCTCACCTGGTCACATTCCAGAAGCTTCTTCAGGTCATTCTGGGAGATGAGGTATTTGACTTCAGATGCATCATACATAAACAGGCGGTAGTTTAGATCGCCAAGCCAAATGACTACACTGTAAAAAGTGTAGAAAAGATATTGAGTAGCACCAACATCCTATGAGAAGCACAGGACACTGTACAAGCAAAATAAGGAAAGATTACAGCAGCAACCTGACCTGGGTCAAATAATTATTTGAAATACTTTAACCGCTTCAGGAGACCAGTAAAAATCCTGTAGATTAGTGAACAAAACAAAATGTTTCTTTTGTATGACTGTGCAGTACATTTCGGCAATGTTTCAGTAACATTCTCATGGATCTGCAGCAGTTGTTCTGGCATCTAAAGCATTTAAAATACGTTTGTCCGCGGCGTGGTTACGAGACACCACAGCCCTTGGGCCTGCTCTTTAGGGTGTGGTGGGCAGGCTCACTCGTGCTTGACGATGCTGAGGGGAGGGTAGTCCAGCAGGTGGAAGCTCATTCGGGCGCAGATGTCCTTGTAGTCCTGGTTACGGCGCTCAAAGTGCTCCATGTGCGCGGCCAGGTGGGAGTTGACGAAGCAGAAGCTGGTGTTGTGGAACACGAACCGCACCCCCACACCTCCCTTGTTCCCCTGAAATTAGAGATTTTTAAATTTATTTTACTTAATTATCTTTTTTATATATATATATATATATATATATATATATATAATTCCCCCCCGGATTTCTCATTTTTCTCCATGGATGGATTGTATGGAAGATGGATTGTATGTAAAGGTATGTAAAGAAATGTGTACTGTGTAGCAGCAATTTGCCTGTAATGCAATGTAATGTAACAGACACTGAAAAGGAGGAACAAGTTCACATGGAGGCAGGGTTCTCTCTCTCACTCTGGGGGAATGTTTGTTTGTCATGCTGCGGATTCAGACACCTCTTAGAACAGGGGAGTTAAATAGGGGAGTTAAACTGTAATAAAACTATTTCAACCGTCCAGTGTTTCTTTGAAATCCAAACAACAATTGTAAGGCTTCGCTCATCCGCACCATTTTGCCCATGATGCCCGTGCCCACCGTCCCCACCGCCACTTCTTTGATGTGGTTCTTGTGCTCGCTGTTGACAAACACCACCAGCATCATGCCCACCAGCCGGATCGTACGGACCTACAGATGGGACAGGCAAGGGGAGAGCTCAGCAGCCAATCACAGCTCAATCCACAACATCAGTGAAAATCCATCATTTTCAAACACATTGTCCATCTATAATAATAATAATAATAATGATGATGATGGATTGCATTTATATAGTGCCTTTCAAGAAACTCAAAGCACTTTATAGTGAGGGCGGAAACTGACCTCAACCACCATCAATGTACACCAAGCATATGGGACTCGTATATGCAATCATACGTTTCTGTAATCATGAACATTAAATACAGATCAGGGTAGCTTTATCATTTGTAAGGTTGCTGGCGAGCACATAGGTCATGCTCTCTGAACATCAGAAATATTAGTAGTTTACAATAAAAGTATCATTTAATCTGTACTTGAACTATGCTTGAAATGTATTTTCCAGAAACTGAAAAAAGTCAACTCCGGTTCAAAACCCAAGCCCTTATTCTGTCCTGAAACCACAATCGGAGCATATCAACACTTTCTAATGAAATAAATGCATAGTGACTCAGAGATCTGGGGCAGTAGAGTGCAGGGTGATTGAGAGATCTGGGGCAGTAGAGTGCAGTGTGATTTGGGGATCTGGGGCAGTAGAGTGCAGTGTGATTCAGGGATCTGGGGCCATAGAGTGCAGTGTGATTCGGATCTGGGGCAGTAGAGTGCAGGGTGATTGAGAGATCTGGGGCAGTAGAGTGCAGTGTGATTCAGGGATCTGGGGCAGTAGAGTGCAGTGTGATTCAGGGATCTGGGGCAGTAAAGTGCAGTGTGATTGAGAGATCTGGGGCAGTAGAGTGCAGTGTGATTCAGGGATCTGGGGCAGTAGAGTGCAGTGTGATTGTGATTCAGGGATCTGGGGCAGTAAAGTGCAGTGTGATTGAGAGATCTGGGGCAGTAGAGTGCAGTGTGATTCAGGGATCTGGGGCAGTAGAGTGCAGTGTGATTCAGGGATCTGGGGCAGTAGAGTGCAGTGTGATTGAGAGATCTGGGGCAGTAGAGTGGAGTGTGATTCAGAGATCTGGGGCAATAGAGTTCAGCTTTCCACTTGCTCACGTGGTAATACTTGGCTTTAGGGTGCAGGCTCATCTCCACTGCCTCCACCCACAGCTGCTCTTTGGAAGAGTCCAGATAGAAGAAAGCCTCGGTGCTCAGGTCCAGCTCTTGGAACCTGGAGGGCCAAAAGTGTCACATAAAGTAGCAGCCTCAACACCACTGCACATAGAATGACCTCTTTGTCCAATTTCAATTTGCATCTCTTGTTTAATGCTCACAGAACATTCCTTAATGAGACCACACAGCTAAATCAGTATAACCACAAGCTATTTAATAACCAAACTAAGTAAGTAAAAAACCTAAATAACCACTTCTAGGAAAACGGAAACTCTGGTAATTGGACTTTCATGTGCCTCTCTCAGTGACACATACAGTACTGGCTAAATTGAAAGCTGTTTCCAACACACAAATGTTACAGTTGAGACTGGTGTTGAAGATAATAAAGCTGAGCGCTGGTCCTCACACTCACCCCAGAGCGTAGACGTCTGGAGGCTCAGGGTCACGGGAAAGCCATGGCTTCAGACTGCCGTCAGGAGACTGTCCATTAACATTCCACGTCCCTGTGAAGAACCTACAGCACAGAGCAGGGGCATGTCATACATACAGACGCACACACACACACACACAGATACATACACACACACCACACATGTGTACGTACACACACACATGCACACACACATATTCACGCACATACACAAACATGCACCCCACAGACTATCACACAGACTCTCTCACACACGCTAACCCATATTGTCTCACACAAAGGAACAGACAGACAAAGAGTGATCGTTCAAGAGTCCCCAACACTAAGGACACTGGAGCTCACCTGAAATTGTGCATGTCCACGTACTCCTTCTCCTTCTTGGCCAGGCGGTGCTTGATGAGCCCCTCCCGCTGCCTGGACTGAGAGGAGAACATGGCCTGCCTCGCGACGCTGGAACGCTCAGCCGAGGCCCTGTGCCTGTGAGGTCATTGCATCATCACTATGCGCCTGCGAGGTCATTGCATCATCACTATGCGCCTGCGAGGTCATTGCATCATGACTATGCACCTGCAAGGTCATTATAGCAATATCACTAAGTCACAGACAGTACTGTAGGAGATATTCTCATGCAAGATACCAGCGACTCAGAGGTCCACCATAGTACACCACTTCACCTCACTGGCTCACATTACCAGGCTCCTAGGGTGATTCTGTGAGGCAATATGACTCCAACAACTTCTATCCAGCATGATGTTATAGGTCAATGGTTGTTTTGGCTTGAATCACCACCTCCAATTAAAGCTCCTCCCACACAAGACCATGAGTCGTCAGAAGAAGTAACTGACCTTTGGTTCATTAGCAAAGTACATCCCTGAGAGTTGGGCTAACCAGGCTCATAGTACCGTAAGGTTATGAGCCTGATAAGTGAGGCTAACTTCAAAGCAAATCTCCAATCTCTAATTCAAAGTACAAGTTAGGCAACAGATAAACAAAAAGAACTTCGAACATTAATAAAAAGCATCCTCCAGTGTCCATAAGCTGCAGGAGCTGCAGTGAAGGGAAGCTTCATAAAGTGGACAGTGCATTGCTTCCTCTCACGAGGGTCAAATTCTAATGTGACTAATGTGCACAGACAACCCACAAAATAATCGAATAACCGCTGAGCCACTGGCATCCTTTAACCTTGGCTCAGTCTTTTAAACAGTACCTCCATGAAGGCTAATCTGCTTGATTGATTTAAGATAGTGGGAAAACGTTAAGGCCTACGGTCTAACGTTAAGGCCTAAGCTCTAACATTAAGGCCCAAAGAAAAGTGGGAACACTATTTTTATATGGGATTCAGAAGTGGGACACTCACTCTTTGTTGGCAGCGTTTATGACCGGTCCGTCCCTGCCCGACAGGGATGTAGCTCGGGGCCTGGGGGGCAGCCCGGGCACGGGGGTGTTGGAGGGGATGTAGGAGACCTTACGGGGAGGGAGTGGGGGCACTGGAGGGGCCTCGCGGAGAGCCACGATGAGGTTCTGCTGGTTCTTCTTCTCCTCCACCTTCAGGGTGTGGTTAAAGTGGTCCTCAAACCCGAAGTCCAGAGCCAGGGACAGAGCCGGGTCTCGAGCGTCTGGGGAAGGCGGACACGGGACTTATTTTTGTACAAATTTAGTTTTTCTCCCCAATTTGGAGGCCAATTATACCCTCTATTTTTATTTCAATGAACCCTCCCCCACAAACTCGCCGCAAGTCTCTACGGGACAAGCTACTCTCCGAGGCCAGCGATGATCTGTCTCCTTCGATACGGAACTCGCCAACCTCCTTTCTGGAGACACCGTCAACCACGTCACGTCAACCACCCTCCCCCTCTCTCAGGAGCGGACAGCCAAATGCCACTCCCGATCAGGGCTAACGGCCAGGGCCAGTCTGGCAGAGATGGCTTTCGAACTGCGTCCCTGATAGGCAGCTCACACCCGTACAGGACCAGCCAAATATGGGTGCGTTAGACCACTACCCTATCCGCCAGCCCTGGACATAGGATTATTATTTTTATTTTGTTTCAGATTTTTTCCCATTTTCTACCAATTTAGTAGCCAATTACACCCTCTTTTTTCATGTTAATCCCCCCTTGTATTGTGAGTTTGCTGCCGTAGTCCTGAGACCGGCAGTGACAAAGGTGATGTACCACCTCCTCCGAACCGGCACTCACCAAGCCGTCGACTGTAACTCCGGTACACACTGAGCCACTCCTATACGCAGCGAACTCATATCGGCTTCCCTCCCTCCCTCCCCCCTCCTTGGGGCGGACAGCCAATTGCCGCCCCCTAGTGGCACTCCCACTAGTGGAATCAAGACACAGGACATTTTGAGATGATAAAACCAGTTTAGCATGCTTTTCCTGCTGCTCACTCTGATCAGAAACTCCTACACAGAACTTTCAACAAAACATACTTACCAAAAGGTATATTCATATGAAATTTGAATTTTGTAATGAATATTTGTGAAAATCCGATTTGTTGGCCTGAAATTAAGAAGGTACAACCCTTACCTTTAAACCAATGATTACTCTCAACCTGTTTCCGTTTACTTTCCTTGATCATCAATCATGCAATTAATTTGCAAAAATCATCAATGGGTATAGCTTCTCAATTTTATTTTGTGAAAGGATGCTTTTTCATTACATCACAAAATTGTGTAGCGTTTTCTTATATCTACAGATTATATGAACTTGTGGACAAATGCACTCTTCATTCTCTGTGCCCAAATTCAAGGAATATTGAGAACATAAATATCAGTTAATGTGATCTGTGCAGATCGGGCAGTTTAATGCTTATGAAAAAGCACCAAAGTTTTCACCAAACTGAGCTTTGCTTATTACTGGTCTCCAATGGGTTAAAGTATTTGAAATAACATATTCGACCCAGCTGTGGTACACACCTGTGCTGAATGGGACCGTCCTGGTAATGGGGTTGGCAGGCGGGGCAGGCGGGGTAAGTTTGGCTCTGGGGACTGGTTTGGCGCTGGGGACCACCAGTTTGGTGACACCCCTCTGCACGGGGGGTGCAGGAACCGGCCTCAGGTGGGGCGCTGGTGCGAGAGGGACCATCTTTCTGGGCGAGAGGTTTTTCGACACGGCTGAAAAACAACAAGCAGCCTTTACTGAAACGGCTGGATTGACAGGGAAACCCCCTTGAGTGACTCACTCCACAGGGAAACGCCCTGGGACCTGGAAGCCCTAATCTGTATTCTGGTAACACTGTGGAGAATTAAACATTTTCCACTGCATTCTATCCCACTGTAAATCAGGATGGAAACGATGGCATATCTGGTCACTTCTCCACTGCGACGGGACTAAATGAAATGTGCACGTCAGTTTAGCAGCCTTGCTAACTCATCTGAGTGTCTCACAGTTTAAGTCCCGGCACGTGAAATATGCAAGACTAATAAAAAAACATCAATCTGCATGCATAAGGTAGCAGCAAACTACGGATTATGACCATTTGAAAGCAGCCTCCTGGAGTACAGTCATACCATGCTTCAACTGTTGATGTATTTTATATGTTAAATGTATTTAAAATGTATAATATTGCATAATGCATATTGTGAAGGGGGCAATGATAGGATTAATCTGACAGAACTGCATTTTCCTGGCATGGTTTAGGCCCACTCAACCCCTTAAAGGGCAAGGTAAATGGCAATAAATGCAAAGCCATTCTGAGTGATCGCTTTCATCCTATGGTGAAGCATTTCAATCCTGACGAGAGTGGGAGGAACAATAGAGCTGCTATAGAATTGTAGAAAACTATAGTCGTGACACAAGATGATTGGCTGTGACATTTTACATCCTATGTGACCTGATCTCATACTTTTTTTTTTTATTTTTTATAATTGACTTGCTGTACCAGAAATGGAAACAATGTCGCCAGAACTGGAAGGACTGGTTTTGAGGAGGGAGGGGGGAAGAAAAAAGAAAAAAAAAAAAAAGGCACGTTAAGCTTCACTACAATTTAAGCTTCACTTTGTCATCTACAGACAGAGCCTTGTGACGGAGTACCTAAAACAGCGGGCTGTTTGAGCTCCATTCCCCATGACCCTCATAGAGATTGTGCAAACAGCAATATGGCCAGAAGTAGGCCCCAGAAGAACTGGTGAGTAATAAGCCTCGCCCTCTAGTCACTACACCCAGGCCCCTCACCTTGATGTTTGGCCTTCTTCACCTGCGCAAAGAAAGCCTGGCTGCGCTCGTCATCCAGCAACTCCAGCAGCAACTCCGGTGCGCGTTCCCCCTGTATCCTCACACGCAGGGGAGCTGGAGGGAACAGGGAAATATATACACACACAGAGACAAACAGACATACATACAGAAGCACACACAAACACACACACAGACACATAAAAATAATATGCACACGTACACATATATACATATATAAATTAATCACACAAAATCATCTAATCTCAGGGGCAGAGAACTCTCCCTTTCATTTGTCAATGTTTACTTGCATTTACATCATAACATTACATTCCCCGTCTCCAATGAACTAAATGTGAAAAGATACTTGAATTCCCTGCCACAAGGCAGATTTTTATAAACTCAATATGAGCCCCAAAGCATATTCAGGTAGCTGTCCTGGATCAGGCCATTTATATTTTTACAAGAGGTCTTTCAGTTAAAGACCTCAGTTTAAAATTTTCAGTTAAAGTGAATAGTGATCGCTATTCTTCCTCCCTGCCTCAGGTTCCCAGCATGCATAGGGATATAGTTTGCGTGCCTGCTAGCTATTTGAATATGTAATGTAGTCACTTTCTTAATTGTGGAGTTTAGTGTGCAAGCGTTTTCTCTTTTTCATCAATCATTCTCCGCTAAGCACCTATAAAATAAGCTGGACGTGCGTGTGTTTTCATCCTTATTGAGTTGGTTACAGAACCATGAAAGAAATGTCAGATCTGCCCATTTTATTGCTTAATAACTATAATGACTAAATCTTTAGGGTGGATTTGCACAACAGAATGATAAACACACAAACTGCATTTATAAAAGTGCAGCTGAATTACAACTGGAAGCATTGATGGCAAAGTGGCAGTCTTAACACGACATTTCATAAAACGCTGACAATACATGCTGTGCTACCGAAATACACATTTTGGAAACTTCAGCACGGAATTACTCACAGCTAATGGGGAAATCAATGAGAAGAGCCTCTTCTGCCTCTGAAAAGGAAAAGTGTTTTTTGAGAAAGCGAGACAAGTGGAATATAGCTGCCGCTCATTGGCCAAACACAACAGATGTCCTGTTCTTGGAGACTTGTTTATTTACTTTGTGGCCAGTAAGTATGTAGCAGTTGGCCAATTGGCCAATAATGAACCCTGTATAAATACTCATGGTTTAGGACAAGAATTAAAATGAGAAAACCCCCAGTCCTACTAGAAATGGGGTTATCCATGAATAATGCCAGCTCCGATAGCTCAGGACTGGCCCACTCATATTAAATTCCACAACCGCAGAAGGTTACTATGATCAACATCACATCTCTATAAGCATCACTGCCATTACCATATTTTTATGTGATAGTTAAGATAGTTTCATCATAACCAACTTACCTCGCACAAGGTGGAAATGACTGTTGATGGGTATCGACAACTGAGGCACTGGACTTGTCACCACAGCATCAGGATTGGCTAAAACACCCAGCCTGCAAAAAGAGGGTCCAGCATGAACCATAACGTACCCACATATGGCTTAATTTTCACACAAGCACACATGCCAGAAGACAAGAAAGCAGTATTTCCCTCTGGTGTCGTACTCCTCCGTACAGTACGATTGCCCCTTTGTGACACTTTCAGCCTTTCTGTGACGTACTCTGAGATCCTTTGTAAAGAGCATGATATTGCTGTTTGATGATGGCCATTCAGCCCACCTACGCTTGTCATGTTGCCGTTACTGTTCAGAGACTATCAGCACCACGGGCGCACATTTCACATGGAAACACATGGTTTGGTCATTTCTTATAGGAAGGGAGCACTATGAAGCGTTTCCACTAGAATCAGGGAGCCCTGTAGCAAAGATTATATGTATAGAAGATAACCTTGGGCAGTGTTTTATGTACACAATTCAAGATCACACCTAACTAACTATATAATAATAATAATAATAATAATATACGCCATTTAGCAGACGCTTTTATCCAAAGCGACTTACAGTAGTGAATGCATACATTTTCAGTATATGTGGCCCCAGTATGCAGTATATTTACACAGACATAGATATACAGTATATGCAGGCTCTGGGCTCAAATTCTATATATGCGCATCATAAATTCTATATATACGCATCATAAGTTTCTACATTACAGGTCAGAGTTTTATTATAGATACATAATGGACAAGAGGGGGAGTGAGGTAGTAGGTAATAGGTTTTCAAACGATGTGCCAGAACTCGACTTAAGCAGCGCCGATGCTTCTCCCTAAAACAAGCAAGGTTTTAAGTATAAGTCCACCCATTCCTCCCACGAGCTTGTATTTAAGTTGATTTGCATTAAATTACCCTTTCTGATCTGATTTGTGAGACTGGCCACATCACAACTTATTTGGTGGAATCAATTTAGGAGGAGAGGGGGGGGCAAGGCAGCATGCACTTAGCAGACAGGGAGGGGATAGCTAAAGGAGAGCTTTGGCACCTGAAGAAGTAAAAATGACCTCTCAGCCAATCATGTCATTATGTCAGGCAGTTGATTAAACTACTGTTTTTTCTCAAAGTCAAGAGATGGTGTAATTGTTTTATGTTAATTATGTTTGAAGTAGTAAAATCTGCTTGTATAGTTAAAGGTTAACCAGACAGTCTTTAACACCTAAAATAGTGGAAGTAGTTTCATTTGCAATGGTTATTTATTTCCAATTTTCACAGGGTATGTGAAAAGTCACACTTCAGCACCCACACCCATAGTCTTTGCATCTAAGGGAATGTAGCTCATTTGCCACAATGTTACTTGTGCATATCACAGCTGGTCACAAATGATAAATTAAGCCTGTTGAAATGTTAAAATGCTGGGTTAAAATGCCGCGATTGGGTGTAGCAACACACCCCGCATCTGGTGTCGAACCTGACCATACCAAAGCCAACTTGTAAACGCCAACGCCAACTGGCCTGCTGTCTGCCTGTGCTACCTGTGCATGCAGTGTACTCCTCTTTTACATTCAGCAGCTCAGCTGGTGAACTGCGGAGTGGAGAGAAATGGCTGCTGGCAACAAGCCCTTAAGTGGAGAGAGTGTGCTCATCTGCGCTTTCCCTAATTGGTGGAGGACATTGCAGATATGAATAAAAGTAGGCATTCCAAAATGGGGGAAAAATTTAAATCAGGGATAAAACTTGGTTTTAAATCATTAAAAATGTATTACATTTACTGCAAAAATATTAAGAAAAAATCCAAGTCATTTTTCTAAAAACGTACCTGCATAAAAAGCGTGAAATATTTGTTTTGTTTAGTTTTTTTAGGGATGAGACTCAATATTTTATTATTCAAATAGTCTACCATGATTACTGCTATCAGTAATTTAAATATGTGTATAACTCAATCTCGTAACGGCACTGATATAGTCTGTACTTACATCCAACTGAACACTTCCTGTGGGACTAACATTCAAAGCAGAAATCATGTATCAATACCTTACTTTCACTATTTAATAGAATAGAACAAGTTTTACTCTGCCATCAATAATCATGAGGAATTGCCTAAGAATTCAGCATAAAATGGTGCCAACCATGGTGTTAACCCAGAAGACGATGCACAACTGACAGCCCCAGGACATCCCATAATGCTGCAGCCCTCAAGCCCAGGGTTGTGGCCTGCCATCGACCGGCCTATTTGACTAACAAAGTGTTCCCTTCTCTTTGAGGACAAATGAAACCTGCTTATTCTTATCCCAAAACTTTCACTGTCCTGGGACTTAGTGCTGAAGGCAGTGACCTAATTTAGCCGTCGAGTACACCGGGGAGACAGGAGGAGGACTAAAGAGTGTACAGTTTTAATGGAGTTAGAGGCTTGTAGGCATGTGAGTCTCATTAGGCCCTGGGACATGGCAGTGGAATGCAGGCTAATAGGTATCCTGCTAGCTGGTGCCAAAGCTGAACACACACCCACACACTTGCCTTCACCAGGAATGCTCACACCACAGCCCAGAAGACTACGGTCATACAGCACACATCTCCCATAACATAGCGCTCATGTCCTCAACTTTGAAGATGTGTAAACGCTAAAGAACATCTGCCTCGGAGGCAGCTGATTGGTGAACGGCACAACGCTAGTGAAATATTTCAGTTTCCCCACAGTTTTCTTGCTTACCCAAGAAGGACCAAACACTCACCCACTTGGTTTTACTTTGTAACACACACGGATCGTTGTTCTACGTTGTGCAACTTTGCATTGTCACTATTATAAAAAATTGTGTTGAGTGGTACGGACAGAATTTTGCTGACCCATTGCCCATAATGGCAAGTGTTTAATCCCCTTAAAACCAATGTGTGAAAGGCTCCTGTGCAATTTCAGCAAATGCGGCTTCAGCATTTTAACAATATCCTCCAGAGCACTTGAAAAGAAAGCGTCTTTGTGCAAGCTCATATTTCACACGGACTTCCTGCAAATTGCGTGGGGCACAGAGTAAAATAAATAAATAAACCAGCAATAGTACCAGTATACCCAATATATTGAAATATTCAGCTTAATGCAGCAGATAAATGTTTTATCTTGCCTGGGGGAGAAGCACAGTATGCAAATTAGCAAGCCTGGCGTATGACATAGGGAATGGGAGCCTTCACGCAGCTTGACGCCCATCATTAAAAAAGACGGTTTCATAAATAAATACAGATACTCGTGCAGTCGAGAATGCAGCTTTGACCAGAAGGAACAATCCAACAGATTGTGTCAAAAGTGGTTAAAAAAAAGGAGTTGATCACAAGCACATGTTTCACAGAATTCAGTTCTTACCAGCCTTCCACGAATACCACCGCTACAATGTTATTCAGGCTAACCCCAAACCTGGGCGCCAGGTGTTCCCCCAAAAGAAGGTCAAGATGAAAGCCTGGTAAACGTATGATACTTACATGTAGTCTCCAGAGCGCTCGATCAACGACAGGAGCCTCGGTTCCTTGTGACCATCTCTCAGCTCCTGTCCCTTCACGGTTTGGGGATCTCAGTTAAGAAATCGGGAGGGTGATGAGGAAGCGGAGGCGACAAGTACGTACAAATCACTAAAAAACATACAATTCTAACCCAGTCGTGCTGATCAAGACCACATACAGACATCGTTTATTTTGAACTAAGAAAAGCGCACATGCGTAAGCTTTCAATTTCACGTTACTTCACGGACAGCGTCTTATAATGTGGCCGCAAAGGTGATAGAGGAAGCATTGCATTATATATTTAACACCATATAAAAAACAACAATTTACAGATAATCAGCAGAAGCGAAGCCAACCACTTGGTTCTTGCCAGGTCAATTTATGTTACCAGGTCACTATCGCCCTTGTTTCTTTGCTTAAATCGATTTTATTGGACGATGAAGTAATAAAAAAGGATAACTGACGTTTTGATACATGTTATATGATACAAACACAGAATACCCACATAGCATTCAAGCGCGATAAGCGTGGAACAGACTGATAATAATAGCTAGCGAGCTTGGTAATATTGGACACTATCAAGCCTGCAAATAGCTACTGCTAGCTAACTGACATTAGCAACACTTATCTATGTTGTACTTGTGGAATGATGTAGAATGACAAATCGTACTTTCGAAAGGATATTGCTAGACATTTGTCTTCACAAAGTCCAAACCCCGAAAACTTGTCCATCGTCATCAAACTGTTATTGTGGTTGATTGTCTTCCAATCCTTGTTCCTCAAGACGGTTTTTGACAAGCTAGCTAGCTAGCTTGCCATCTCCTTCCGAACCAACTCCAGCTGATCCGGCCTTCCGGGGAGACAGCTGCAAGAGGATTAATTTACTGTCTACCAGTCTTTTCGCCCCTTCCTCTGCCGCGAGTTAACAGCAGCAACCGTCCAGTTGTAGTCAGCTAGCTGGCTAGCTAGCAGCAGTAGGCTATGTTTCCCACCCAAGATGACGAAGTAATTTAGTTCATCTGGTCCCGACTGAATGAGGCAAACACCACCCGGGTTGGCCAATGTCAGTTGTCAAACATGATGTTAGGTCGCTATCCTTTTGTAATGAGGGAAGTGTGATTTTGAAATAGCTAAATATTAGTTAGCCATGGACTATGGGTTTTCAATGTGACACCTTTCTCCTCACGACAGTTTCTCGCCGGCTGATAGTGTTTCACGGTCGCTACCTGGGTTGCAATGCGAAATCGTCTACGCCCCATTTACGGAGGACACCTCGTTCTGTGAGCAACTTGGCATTCTTGCCTATTCTTGTCAACGCGGCGGACCTGCTCAGCATATAAGGACATGGCATAAGCCCATACGTGTATTCAAGAGCATCAAAATTGCATAGAAAAACGTGGAATGCATTTGGAGCGACAACCGGTCGATTCGGCGACAGGCTCCAGGGAATGGGAATCACTGAAACTGGTCAACTGGAATGTTTTATGATGCAGTGACGTCGTGGGCACTGAGGTCGTGTTGCTGGACGGCGAGAGAAACTCCAGTCTCCGTATCAGGCAGTACTGGCCATATACAGGCTACTAGCGAATCACAATATCTGCAAATGTAACCGTTACTTCAACCAATAAAAAAAGTTATATATTCCAAATCGAACATGTAAAGTTTGCTTAATAGTGTCCAGTGGATCCTCTGTGTATAACCAGCGCATGGCAGATGCATTTACAATATTACATTGTAAGATACTTGTTTATTCAATGTTTAGAGGAAAATGGTCAGCCAATATTTTTGCATGTAGTGTATTATTGTAGACAAACATCTAGGATGATGGTAACACAAATGGGTAGTTTCTGGTATTAAAAACTATTGTCATTTTAGTTAAGTATAATATTTGTGTGTGATAACAATTTAAAGTGTCAAATAGGCTTCATGAAACAACCGTATCCGCTTCATAGAAACATGTTGTTAATATTACAATATTGTCAATGAAATCCGTACAGAGTGGAGTGGCAACTTCATTGATGTAAGACTTCCTAATTACATAATTCTTGACTTACCCATGGTGACGTCACCCGACTCTAAACAGCAATCTTTTTTTACCTACCTACTCTTTGGCATATACAGCCATAGATATAGAACACAACATCTAGTGTTCTCTATCTATATGTACAGCTACATTTCTCGTAACCTAGCTACGTCAGCAAGTTTACTTCTTTACTCGTACTACCAAACGTTAGATTGCCTGCACTTTGTGATCAAAAATCTTCTAGAGAGCGTATTTTGTCCTGCAAGATAAAGAAAAAAAACCTGTAAACCTTTTCCCTCTCGGATAAACTAATTTAGTGCAACGCTGTACCTGTAGCAACGCTGTAGCTATCCATCTAACTCGTAAAAATGGACATACATAGGTAGCTAGTGCTAACATGTTTTTTGCTATAGAATACTTTGGACAAAGGAGCGAAATAGGCCAAGACGCTCATTCAACACGCCTTTTCCCCATCTGCTTACGTTGATTATCAAATGAAGATTACCAACATAGCAACAGTAACCATGAAAGGGGGGGGTCCAATTTATATGTCAATTTAATTACGCAAGAGCAACGACTCTAGTCGGGGTCCATCGGCTTCGGTCGTCTGCACTCGACGTGAACCAACCGAGCATAAAGTGTAGTTCGCCGATGAATGCGTAGCTCAGGTGTGCTTCGGAAGTGAAACTCCCAACCTCTCAAGGAAAAGAAAGATCAAACTTGTATCTGGATTATATAAGGAAAACCAGCACCCTCTAGCGACGACCATGGCCAAAACACATGTAAAACCTTCTAATATACATTTTTATCCTGTGCCCACCTTTGATAATAAACATGCACCGCAGCCACAAATGCACATAAGGGAGCTGGATATAATATTCGCATATGACATACATGCTTATCATTTAATGTTACTTTTATTTTTTTCCCAGAGTTGTAAACTGAAAACAAATCAATAAAATGTTTTGTCTGACCAAAATGTCATGGGGATATTGATGCAGAATTACACAGCGGACACTTAATTCAAGCATTTAATAATTATTTTGTAACAAGTGATATAGGTTAAACAAAATATGACTTTATCAGTACCACCAAATTAATGATGTGCATGGTTGAGCATATCTATACTCATACTTTGTTGTTGTAAAACAAGTCCTAAATTTGGTATTTTTATTTAAATGTGTCTACTGTGTAACTGTGTAAATGTTCTGTCCTTAATCAATCACAATAATCATAGCGTCACAATTTCTTTGATGGGTTATGAAAAAACAAAAAACAAACATATTTCCAACAGATGCTTTGCGCTTGGATTCAGGCCCAATCTTCTTTAAAACTGTCATAGAAGTAACTGAATATGTAAAATCTGTAAAGATGAAAAAAAAAAACATGTCAAAGGATGCCTGCAGCGTCTTCCTTGCTTTGGCGAACACGCTTTCGAAGCATGACCTGCCGGCCGAAGGTCAGTCTGCTTTCTCAGGCAGTGGCTGCCTTGACCTTGTGGGCTGCGTAAGGGCTGGAGTCCCTGTGCGGGCAGACGTTTCCATTGGGCAGCTCCTTCTCCTCCCAGTGTTCCACCATTTCCACTGTCAGCTCCGGGCTGAAGATCTCGGCCAGGCGGTAGGAGCGCGCCAGGTTGCGGATGGAGGACGCCGAGGAGAGGTCATCATTAATGTCCTCCATCAGCTCGTCTCCGGGGTCCCGCGGGTCCTTCAGCTCCTCCCCCAGCTCAGAGATCAGGTCCCGGACGTCCCTTGCCAACGTGGACTTGAGGCCAAACAGACAGAGCAGGAAGAGCAGGCCGGCGCAGATCCCAGAGACAAAGTACAGGGCCACCTTCTCCGGGAGGCCTGATAAGGAGAGAGACAGCCGTGTCTGGGTGGGCCTTCTCCAAGTCTGATCAACGTAAGTGGGATCTGCAGTGGAAGGGATGCTGATGGGAGAAACTAGTGAGATTCCATAACTATAGCTAGTGATATGTTGTAATTATAGCCAGTGAGATGGTACACCCATAACTAGTGAGATGTCACAACTATAGCATAGTTGTAGATGGGCACAACGTTTGCAGAAACATTCAACTAGTACACAAGCCATATCATCACTCAACCCCCGTGGGATTTAGGATTTCTGACCCAGTTGCAAGGCTCACATCTCCAGACTTAAAAATGTAGCTGTAGCCAAGCACCCCTCAGTTTGAACACAGCAAATGGCACACGTACCCCAGATGTGGGCAAAGGTTTCCAGAGAGTTGGTGAAGAGCACCATGTTTCGAGGAGGTCTGGACACGCCTGGGCCTGTGTACCAGCCGCCTGCAGGGGAGAGGGGAGGGACCGAGCTTAGCGGCCATCGCAGCTCTCCCTGCGGTTAACTATTTAATTAGCCCAGCCATTTATGTGATCTGACATTTACTGTGCTCTAATCTAGAAATGAACCGGTGTTGGTGAATACAGCAAATTAGCCAATTGAGCCAGGGTGGTAATTGGTGGAAACCTACATACACACCGGCCCTCCAGGACAGGAGTTGCCCACTCCTTTCTAATGACTGGCCATGCTCAAAGGCTCTGCTCAATAACTGAGCCCCAGTTGTCTAAATCAGTGGTATTCTGGCGGCGGATAGCGTAGCGGTCTAACGCACCACACTTTGGCTGGTCCGATGTGGTGTATGCTGCCTGTCAGGGATGCGGTTCTACCACACCGGCCCTGGTCGTCAGCCCCGATCGGGGGCGGCATTTGGCTGTCCGCCCCAGGGGGAGGGGGGAGGGAGAGCCGGCTCAGGTCCGCCGTGAAGCATGGAAAAGGAGTCTCCAAAACGTGGGTGGGCGAATTCTGTTTCGGAGGAAAGCGGAGGTCGCTGCCCATGGAGAATTAGCTTGCCTCGTAGAGACGAGCGACAGACCCGTGTGGGGAGGGTTAATCGAAATAAGTGGAGGGTGTAATTGGCTACTAAACTGGGAGAAAAAATGGGAAAAAATCTTAAACAAATTATCCTTTAAATCAGTGGTATTCATTCCTGGCCTTGGAGATCCACAGGTTCTGCTAGTTTTCATTGTTATTCAGCATGTAACTGATCAATTAAAGCAGGTTATTACAGGTGAATACTCAGTTAACTCACCTCACTGGGTTTATTGGGTCTGAATTAGTTGCTGATTTTAAGGTGGAAACAAAAAACATCCAACCTGCGCTCTCCAGGGGCAAGAGTGAATGCCACTGGTTTAAATCATACCTCTATCACCACCAAACTGAGTCACTTGCATGTTTGGGTATGCAGTACAGTAGGAATAGGCTAAGAGCAATTCAAGCAGCAAAAGGGACACATTTCTCAGAAAGCCAGCATGTTATGAGAAGGGCCATTGGGCACCAAAGAGAAGCTACTGTGTTATCTTTGTAACTGAAGAAGATGAGCAGATCAGTGGCGCCCCATTTTCTGTGTGCTGAGTCTGTTATAGAGAATGGGTCAGAAAAAATAAGACCCTCCGTGGTATAAATATATATATAGGCCACATCCCCAAAACAAAAGGTATCTTGGTGCTACAACCACAGCCCTGTTTGTAACTGAAGAAGATGAGCAGATCGATAGTCTGTTAAAAATTCAGAAATATCCTATATAATTTCCATTTATTAGGCACTAATTGTCCATCACTCCTTACCACAGTCTCTGGAAGTTATCAATTTTTTTACTTAAATTGGTAAACTATCTTTAGCGGCAAAAATGTAAACCCCATTTAACGAAATAGCTGGTTTTATGTATTCATTATTGTGGTAACCTTTCCTGTAAATGCAATTTTGTGTTGTTATGAAGGAAGTTTTTCTTTTAGAATGATGTATTCTGTTTTATTTCCATTTGCTGAATGATATATAAACAATTGCTAATTATGGATATTTGTCAATGATTTGTACAGACAAGTAAATGAAGGCCTGGATTCAATCAACGTTTGTCTTTAACTTTGACAAATAAATGAAGTGTTTTTTTCTTCAGATGTACGTACACTTTTGCGAGGTCAGCAATCACCACATTTACCTCACCAGACTGTGTTAGAATTTTAAAAAGAACTTGCATTTATTTGTAAGTCAAAGTTAAAGACAAACATTGATTGAATCCAGTCCCAAGTGTTCGTGATTGCTCTTAAATTTACCCAAAAGCAATCTATCTTCTTTTACTTATAACTGTGAACACCTATTCTCCCCTGTATGCTTGCAGGCAGATCAGTGTTCCCTCCACCCTCCCCCCCCCCCAAAAAAACCTTTATCACTCACTGCACACATAGGACACTCGCAGGTGCTTCCTCACCCCTGGGAAGCAGGGGTCCCCAAAGCTCTGGGCGTCAGCCGTCACGGAGCAGTTGGTCCTGCCCTGACACCTGCGTACGACCCTCCTCAATGCCGTGGGGGAAAGGCACTCTGAGATGCACACAAACAGGAAGTTACGCACCTGTAGTATTACAATACAATAAATATGTTATGGTACAGCGCATCATTTTCAATGTCGATCTGTTTTGATAAATTATCTGCATCGGTGTGTGTTTCTACCATTTTTTTTTCTTTCTATTTTTCTATTGGGTTTTTTTGTTCTGAAGATTTTGTAGAATGAATCATCTCTGCTGCAGTTGCATTTCCCTCCACTAGGGGTCTGTACTCGTCCTTAATGACGTGAAAGCAGGTGATGCAGTTTGGTCATGATTTCCCCCATCCTTGCAAGGTGTTGCTGACCCATGTCGGGGGCAGCTCTGCTCTCCTGGGGGCACTCAGCATTCCCGTGCAGCAGATGTCCGAACGTTGTAGAGTAGATGGCCAGCACAGTGTTGTTCCTGCACACCAGTTGGAGTCTCTCGTTCTCACACACCAGCTTAGTGGTGTGAATCTCTGTCACACAAAAAGGTTGCATTCAGCGTGGCACGGTAGTGTGAATTTAACTATCCACCATGAGGCGATTTTTTCCTCTTACTGTAATAACTCCTAATTACACTGACCTGGGTTCGATTAACATTTGTCCTTAACTTTGACTTTGCAAATAAATTAAAATAAAGTCTTACTTTTTCCTTCACAAAAAAACAGTATTTTACACACAGTTCATACAGGTTATTGCTGAACTCGCCAAATTGTTGTTGTGAAGGAAAAAAAATAACACTTTCATTATTTTTGCAAATGTTGATTGAAACCAGGCCACTGTCTCATGATCTTCAAAAGGTCCTTCCTAAAAGTAAATTGTATTACACAGTATTGTACAGTATGTACTATATACACTCAATGGTCACTTTATTAGGTAGACCTGTACACCTGTTCGTTAATGCAATTATCTAATCATCTAATTATGTGGCAGCAACTCAATGCATAAAAGCATGCAGACATGGTCAAGAGGTTCAGTTGTTGTTCTGACCAAAAATCTGAATGGGGAAGAAATGTGATCTAAGTGATTTTGACCGTGGAAATGATATTTGGTGCCAGACTGGGTGGTGTGTATCTCAGAAACTGCTGATCTCATGGGATTTTCATGCACAACAGTCTCTAGAGTTTACAGAGAATAGTGTGAAAAACAAAAAACATCCAGTGAGTGGCAGTTATGTGGGTGAAAATGCCTTGTTAATGAGAGAAGTCAGAGGAGAATGGCCAGACTGGTTCAAGCTGACAGGAAGACAACAGTAACTCAAATAACCATGCATTACAACAGTGGTATGCAGAAGAGCATCTCTGAACGCACAACACAAAAAATGTCACCTGGTCAACGAATCTCAATTTATGCTGTGACATGCAGATGGTAGGGTCAGAATTTGGCGTAAACAACATGAATCCATGCATCCATCCTGCCTTGTGTCAACGGTTCAGACTGATGGTGGTGGTGTAATGGTGTGGGGAATGTTTTCTTGGCACACATTAGGCCCCTTAATACCAATTGAGCATTGTTTAAATGCCACAGCCTGCCTGAGTCTTGTTGCTGACCATGCGCATCCCTTTATGGCCACAGTCTACCCATCTTCTAATGGCTACTTCCAGCACAATAATGTGCCTTGTCACAAAGCACACATCATCTCAAGCTGGTTCCACAAACATAACAATTTGTTCAGTGTACTCCAATGACCTCCACAGTCACCAGATCTCAGTCCAATAGAGCACCTTTGGGATGTGGTGGAATGAGAGATTCGCTGCCAACAAATCTGCAGCAACTGCGTGATGCTATCATGTCAACATGGACCAGAATCTCTGAGGAATGTTTCTAGCACCTTGTTGAATCCATGCCACAAAAAATTCAGGCTGTTCTGGGGGCAAAGGGGGGTCCTACCCAGTACTACAAAGGTGTACCTAATAAAGTGGCCACTGAGTGTATATATATATATATATATTTCTGTGTGTCACATTTTTGCACTCTGACCTGGACGACACTTGTAGGATACGATGAGGTACTTGCTAGTGCCAGGGCAGGGATCAAGGCCAAACACAGGGCTGATGACTGGGACATGGCATGAGGTTCGATCCTGACACTCGTCCATTACTTTCTGCTGGCGCAAAAAAACAAAAACAAGCATCTCTACACACTTTTAATTTACCTCTGTTCACAGCCACTTAGCACAGTTCACTTACATTCATAAACTTTTGTTTGGTTTTTTTTTTCTTGGTTGTTAAAACCACATTCGTAACACACAGACCCAGGCGTTCCAGACAAGAGCTGTTGATAACAAGAGCATCGGACACATCCTGTTAATTCAGCCCAGCTGGGTTGCTTTAACAGACCTGCTTGTCCATTTGTCCCACTGAAACAATTAACGTGCATGAGCACATATTTCCAAAAGGACCATAAAGTGTCTGGCCATTTCATTCTAAGCAGAATGCAGCCCATTCACCCTACCGTACCTGGACAGCCATCGATGACACACATTCAGTGCTCTCTTCCATTCGGTCCACATTTTGTGTCCCGGGACACAAGTTCTCGCTCGAGACACGACGTCCATAGAATGCGGACAGAACAGCCATGGTGGTTGTGGAGGGACACGTGATCGAGAGGGTCTCGCCATCACAAGCATGAGCAGTGTGGTTCCTCAGGATCGTATGCAGGTACGCTGAAAGTGTGGGAAAGTGGTGCTGATCAGTGCAGCCAGTTAACATCGAATTTGATACTGCTGTAGATAAAGGTCCTAGGAAACCATTTTATTAACTCCACTATCAGTCTACAGTCATCACAGGCCATGAAAATAAATTATACAGTTATAACATGTATAATTGTACAGTCAGGCTGAGTAATCATTGGATTTTACAGCCATTTACAGTCAAGTGTAGAACTATTGACTGCTGAAACTGCCATTCTATCATGGCTAATTTTGAGGGTGATGCCTTTGGAGTGGTCAGGGAGTAAGACCAAAATGTACCCTTGCCACTGCTGCTGATCAATTTGGTAGAGTGGGCAAACAGAACAGCCACCCTTCATCTGAGAGATTATAAATCTTGGCCAATAGTGTACCGATAAGGAGAACAGATAGCTATCAAACAGGTTTGAAAATTATTACAAATAGTGTACAGTTCAGGGGAAGCTACTGCATATATGAATGTAACCAAACAACACTTCCAGTTAACCAGGGCCTTTGTAATGTACAGTATTTGTTATTGGTCCCTTGCAGCTGCAGTTTTCAGATTGACTCAGAGGCTTCCTGTTTCTCTTCTTCTAAATTGTGTCACTGCTAGTTTCTGGGGGGTGGCACTCTAAAGCGCTCCTGCAATGTTGCCCTCCCATATGAGGGTGCATGGCATGGTCTGTGATAAGACTGATCCTAGAGGGTCGAGGCCAGCTCTTTCAGGTTGGTGGCTGTTCTTAGCCCCTCTCTGCCAGGGTGAGGCCTGGTTTGTATCCACCAGAGAGGCAGCTACAGACAGATAGGCTTCATGGAGATAGTACCAGGCACTCATTCACAACATGCTATATACATTCTCAGAAAAAAGGTACCATGTTGTACCTATTAAAAGTATAAATGCTTGTCACTGTGGCAGTAGGATACTGATGTTTACCTCTCGTCAGAAGAACATAATTGTACCCTTGCAAGAAAAATAATGTTGCTTGCAAGCCTCATTTTCATTCCAATATCGCTACCAGTGCGAATAAGTATTCATTACACTATCTTGGTGTAATGGTTCCTGCTCGCCGCCAGATGGCAGTATTGGACTTTTGTGTTCCTAATTGTTTTATTATATAATTGATTAATTTATTTTGATTGTTTTGATTGTTTTCACCTGTGCCTTGTTTCATTGTCTTGAGTGTTTCCACTTGTGCCTTGTTTTCCTGACATTAATTGAAGCCCCCTGTTTTGTTTGTTCTGTGTCTTAAATGGTTCTTCCCTGTGTATGCGAGTCAGTGTTCAATGTTACCATTTTGAGCTTTTGTCGTTCTACTTGTGTTTGGTTTGTGTAAGTATTTTATTAGTTTATTCCCGTGTTTATTTCCTCCCCATTGTGAGTTTCGTTCTTGTTAATTCCGTCTATTGAATAAACATTCAGTTTATTTTATTACTTTTTTTTCTCAAGTCACCTGAGCACCCTCTCATCCTTGGCTACCCCTGGCTAGCTAGCCATAACCCCGCATTGACTGGATAACAGGCATACTGAGTGAATGGGGTCATAATTGTTCACCTAACTGTGTTCCTACCCACCCTGATCAATGCAAGCACTCCTCTTCCAAGCCAGTTGTTTTCCCTAACCTGAGTCAAGTGCCTCCTGAATATGCTGCACTGAGCAAGGTGTTCAGCAAACAGCGGGCTACTACTCTTCCTCCTCACCGCCCTTATGACTGCGCCATAGACCTCCTGCCTGGTACCACCCTCCTCGTATGAGACTGTACTCTCTCTCTGCCCCTGAGACAGCCACCATGGAGGAGTACATTCAAGATGCCACTGGTTTCATTCGTCCCTCCACCTCACTGGCGCTGGTGCTGGTTTCTACTTTGTGCTTTGTGCTGCAGCGGCTACTCCAGAACCACCTCTTTGTGAAGCCTGAGAAGAGTGAGTTCCATGTCTCCGGAGTGTCCTTGGGTTACATTATTACTCGGGGCTATGTACAGATGGATCCCTGCAAGACCCAGGCTATCACTGATTAGCCTCAGCGGACCGCCGTCAAGAAGGTCCAATGATTCCTTGGCTTTGCTAACTTCTATCGGCGGTTCATCCGCAGCTTCAGTTCCCTTGCTGCATCTCTCACTGCCTTGACTAGGGGGATCGCTGCTCGATTCTGCTGGACTCCAGAGGCAGGAAGGGCATTCCAGGACCTCAAGCAGAGATTCACCTCTGCCACCCTGATCCCTCTTTGCCCTTTATTGTGGAGGTGGACTTTTCTGATGTCGGAGTAGGAGCCATGCTGTCCCAGTGAGCCATTCGGGATGAAAAGCTTCACCCTTGTGCCTTCTTCTCCCGTCTTTCCCCCACTGAGAGTAACTGCAACATCGGCAACCAGGAACTCTTAGTTGTGAAGCTGGCTCTTGAAGAGTGGAGGCACTGGCTTGAGGGGGCTGAACATCCTTTTGTTTGGACTGATCACAAGAATTTAGCCTACATTCAGGATGCCAAGCATCTCAATTCTAGTCAGGCTCTGTGGTCTCTCTTTTTCAACCACTTCATCTTCACTCTCTCTTATCGCCCGGGTTCCAAGAACCGAAAGCCTGATTCTCTCTCACGTCGTTTTGGCATTTCCAAGCGAGATGAGACCCCTGAACCCATCATCCCGAGTTCCCAGGTTGTCGCACCTATAAGTTGGGGAATTGAAGCTACAGTGAGGACAGCACAACATCAACAGCTCAATCCAGTGGATGGACCTCCTGGCCGCCTGTTTGTTCCCAGCTCAGCCCGATTCCAGGTTCTGCTTTGGGGGCACTCCTCTCGGTTGACAGGGCATCCAGGGACCAGGACACTTACATTTTTTAGACGAAGATTCTGGTGGCCTACCATGTATAAGGATGTGCGATCCTTTGTGTCAGCCTGGTACACCTGTTGTTAGTTCCGTCTGTTGAATAAACATTCCGTTTATTTTATTGCTGCCTCTGGCTTTGTCTCTGCGCCTGGGTCCCATCTCTGTGCACCGTTTTACTTAGTACATATCTGTACCTTTCCTCAATTTGTATCATATCATTAACAATCTTATGTGTAACTTTGAAAGTACAATGAACACATTTGTACCCTGAGGAACAAAAGTGTACCCTAATTGTATCTTTATGTTTGAGAGTGTATAGTTGGCCTTTCACAGATATGGCCGCATTTCACATTCAGATAGAAAAATACAGCAGCAATTACCGTCCCCATATGAGAGAGATTTGGCTAAATTAAATAACATAAAATGCAAAGTAAAATTAATTGAATCAGGCATAAAATCAATGTACAACACCAGTAAGCTATGTTTAGTTTTTAGGACTATGTCCTTGTCATTAATCAAATCTGTGTGAAACGTTAACAAAAATAAGAATGACTTTGTTGCATTCAGAATGTTGATTATTAAATACAGTATACAATATCTGATTATGTTCAGTACACTGAACATTGAACTGAGATATTTCAAATGAACTCAGTTTAAATTGTCATAAAGTAAAAACATTAAAACCTCTACTTTTCCCTTAGTAGAATGTAGCTAGTCAATAAAATTGACTTTTATTCAGCTCCCAGCTGCTTAACAAATTACTACCAATCTGCAAAACAATATGTTCTTGTACACAGCGTTTCAATACATTTTGAGTCTCTAAAGTAGACCATTTTTTCCTGCCGTCTGCAATTTATAATGCAAAACAATGAATAAAAAAGAGAGCAGTCTTCAACCCCGACACCCGGCTTTCCGCAGGAGATCCTGCAGCTGTTTGGCACAGGATGTGCCGCCAGTAAATCACAGGAATGCACCGTTTCCACTGGGATATCGCCCTGCCGCACACTGCGCTGAAAAACACACACTTCTCTCGTTCGCGCACACAATGGCGGGAGCAGCACAGCTAATGGTCTCACCTGAGAAATCCGGAGTAGCCTGCGTCAGATGCGTACGCACAGCCAGACAGAGGTAAAATGATACCAAACGCCAAGACCCGCTTGATCGCCGTGAAACCATTGTGTGGACCTCACATTAACCCCCCGAATGGTTTTTTACGGTTTTTCCTTAAACTGCTGTAGACATTTAACCGATAGTCAATCGTCAATGATTGCCATTGTCTGCACCCAACAACAGTGTCCCTTTTCATGCTAAGACAAACAGCTGACTGCTTTTGGCTGGCCACCCATACATTTCAAAATGTTCAACACAGACGGGCATTCTGGGATTTCTTTATAGACACTGACAGTGATGTCGTGGAAATCCGACAAGCACCATTGTAATTCTAAAGATCTGATAGCCGTGTTTGAACAACATCTCTCCACTCCTCAAATTACTCAAGACCCTGCTACTTGGATATCTAGCCACACTACGCATTTAGCGGAAGATGTTGTTTTGGCACAGGGCTTTTCTATTTGTCCCTTTATTAATTATTGAATGATGTGACAGGACCAAGTATGGCATCGACAGAGCTGCTGAACTCCCAGAGACCTGTTGATGGAGATAAAAATGATGTTTTCAGGGTGAGATCCAGCTGCTGTGTGTCTTGTGGAGATAGCCATTCTTCTCCACAAGATAACTGCTTCCTCCTCCATTGTAGAGAGAGCGAGGGAGGTCAAAGGGAAGGGCAAGATTCTCCACTTTAAAGCTGTTTTCCAGTAACAAACTGGCTGGATTTCATTCACTTTCCCCCACATGTGGAATAACACAGAAGTTCCTGATAGTGCCTTATGGGCTCAAGTAATGTTTTTTTCCATATCTTGCAACACACTTCTGCATTTCACTAATCATTTCCTAATCAACAGAGTCGTCATACCAACCAGACACAAATAGTCTGGGAACCACAGGGAGATGGAGCCAGTTGTTTATGTTAAACTGTGAGGTGGGAGTGTTTTCACTGGAAACCTGAGCAGAAAGTGTGAGGTGAGCCAGCTGTCAGAGCAGCGTGAGACAGAATGTACATCTGAACAACACCCCAGGGTTTCTTTATCAGAGTATACAAGCACAAGCTGTGACTTGGAGCTGAACCACTGCCGGGAATAGCCACACTCCTACACGCATAGCAGGTGAGCTTGTGGGAAGCACCAGAGCCGGTTCAATGGATACCGTAGTGATTTTGGACCCTTGTAGGATGAAAACAAATTTCACACTGACAGTTAAATATTACCGGAGATACATAGACAATGGCCGCCATCTTAACAAGCAGAAATCATTAAGAGAGGGAGACTGAATCCTGACTCGCTGAAATGGCCCTGCACACACCCTGGATGAGCTCAGTCAACCGCACACTTGAGCAGAGGACCGCTACCCTCTGCTCCAGGCTGTCATGGGGAGCACCTGGCCTCACGAGGCCCCTAGTGGGGCAAAAAGCACTCTGCAGGACAGCAGTTAGCATAAGGCCTCGTATACACCAGCCCGATAATGTCCAACGAGGGAGGCAGTGGATGGGACCGGATAGGATCAGTGTACAAGGATAGTTGGACCTGAATGAGAGATTATGAGACCCATCAGCTTTGATTCTACTTGTTCCTAGAGGCCTGAAGGCTCATCAGGTATATCCTTGAGCTCGGAGATGAAAAGCACAGGTGGGGTATCAATGATGCGCATATTGGGAATAGTGGACCTTTCGAACATCAGAGGCATTAACCTTATTACGCATTCACTTCACAAATACTTTTTTCTTTTTTATGATGTTGTTAAAGAAATTAGATGACAAACACTAGCTTCACTTTATCTGCCATTCCTAGTCTTCCCCTCCATATTATTACATATTATTATTAATTATTATTATTATCATTAGTATTATCAAGTGGCTAGCTAGCCAGTTGTGCATTAGTATTGTTAGTCATTGAAAATGTGTTCATACAGATTTGTGTCCAGAAGTCAGTGTTGGTGCTGATCGAGAGGTCTTTTTCCCATTTTTAATTGGTAGATATATTGTCAAGTCGAATGTGGATAGTAGTTTATATAGTTTGGAAAGAGTTTTCTTAGGATTTGTTCTTTTATTAATTTCTTCTATTAGTGAGGATGGCTGGAGGTTATTATTTATTATATTGATCCTCGATTTGATGACAGATTTTAATTGGAGATAATGTAGATACTGTTCTTTCCAAACATCATACTTCTGGACCAAGTCTTTAAATGTTATGAATGTGCTGTTTAGAAAAATGTGGTGGAGGTGTGTGATGCCTTTTTGTTTCCATGTGTTAAAGATAAGTGGTGTTTTGTTGAGTTGAAAGTCAGGGTTATGCCATATCGGGGTGTATTTACAGGGTGTCAGTGTGGACTTTGTGATTTTGTTGATTTTCCACCAAGCTGTCAAAGTAATTGAGATTACGGTGTTCCTAAATCAGTTATGGTGTTTTATGGCTGTACTGAGAAATGGTAAATCTGTGATTGAAATTTGTTTACACTCTGATTGTTCTATTTCTATCCATGGGTTGTTCTGTTGGTTAGGGTGCATCCAATTTCTGATATATTGAAACTGGTTTGCTAGATAGTAGTGGTGGAAATGTAGTGCTTCTAGACCTCCTTGAATTTTGGTTTTCTGCAGAGTGGCCAGTTTAATCCAGGGTTTCTTATTTTTCCAATAGAATTTGCTTGTTATGGAGTCTAATGTTTGAAACCAGTTGGTAGTGGGTTTGGTCGGGATCATTGTGAAAAGATAAGAGTTGATTTTAGGTAGAACGACCATTTTTACGGTTGCTATTCTGCCAATAATAGAGAAAGGTAGATTCATCCAGCAGTTTAGGTCATCTTCGGTTGTTTTTATGAGTGGGTTGAAATTGAGGTGGAACAGCTCTGACAGCTTGGCAGAAATGTTAATACCCAGATACCTAATGTTACCAGTGGTGAAAGGGAGGGGTGGTTTTTTGGATGCGGCATTCCAGCCTCCATCTTCACATAGTGGCAGAAGTGTGGATTTGGTCCAGTTTATTAAGTATTCAGATATGTCCGAGAATGTATTTATGAGTTTAATGGTTTCTTGTAGTGAGTTTGATGGGTTTTGTAGGTAGAGCTGTACCCTTATCCAATTAATAAACAATTCTCCGAAACCAAATGTATGTAATATGGCCAAAAATATTTCCAGTTTACCCTATCAAATGCCTATCAGATCGGCAGCCTTTTCTTTAAGGTGAAGTTGATTAATCTGATCGGGGGTGGACCGTACAATGTTCGTGACCTCGTGATTTCATTATGGGTGGGGTGGTGGTTGTAGGCTCTTTGAGCTGGGCCCAAACTCTGTCTTCGCCAGCTTCCTGTGCCGGCATGAGTGTTATTCATATCATTTCCGGGACTTGTTGGGAGTTTCCATGTCAAGCTTTTGTTTTTCATCTTTCCTCTCAGCAAATGGACACTCCCAGCCCCTCGTGGTGGAGCTGGACACACACACAGATTTAGTGGACACCAGTCTGACGGCCAAACAGTTCTCCACCCATCCAACAAGCATTTTCTTCGTCTTATCTTAAGGAATTACCCCAAAATGCTGAACTATATTTCTCCCTCAGATGTGGCCAGTAGAAAAAAGAAGAAGAAGAAAAAAACAGAATTGATAATGTAACTTGGTCAATTCAGTTAAACATTTTCCTGAGTTTCATGTATTAAATTAATGTATGTATTATATTGTTGTATTGTAGAAACGCATTCTCCTACTGATACTGTATATAACCTTAAACTAATGTCAGTAGTGTGAACTGGATGTCATTTTTCACTTTTCTGTGAAATCACAAGTTTTCTTGCTGTGGACATTGCTGACTGTTGAGTCAGATGAGGATCGGGTTACTTCACCGTGTCGGGGTGGGAAACCCCTATGCTCGCCGGTGGTGGGGTGATGAGATGGGGCGAGTGTTGCATTAATGAGCCGATGTGTTGTGGACAGTTTAAAACCGTTTAAAACATGTATTTATTTATTACTTGTTTTTGCACAAATAACAAATTGATATTAACATGAATAAAGAAAATAAACTAAATGTTCAGGAGAGGTAACCAACCCTGAGAAACCTTGCCTCCTATAACATAAAATTATAATTGACAACAAAATAAACATATTATTCAAATAATAATACAACGAGAAATCACATATATTAGTGTGGGGGGGGGCAAGTATACACAGTCAATTATAATACGAAACTGAAAAACACACAAAAAAGTAAATAGTTAAATTTACAAGACAATATTTACAAGACAATATTTTAGCCTGTGCCTAAAAAGGCAACAAAGGGAATTTTGATGCAACAAATTGCTGAAATACAGCAACAAGTGAATGAAAACGAGTGATTAATATGCATTATATTGTCACAGTAATTCATATTTTAAGGTTAAAGTTATAAATAAAACATCCGTTTCCTGTTTTCTATTAATTTTGAATTGTTTTCAGCAATAATGCTCTCCAGAAATCTGACTGGCTTTCCAAAAAAAGAAAATTAAATAAAATTATCACCACACCATGGCCATTTGAAAGGATCTCTGCAAAGAGTTCCAGAGCAGTGACCCTCTATACCTAATGGAGTTCTGCCCACGCATGATGCAGCCACAAGGGTGGTTAAAGGCCATTTGACTGGCCGGTTTGATCAGAATGAGAACTGAAATGAAAACAATGTCAAAAGTATCCTGGCAAGCATGTCAAATATGTTAAGTATGACTTTTTTTTTTTTTGTTAAGGTTTTATCCATCCTGCCAGTATCTCTCCTTTTAATCAAAGGACTCTGTCTATATAAGGGTTGAGGGCATTGTGACACATGAACAGTTGACTGGTGCATAAATGGACAACAGCTCTGCCCTGCGGTCGCTCCCTCATTCAAGGGTATTTTGGGAATCTGGAGCCCAGCCCTGTCCCCTTCCGTGCATTTTCCACAACACACCGGCTCATTAATGCAGCACTCGCCCCATCTCATCACCCCAGCACCGGCGAGCATAGGGGTTTCCCACCCCGACACGGTGAAGTAACCCGATCCTCATCTGACTCAACAGTCAGCAACGCCCACAGCAAGAAAACTTGTGATTTCACAGAAATCAGGCATTCCCTCATAGCAGCCTGGCTATTTATACCCCTAATGACACAAAAGAGCAGGGCAAATTATTTTTCGCCTTTATTTTAAACACAGCTCATTGTGAGGCAGAAGACGCCATGAACTGACACTGATTTTCTACTGTGTGAGACAATATGCAAACCCTTATGCTCTCACTTTTACTTAATGCAGAAAATAGTTTTTGTTTTTTAAGGGACCGATAATAACTTCATACTAACAAAAAGTCCCAGATATCACCCCCCAGGGACCAGCATCATTAAGATATAATCTGCTTAACAGAACAAGCGCCACAAGCCCACCACCTGCCTAGTGCCATGGTCCCCACTGGGGCCACATATACTGAAAAATGTATGCATTCACTACTGTAAGTCGCTTTGGATAAAAGTGTCTGCTAAATGGCGTATATTATGGTGAATCAACCTCCACTATCCCCAAGAAAATAAATCCACAAGGGTCTAGTATCACATTCCACTAGATTCTGCTTTTTCACCATATTGTACAGGAGGAGTGTTGAGTGAATGGGCACAGGCCTGTGTGTTGTGACTGGTCGGCATTGTTTACAGTACAGCAGATTTTGTCAACCCGAGCAGAAAGACATACTGAGGTACAGTGAACAGCCCAGCTGTCAGCTGGTGACAATGAGGGACGGAATTGATATCTGAAGGACGCTTAAGGTTATTGTGCAATAAACACCACATATTACAGTCATCACCTCTGGAAACTATTTTCAGCCAATCGTGTCAGAGGCTGCCACTGAGTTTATACTGTATGAGTCAAACACCCCCCCTCCGGTCACCACACCCTCTTCTCTGCCCTCCCCCTCTGGCTTTTTAAAAGAGTGCGTGCGGGACGATAGCCTAAAGGAGCCAGGAGATACTGACAGATCCACCAAAGTTGGCTATGCACACTGCTTCCTGGAATCCCGTCTCTGTCACGTAGACAAATAAAGACCCTCATACATACATAACACACGCACACTGTGTGTTCCTGCAGTGTGGAGCTTGGGTTGTCAGAGTGAGGTTTCATCTCCCCGTCTTCTTGGAGTATACTTGTGGGACGGGAGCCCCTCGTCATTTGGACTGGAACTAGGAACTACAGGAAGACCGTTTTAGCTGATTGAAACAACATGGCATTCAGACCAAGCAAAGAACCAAATATTGAACTTTTTATAAAGGTCAGTTTTTCTTTATTTCTTCTTCATTTAACTTTGAAACTGAAGTTTTGTCATGTGTGTATTTGTTTCATATACACATATGAAAAATATGTATGAGTTATACAGCATGGGTTAAGTTATATGAAAATGGGATAAGTTCAAGGGCATAACCACATATTAAATATGGGGGGAGGTAATGTTGAAAGGAAATGAAATAGTGAAAGGTAATGTTTTATATCTACAAATTGTTGGGAGGAAGACCGATATGACTGTTTTGAATATTGGAGAGGACATGTCCCTCACCATCCCCTCCACTCATTATGCCTATGTGTGAGTTATACAATTATTAGTCTTACAGTTACTTACTTACATTTATGATTTGTTCTTCAAACTGCATGTCTGCAAAAGAGGCTAAGCCCCGGTTTGCATATGGAATATTATTTAAATTGTGTGATTTGCTTAAATATATATAAAATGAATGTGGAACTGGATATACAAGTTACGAACAAATTGTGAATAGACAAATATCAAATACTAAATAATATGTTTATGTAACATCAAACCTGAGAAGATGTAATAGCTAACAATGTTAAACTGGTGTGGCATATACAATCTGAACCTTCACCAAGATTTATTTCCACATGGTACTTATCAGCTGTCAGATTGTTAAGGGGCAGCGATCCATAGAGCTGAGTAGGATGAGTCAGTGTTTCAGATCATTGGGCGTTAGCAGGCTGGCTGGGTAAGAGGTCCAACACAGACCTGAATCCTTATTTCCGGTCGTTGTGCGCAGTCTTTTGAGGAGTGGTGGTTGTGGCTGGTGTGCCGCTCTCCTACAAGGGGGGGGGGGTGCAGTCCCCACATTATCACCACAGCCAGACAGCAGGGAGTTAAGGCTCCCCCCTTATCATGACACAGGCATGAGGTGACAGCAGAACAACATACCCCCTCACCCACCCCACCCCCACGTCATCTTCTCCTGAAACACCTTCAGACACGCACACCATCACCATCCAGCATAACCCCTGCTCATTCCCTGCCCCACCCACACAGGCAGACTGTGCCACCTGTTCCATTCACTCCAGCACCTACAGAGACATATAAATGTAAAAATGGCACGCTGGCCCCTGACATAAAATAAGCCCATATAGTAAGGTGCTCTTTGGATACAAGGCACATAACACATCCAAAATGTCATACAGACAGATTTTTTTTTTTTAAACCTTTATTGATCAGGCATGTCCATCAGGGAAATTAAAAGGCTGAAGTAGCAGAGACTACTACCCATTCGTATGGGCTTTAGTTTGCCTTCATCAGAGACATGCCTGTCCCCAGCAGACCCCAAGAGCAGCCAGATTAGTGCCCTGCCATGCCTGCCACTTAGATTCTCTTAGTGCAGTTCAGCTATGGACAGCTTCACCAGCAGGCTCGGTCGCAGAACAAACACAGAGGTTTGATAAGGACCTGTTATTAAGGCACGCTGTCATGCAAAACTGTTTTGGTGATGAATAGACCCTTTATCTTCCATCTCCCATTCTCACTGTGGAGCTGTCACACAACAAGAGGTGTTGTTTGTGTGCCTTTTTTAAGGCAGAGCGATGTAGGGAAACAGGTGAATTAAACGAAACTACGTAGGCAGAACGCACGACTAAAATACTGTTTTGGTTTGAGAAGACCAACTCATTTAGTCTTAGACCGGCTGTGCTACTGTCACTGAACTGAAATCAGTAAGTGTCCACTCCAAGGGAGTAACCACATATTAAATACTGGGGGGACACAATGAAAGGGAATGTTTTATATCTACAAATTATTGGGGGGACAGATAGACTCGTTATGCCTATGGTCCACTCTGATAATGGACTGAAAATAAATATCTGCACATAAGTATTGTCCTTTGCTATAGAATTCATTTTTTATAGAAATTATTAAGAAATGATTTACTTTAGGCCAGCCTTGAGGTGTATTTTATTTATTTTTATTTATTTGTTTATTTGTCTGGGGCAAATTGCCACGATACATTGTTACAATGTTAAAAAACATGCATCAGATGCATTGTATTAAGTGTTATAGCCCTGTAAAAATAGTGGTATTGTTAGTAGAGCCCAAAATTCCCAGAGCTTTGATACACTACAGAATTAAGATGTGAGAGATGAGCCTGTGTCCAATGTGTATAACCGTGTGTGTGTTTCTCGTCAGGCTGGGGTGGACGGAGAAAACGTGGGAAACTGCCCCTTCTGCCAGAGGCTCTTCATGGTGCTGTGGTTAAAGGGAGCCAAGTTCACCGTGACCACCGTCGACATTAAAAAGTAAGCCTCCCATCCATTAGATCTCACTTGTCTTCCTTCCGATCCAAGGTTCCAATTTCCAACTGCGTTTCACAAGACGTTTAGCCCAGTGTAAGTTATTGCGTTGAAGCAACACTCCGTTGTTCATTCAAAAAGTTAACCAGAGTTGAACTTTTGATAGAGTACTCTCTGACTTAGTAATGCGCCAGCCAATAGGAGACGGTTTAGAGTGGGCGCTGGAATTCAATGGGAGCTGTTCGATATACAGTATTCCGATACATATAATATGATATTATATGTTTTTATAGATATGATACAGATAAATATATATAAAAACAGCTCATGGCGAGTGTTGACCTGGCACACTATTATTGTATTCACAGTTCAGTTTAGTAACGAAATATGTGCATTTATTTACCTCACAAAGAAATATAAACAAAAATGGACCACTTCTTGTGTACGTTTCTCATGGACATTCCTGTTTGCCAAATAAGACCAAGAAACCTTTTTTATGTGTTCCCGTGATGTCCTCCCTCTCTGACTCAACCTGATGTTTTATTGATTGAATCAGAGAGGAAAATTTAGTTATTAATCAACATTAATGGCACGCTGACCGCAAATCTCCAAATACACATGAAAGACATGAAGAACAGCATGAACTCTTGACTCAATCCCCCCCCACCCCGCAATGCTGTAGGAAACCAGCAGAACTCAAAGACTTGGCTCCAGGGACCAACCCTCCTTTCCTGCTCTACAATGGGGAGCTCAAGACTGACTTCATCAAGATAGAGGAGTTCCTGGAGCAGACACTGGCCCCACCCAGGTACTGTGGTCACATGGCAGTATAGTATAATGGTTGGGGAACTGGGCTTGTGACATTGCAGGTTTGATTCCCAGCTGGGGCACAGCCATAGTACCTGTTAGCAAGCTGCTTAATCTGAATTGCTTCAGCTAAAATATCCAGCTGTGTAAATGGATTGTATGTAAAACAATGTAAGATATACTGTATGTAAAACAATGCAAGTCTGTTAAATGCCTAAAATGTAACCCAGTCACAACTGGACAACATGTGCAGCTGACCTGATTAGAGACATGCAATCAAGGCTGATTGTCCTTTCACTTTTGTTGTCACAGTGTATTTTATGCATAGGGTAACAATTTTTTTTGGTAGGATAAATATAAAATCTATGTAAATTGGGGTGTGACAAGTGCCTACCCAACCACGTACCTCACCACATGTTACTTATACAGATGGCTGTGCCTTCCTCATTCCCCAGGTACCCCCGTCTCAGTCCGCTGAACAAAGAGTCCTTCAATGTCGGCGCCGACATCTTTGCCAAGTTCTCTGCTTTCATCAAAAACAGCCCCATCAATAACTGTGAGTAAACAGCTGGTCTATCAATTCATTATTATGAATGTGTGTTACACTGGTGGAAATTCTGTTACACCTCTAAGGTGCAATGTGACACATATTTGAACTACTGATTCAGCCCTATTCCTCAAGTGGCTACCCCATAATATGTCGTCTCGGGGCCCAAAAAGGAGTCCCATCCATGGGATATCATTGAAAAACAGTTTAATTGTAATTAATTGATAGGACCTATCAAAGATTATGGGAAAGAGAAGATATCTTTGGGGGAAGGGGGGTAGGAGAACCCAATAATGATAATAAGGATGTATGACAGAATGACAATGAGTCCAAAAGGTTACAAATGTTACAAATCAAAATGTACAGATATATACCAAGGTAGGGTAATGAATCCTTATTCAAACTGGCAGCCATATTGGAATGAAAATGAGGCTTGTACCACAAGCAACATTCTTATTCTCACAAGGGTACAATTATGATCTTCTGTCTAAAGTATCCCTACAGTGATCCTGCCATAGTGCCATAGTGACAAGCAATGCACTTTAATAGGTACAACATGGTACCTTTTTTCTGAGAGTGTATGGACCATGCTGGAATTTCTCAAGCATCAGCTGCATATACAGTAACTATACACTACTGGCCAGCCGTTATGAGAATCTGTGTTTCCCTGCCCTCCAGTCCATGAGAAGGCCCTGCTCCGGGAGTTCAAGCGGCTGGACAACTATCTGATGTCCCCGCTCCCAGAGGAAATAGACCACAACTCCACAGAGGACACCCTGGTCTCCACCAGGAAGTTCCTGGATGGGAACCGTCTCACGCTGGCTGACTGTAACCTGCTACCCAAGCTCCATGTCATCAAGGTGCAACCCAAACACACTAATGCTTCTGTGCTCCATGTTCTACAATCGTACAGTCTACAAGTTTGGCCTATCAATTTCCTGATATAAGTCTTTGGTCTTTGACAGAAGGGCCTGTGTGTTTCTGTCGGCTTTTATTCTAGCTCAGCACTACAGCAACACCAATCAAGACCTTAACTAGTTGAATCAAATGTTTTAGTGTGGGGCTAGAACAAAAACCTGCACCCACACTTGCCCTTTTCAGATAAGATCGGACACCTCTGCTGTAAAGGGTCGAGACCTATTATCTTTAAAGAACCCAAGCAATGTTCAGTGTATGTCTATTTCATTAAGTGGCAGTAGTAAAAACAAACACAGAATCTCTCTCAAGTCTGTACAAACAGAAAAGTCAAGAATCCTCACACTTCTCTTAATTTGTTTTTTAGATTGCAGCCAAGAAGTACTGTGACTTCGACATCCCGGACCATTTCACAGGTGTGTCGAGGTACCTGCACAACGCATACGAGAGGGAGGAGTTCAGCCACACCTGCCCGGCCAATGGAGAGATCGAGAGGGCCTACCTGAGTGTGACCAGCCAGAGGAAATGAACACCCGTACATATTATCCACTTCATATCAATTCAAATGCCTGAACAGGAACGAAGAACAATGAACCAACCAGAACTTGAACTTTGAATCCTTACTGAAAGACTGTCTTATAGTTTGAAATCATATCTCTTTCTAAAGTTCTCCAGCTTAGAAGATTATTCCGTAACTCCCCAGTGCTTCTTCTTCCCAGTGGTTAAGTGATGAATCAAATTATAAAGGAAAGCAATACCTATTGAGGTTGATGCTGGGAGCTCCTTCCTTAGGAATCTCCTTAGCCCTTTAGCAAATTACAATAATGAAGTACATTCAATGAAGATTGAATTGACCTTGTATCTTTCAGCTTCATAAATAAGCTTACAAGTAAATTGTCCTTACATTTCACACTAAATGCTGCATGTGCATTTCACAGTATAACTTTTAAGCATTTTTAAGCAGAATGTTGTGTCCATAGTGTAAATATATATAAAAATATATTTTTCACATACTCTTTAGAGTGAATGGAAAACATACCCAAAGTATGTATATTTATTTAATCTTGTTTATCGTGTGAACATTGTGTAAATGAATTGATGTTAGTAAAAAAAATAAAGCACCCTCACATATATAATATATCTCTCACATCAGTTTGTGCAGACTTTACACTGGAAAACAGGATGAAATGTCCAAATGTCCAAACATGATGGTGGTACAGACTCTCCTTCCATTTTATTGGATAGTCTTTACAATATTTCTGTCATATTTTAATATCATTTACCTCACCTAAATGAATCTCACATAACTGAAATCTCACCATGTTTACCTTTCTGTCTAATCTTTGAGGGCCTGTGTGTGTGCGCATCTGTGTGTGTGTGTGTGTGTGTGTGTGTGTGTGTGTGTGTGTGTGTGTGTGTGTGTGTGTGTGTGTGTGTGTGTGTGTGTGTGTGTGTGTGTGTGTGCATGCATTGCATATGTGCGTACAGGCATCTGCATGCATGTAATTATGGCTCATTGAATTTAATGTATTTATTTATTTATATGGAATATTTTAATACTGTAGAATACTCTAGCGACCCCTTGTGGAGACAGCACATTTCGCTTGTTTCCCTAAAACAGGGTTTCATTATTGCTCCATAAATTCCCAAAGTTTCTATATAGTCCACTTTATATAACCACTTTAGATGGTTTATCGGCATCCTTTCTTATTGTTTTTCAGCCTCTGTTTGTCATGGATCTTTTTCCAAGTCTGATACATGCAGTTTGACACAAAACCTATCTTATCTCACATACACACTCAGTCATCTATATCACATTTTACATAGGTCTCTTTATTTTCAATCCTTGAAGCACCGTTGCTTTCATCCAATTAAAAAATATATTTTTATTTATTATATATTTTTATTCCTATGTACAAAATGATGTACACGTTGTCTTGGGGCTGTGTGATGAGTCTTTAATGTCGAACACATGGGTGGGGTCGGGGTTGGGGGAGCCCTGCAGGCGGAGTGGAGTAGGGTGGAGCACTCATACAGTGCTTGTCAGGCAGGGTGAGTTGGTTCTCTGTCATCAGTGTTACGAACTAACTGCCATTAGTTCGTAACACAGTATTTCCAGAAGCAAGCTGTACAGGGGGAGAAAATATATGTGTTTACCACAATGCAGTAACACCAGTATCATTGTACAATGATTTGATACAGTGTCTTCTTCTTTGTAGAAATGGAACTAGGCTGGCTTCCAATGGTTTTACATTGTAGCTTTTGTCAATCTGGATTAGAGCTAGCCATATAAACTCATCTGACTTCCAGTACTAGTGCCGGCCAACTTAATAACCAGCTCTGGGTGGGGAAAGGACAATGGGTTTTCTCCGTAGCACAAATTTATAGCATCATGCATCTCCTAGTTCACGTTAAAAAAATACGTAATGCTGTGCTGTGTATAAAATGACTCCTCAATTACTTATCAATTCACCACATCACTCAAGAAGTCAAGAACAAAAATAAAGTGTCACACTTGTGACATAAATGGTGCCACACTTGTCATTTTACTTTTGCCTAAGTTCCCCATGAATCTCAACCATGATGTCATAACCACTTAGCCAGAGTAACACAGCCCTGGCCTCACTCTGGAGTTCAGACGGAGCTCTCACCCCGCTTGTTAGTCTTCGGCGAGCTGTCCCCGGACCGAACGAAGCCCTGAGAGCGCAGGTTGTCAGCTGCAGCCAGCTTCAGCACCGCTGCCTTTATGTATTCCACCTGGGAGGGGAGTACACATCAAAGCAACCAATGACACACCTGTCCATTAGGTGAACAGTGTGATGACTCGTTTGCACTTGTTTATGATTTTAAAGGTGTTGGATCAGTGTCAAATTGGTAGATTGGAAGCATTCATTTGTTCGCAAACATTAATTTGTTTGCAAACGAGTCATCGATTTGTGTTTTACATTGTGAAATTGTATTTACTGATATGCGTTCTTTGTGATATATTGTCTAGTAATATTGCACTTTGTATTACATGAGGCCCTGTGTATCTATTTGCTGCTATCTAGGACCAGGTCTCTCTCATAACTAAGATGATGTTATCTCAATAGGTTAGAGGCTAGAGGCTACAAACAGCACGCTCATCCATAAAACCTTCAAGTTGTTCAGTTTGCCAACATTCTCTTACCATGTTGCTGATTTTTTCCTGTTGCAACGGATCTTTGATGTCTAGAAGAGCATAGAGGGGTGAGGGAAATGATTTAAATTAGATATTTGCACACAACTGGCATTTAATTCACTGGTGGGTTAAACATGGTTCAGTGATACAGACACAGTGATACAGAAATGAGAAAATGAAGGCACACTCTAGGCACACTAAGGTGCAGTACATCAGGCAGGGCACACAGTAAACTTAACTTGAGGCTGCGCACTCTTGTTAACTCTGAGAATATACAAGATAACTGCCAAAATAAAGGAAACACTTCAGTAAATGAAGGGTTCTGGCGGCTTGTGGTGACCCACTGCCCTATTAAGACACTTTGCGTTGGTGTTTCCTTTATTTTGGCAGTTACCTGTATGTGTACTGTAAAAGCAACATTTCAACAACACATCGGTTTGTGTAATAATAAACGGACAATCTAATCTAAGTTTATCAGTGATTTAGATCGATCGACCAATGCCCTCTGTCCTCACCTTTAGCCCAGGTGTCTCTGGCCCCCTCCTGCTGCAGGATGTAGGGGTGCATGTCTTTGACCCCCCTGTGGTCCCCCATGTCGCCATTCTCTCTCTCCCCCCCTTCAGCCCCCAGCATCTGGATCACTTCTGTCAGGGAATAACACATCTGTATCATCATCCCAGAGGGACGTGCTCATCTCCGCTGTTTGCGCCTGTACTACAACAATCTGTAGTGAGCCTGTAACAACCTGCACTGCTCATCACACATCCTGTTTTTTTCCCAACCACAATCCATACTAGAGTTAAATGCTTTGAAACCTGTACCCTGACAAACTATGAAATGCCTTCATGGGGAAAAAACTGTCCAGAAAGATATGTAACTGGACGTCACATTGTCTGTTCCTTAGCTTGATGGTATTTGGTTTTAAGATTTTGGCTCTTCACAGTAGTGTGATGGATTTGGTCAAAAATTGATGAGTTATTCTGCCATTTTAATGTAGTAAGCAGTGACCATTTTGTGACTGACTGACTTTTTTAGAAGCACATATTAACTAAATATATTTCCCAGAACTACCTTTTCATCCCTTGAGAAAATCATGCCATTCCAGACTAATTTCAATGGTTCCCTTTTAACTTGCAAGGTGTATCGACATTAAACACAAAAACATTGAGCAGCGTGATCTAAAGGTGATGGAATGTTAAGCGCTATAGGCTGTTCTTGTGGGTGTGGTGTCCTGATGACTCACATTACAGGCATTTTGCAGACACTCCTTATCCAGAGCGACTTACACAGTTTCACATTCTTCACTTATATAATCAATTTATACAGCTGGTTATTTACTGAAGCAATCCAGGTTAAGTACCTTGCTCAAGGGTACAACGGCAGTGTCCCCATGAGCAATCCAGGTTAAGTACCTTGCTCAAGGGTCCAACGGCAGTGTCCCCACCTGGGATCGAACCTGCAACCTTTGCGTTACAAGCCCAGTCCCTTAACCATTATGCTAATACTGCCACCTAGAAAATATGTACATTGTTCAGTATATGTGCTTGCAGTGGGAATTGAACCCACAACCTAAGCCTTGCCAACACTGTGCTCTACCAGCTGAGCCACACAGACTCGCCAATAGTGTGAACTCGCTGAGGTTTGGCAAGGCAGCATTTAGCTTACCTCTGTCAGACCACATCCATGAGGCATAAACAGTCAACTCTTTTAAAAAGCATCTTAAGACCCATCTTTTTAAACGTGCTATTCATTCATTCATACGTTATTTTATTCTTCTTATTTTACTTTTTTTATCTGCAACTTTGATAGTCTGTTTTAATGTTTTAATGATTTATAGTTTTACTGTCATATTGTTGTTTTACTACTTTTGTTTTACTCTTGTGCTCTTACTCTCCATTTTTTATTATTATTATTATTATTATTATTATTTCATGTAAAATGCATTGAGTTGTATTCATTGTATGAAATGTGCTATACATATATAAAGCATATTATTATTATTATTATTATTATTATTATTATTAAACACCTTGGTTAGATTATTTAATTGGCCAGTGAAAGGTACAGTAAGCTAGCAAAATAGCTTCAAATTCAAATAATAATAATAACCAGCCAAAAAATGCTGCTGACATTACAAACTGTTGCATTTCATGAAAATGTATGATTCTGGTCTCATTTATAATTCCACTTTACTTCCACCTTCTCTTTATCCAATAAGACTTGATGACCTCCACTTACAGAGGACAAAATATCTATTTTAGTAGAGCTACCAATGGGAATAATAACTCTCTCACCTAATAATAATGCTCACCAGAAAGGGGAAGATCTGATCTCAAACTATCTCCAATCACCCTTATATAATTGTATCTGTTTAATCTACCATGTGATAGGAAATAATAGATAACAGCAAGCCTCTTTCTTGTATTTCCCTTAAAATTTGGGCTTATATATAAAATCAGTTAAAAAAAACTTTGACGTTTTCATCTACCTTGTCCTAGCCTTTTCTTTTCATATTACACTTTAGAATGTTTTTATAAATAGAGATGTGTTAAATAAGGCTCAAATTGCAATAAAGTCTTTGAATATGCATGGTTTATATATAATGGATTTTTTTCTAAATTATTGTGCATTGATACTTTTTGATTTACCTCTCACAAACAGGAAAAATAAAACATTTTAAATGCACCTGATAGTGTTTATTCAGCTATTTATCCAACACTAATGACACCTGTTCTTGTTCATGAAGCCCCATGTATCTTTAACCACATCCCTATTTAATGAAAGCACAAATCCGTTATGGTAGCTGGCTCATAACACCCCCAAAATCACAGACCAAAAACACAGTAATTCTTGCTGAATTCGCTTACCTTCCTGTGGCACTAAGTTTGTGCCAGCATATAGTGGTAGGGCGTGACTTCTCCTTGCAGAGCACACCACCACAAAAATGTAGATCAGCGCACAAGACAGCATGATGATGGCACCTCAGGTTATTCAGGTTTTCTCTGCTCCACCCTTACTGAAGGACGACTTTTATATATTCTGTGGCCATCTGTCTTGACAGGATCGATACATTATTGTGTCACCTTGGCCAGACATTAATGGTCGTGACGTGATGGCACCTTCGTCATAGGCGTGAGTTGGGGTGTGCTGTCAATTTAAGCGAATGCTATCTGTGCTTACACAGAGAGCCCTAACAAATGTTTACTCCTCACCACACCAATCAGGGGCTGGTCGGTCAGCTCTTTGTGTCTGACAATCCCTTTGTTGTGTTTGGCTGTATAATTGAAACAATGAGACACTGTGATTACACACATGTTTGGCACATTCTTTCAGAAATATGCAGTGTGTATATCCCAGCTGTTTGTTTCCTCTTCTGCTTTCCTCTTGTTACAAGAGAAGATTTTATGTGTCCCTCTTCAGACACATAAACTGTATCTGTCTATTGTGATTGTGACAATGTTGCCCACCTGGTAGACAATGTCCTAAAAGGTGCTTTTGGTGGATCTACAGGTAGTGAACAATAAAGATGTATACACAACAGTGTTCCAACAGTGAAGGGTTCTGGTGGTTACAGAAGGTGTCTTTCAAGATGACAATGCCCCCTTCCACAGAGCATGAGTAGTGTTCCTATGGTTTGAGAAGCATGACACTTACACATATGTCATGGCCTACTCAGTGACCAGATATGAGCCAAACTGAGCATTTATGGGATATTCTGGAATGAGGCCTGGCACAGCCTTTTCCACTTCCACCAACTAGGCATGAGTTGATTGACTTTCTTTCTCATGGAAGAGTGGTGTTGTATTCCTCCTGCACAGTTCCTGACACTGGTAGACTGCATGTAACTGCTCAAATAAAGGAAACAATCGATTAAATTCTGGAGCGGCGCCTGAAACAACGTTTTCCACCACCAGCAACAAAATACCAAATTATGGAATTTCTCATGGAAGAATGGTGTTGTATATGTCCAATAGATTTACAGACACTTTAGGATCTATGCCAAGGTGCATTGAAGCTGTTCTGGTGGCTCGTGGTGGCCCAACGCCCTATTAAGACACTTTAGGTTGGTGTTTCCTTTATTTTGGCAGTTGCATGTATATGCCATACCAAAGTTTTTTTAGGGTGAAACTACATAAAACTGATGGGGAAAACACTGGGGTCAAATTTTACAGACAGTGCGGATATTTCTTTATTAAGCTTATGGGCGCTGAAATGTAACACACTAAAAGTGTAGCTGGAAATATATGAAAAAGGAGAAGTGTTAGCATTTGGTGACAGTCTTGCTGCTGAGTTTAAATGGCATAGTGCAGGTCTCTCTGTCAAAATGAAAGGTTTCTAATACAACAGGAAAGGAACATTACCAAAAGACCTGGAGCTTTGCACATTGATGGATGAAGGTGTCTACAATGTCTGTGATATTGCCTCTTCTGGCACCAAGTTCTGCCACCATCCCTCATCTACTCTCAGATGAAAAATCATGTCTAAATATAGAACAGATTATTCGATCAGGGCTGGTGGAATAGCACTCGCTCCTGTTCCAACAGGGACGCGGCGATGCCGTTTGTTTCACCGTGTACTTGAAATAGTTTCACTCAATTTGAAGTTTGTAACTGGTTTTTGCTGTCTCGTTGTTACTCATTTTGCCCACCTTAATGCACATGTTGATTGTAACTTAAATTTGAATTCTGATTAAAATATATGCACGATGTAATGGCATGTGATACCATTTGTATATATGAATAAATGAAGCATAAAGTATATTCTTTCCAGGCAAATTGAAATGTCTGTTGAGTTTAAGAGGTGTTAGCTGTCTAAAGTGACAATATCATCTTTGTACTGGACCATTACCACATTGAGGTGATTTTATGTATACGGTGCTGACTGGTACTATTTCAACAAAATAGCTACCTTCTACAGCGTTACAAATGGCAATAGTCAGGGTATCACCTGACAAGACTGTCCAAGATTGACTAGCAATGGTGGACGCATGTTACAATGCAACAATGCAACAATGAAATGTTCCAATTTCTTTTTTTTAATTTATGAACTGAATAGCAACCTTACAAAGGCAGACATTGAGAATATAAATATCACTGGACAAGTTTGTTTTATGTTTACTCTACTGGTAAATTAGGATGATTTCAATGCGAAGTACAACATGTTGGGCGGTCAGCACGAAGACATGCGCAGTGCAAGCTCTACGATTACACTTCCTGGACTTCAACGCTATGGTATGCTAATGCTTTGCCTGTCATGTTAATGTGTCTTTGCGGGTGATAGCACCGCGGCCGTACTTGTCGAATGGCTGAGATGAGAGACGGAAGTCAGACAGATCGAAGTACAGATCGTTAACCCTGTTGTACGTTTAGCCGCTTGTGCTGGTAAGTAAACGGACAGAACATTTAGAATCGTATTTGCTTGATGTTTCTGAGAACCGTATGTGTTTACGATGTATGCTATTTAATGCTAGTGTCTTTAGCATTATATAGTATTTAGCTGGCTAACGTTACTTCTGAAACATTCGTTAAATTAACAGCTATCCCTATCAGGGCCGTTGTGTTCGTGGTAAAGTTATAATGTATTGCAAGGCCAGGTCATCAAAACACATGCATTGCTGTATAGAACAAACTCAACGTAACATTCCCTTGTGCTAGCTAGATGACTATTTGCCTAATTTAATATCGTAACGTTCGTTTAAACCATAACTAGCTATTTTTACTGACGCCGAATAGTAAACTAACCAGTAGCTATACTAAAAATACAATATTTGTAGCAAGCCGGATATAAAGCACGTTTTCCGCCAAATCGGCGTGAGCTAAGAGTTTGGCTTCTAGCTTTACAGTATAAAAGCTTTGTTATCCTAATTCTGTTAACGTTAGTTAGTTTGTTTAACCAAACTGGTTCCGAAGCCACAACTCCACAAAAACTCCACAAAAATTTTTTTCTCTTGGGTTGAAAACATGTAGCTTTCATTCATACGAAACTAACTTTGAGCTACAGTTATGTTGCATACGTTTATTTGTCAACAACCTCTGGCAAACCGTCGCTAGCTACCCTCGCAAACGCTGTTTATCCATTAGTAGCTTTTTTCCTAGCTTGTAAAATAAGACAAACCAGCCTGATGTCACAACAATAAGCCCATTTATTTCCGGGTATTGTTTCCTTAGTTCGTCTCCTTTCTTGAATCCGTGACGTGCAACCACAAATACAACATGACTTAAGCATTTTTTATTTTATGTTAAAGATAACGTTGATTCTGTGGACGCCACTATGGGTCCAAAAGAGTCCACTACCAAGATACATCTAATTCATTCTAATACATATGATGCACATGTTAAAATATTCGATTCACATAACACAACATATCTGCCATTTAGCAGACACTTTTAGCAACTTACACTCGTGAATGCATACGTTTTCCAGTATATGTTGTCCCAAAAATAGGCCAGATAGCAACTTGTATGCTTGGCAGTAATTTTTCAAGTTACAGTGTTTTAAGTTGGGCATTTTCATATAAAAAGATACTGGTACTTTGCTATTATGTACATGAGAACACATTTCTCTGTAAAGTACAGAAATTTTCCCTTTTTAACCAAATGCCTCACATGGAATTTGAGGTGTCCCTCTGTTAACTTATTTTCTGTGCTTTCCCAGCGTGTACCCCAGAAAATGCTGTCAGAGAGTACTTCCTTCATTAAGGGGATGTTGATGGGGGGCCTGTTCTGCCTGGTGGTGTCCCTCATCGGGAACTTCGGAATGGGGGGTCAATCCAACGTGGAGCTCCACCTCCACCACCACCTCAAGGCCCCCAGCAAGGAGGAGCTGCAGCGGATGCCGGAGGCGCACAAGCTGGAGCTGAGCCAGAAGGTGCGCGTCTACTGCCTCATTATGGTCCAGCCCAAGGTCCTGGTCTACTGGGCCACAGCCAAGGACACCTGGAGCAAGCACTGTGACCAGGCCGTTTTCTACACCTCGGAGTCGGCCAAGGCCCTGGAGGCGGTGGACCTGCAGGAGCAGGACGAGTGGGCCAAGCTGCGGAAGGCCCTGAAGCATGCCCACGACAATGCCGGCGACCTGCGCTGGTTCTTCATGGCGCGGCCCACCACCTTCGCCATCATCGAGAACCTCAAGTACCTGGTGCTCAACAAGGACCCTGGCCAGCCCTTCTACATCGGCCACGCGCTAAAGTCCGGGGAGCTGGAGTACGTGGAGTACGAGAGCGGCGTCGTGCTCAGCCTCGAAGCCCTGAGGCGGCTGGTGGGGATCTTTGAGGACAAGGACAAGTGCCCCGAGCGCGGGCACGCCCTCTGGAAGCTGAGCGAAGAGAAGCAGCTGGCGGTGTGCCTGAAGTACACCGGGGTGTTCGCCGAGAACGGGGAAGACTTGCGGGGCAAAGGGCTCTTCAACAGCAAGTCCGTGGGCTCCCTCATCTCCAACAGCCTAGCTCTCAACACACAGGACGTGATAGAGGGCTGCTGCTCAGACATGGCAGTGACGTTCAGCGGCATGTCCCCAAACCAAATGCATGTCATGATGTTCGGCGTCTACAGGTTGCGTCCGTACGGGCATACTTTCCATGACTCTTTGATATTTTGGCCCCCGGAGGGATCGGACAATGACTGATCCTGCGGCAGGGTGACAGTGACACTCCAGACTGCTGCGGTCTGGCAGGACTGTTTTTGCACATGGTGTTTCAAATCGTTTTAGTTTGTACACATTTTGGCTTTTACCGCCACACTCACAGCTGCACTCAGAATGCATTTTCAGCCTGGGGGGTTTTCCACTCCAAGTGCTGCAAAGGGAAACTAAAGTTAATGTACAGGTAACTACCAAAGTAAAGGCAATACTTCAGGAAATGAGGGGTCCTTTAAATGGGTGCAGTACCGCCAGTCTGTCAGTGGGTGCCACAGCTGGTACCGGTGGATAGGCCCGGTCCTCCCCTTCCCAACGAGCCTCCCAGCTGGTACTCTCCAAGCCCAGGCCAGGGCCATTTGTGTCCCCCTGGGTTACCAAAGTGTTGCTGTTATTTTGGCAGTTACCTGTGTGTTATTATTCTGTGTGCGTGCATGTGTGTCTTAACAAATATTGACAATAGTAGCCATCTGGTACTCGTGTTGAGTATATTTTTTTACAACTTATTTGTTTAACTTTTGATGTCAAACTATTTGGTTTCCACCATATGAGTTGTGACTGGTTTATGAAGGCACCAGTGTACAAGACCTAAATGAGGCAAATGGAGACCAACCATTTACCATTATTTTTTTAACCTGTGGAGCTTGAATTATTTTAGCAATGGGTCAGTGACTGGTTATTTTGAAAAAGGGAATAACCTTTTTATAAAATATTGCTTTGCCAGCCTTGTATGGAATTACTGGCCGACTTGTTGAATGAAAAAAGGCAGTGTAGACAATTTTTTAAGAACTTCGCAATGCGAGCACCTGTCTAAAAATAGTGAAACAGAAAGGAAAGTCCGCTTATCGTTTAAAGTGAACTGGTGAAACTGTGTGTGGTAGTACCTTCATTGAGACAAAGAAAGCCTGTCACGAAATCGCATGCATGTTGTCTTTGTGTGAAATGGTTAAGACTAAGGCATTGGGGGCTCACTGGGATGCATGGATGGGTGTACAAGCTAGTCCATGATTTACTATGCCTTGTGATCCCACTTTTCCACAGCACCGTCTGCTTGAAACAATGTGGCTCTGGTGCAGAAGAATGTATGGGCAACTCTTTAGAACATGAGACGTTTAGAGGTGTATTGTGCTATCTCTACGACAGACATGGGTTAACAAGTTATCCGTTTGGCTGCTTTGATCATAATAGGAATACAGTTTTATTCTTAAAGTATTAAAGCGGTTCATCGAGGATATTGATTTTGAAAAAGATGTATTTTGGAGTCGCATTTCATATATTACATAATTTTTGAGAGAAGTGGTATACCATTTAAAATACCATTTATATGGCAATTTCTTTCAAAATAAATAGGAAATATTTCTGCAAACATTACCATGTGTAACAAGATCAATAAGATTTCAGTTCCTCACTCTAGTAATGTTTGTACTAATAGACAACGTGTAATACAATTATTTTTGTTATAATATTTAAAAAAATCACATCTCTTCATACTACAATGCAACTTAATTCGTTTTTCACCAACTATTATATTTTGACAATCATATTTTTTTTTTAAATGCATTGAATTGATCAAAAATCAAAATTATTTAATTGTGGGAAATGAATGACTTTTCTATGCTTTTTGGTAAATGTAGGAGCTTAAATGGAATGCGGTTATATTTTATGGTGTCTACGTTTGCTAAACGTTATGAATCGATTTTGATATTAAATGTATGACAAATACTGTGGTGTTCCATTTTATTTTATTTTTTAACATTGGAATAATTAAATTGCATGACCCTGAGAATTATGTCTGGAATAATTATTTCAATTATAAAGTATTTTAAAGTCGTATTTTGTGTAATGGTTTCTAGCCCTTGAACAAAATGTATGCATATTTGAAAGCCATGCAAATACTGAGGAAAAAACGGTGCAACACACATAAGCAGTGTAAGACAAGTCATATTTCATACCCCTAATGAGGAACGTTCACCACTTCGGAGTGGTGTGGTACTCCCAGTTTTTGCTCGTTTGCTCTTAAGGAAGCAAGTCCCGGACAAGACTCAGGAGGAGGGTAATCTCTCACACCAATTAGTGGCAAAACGAAAAAGCCGAAAATGCAAGGTTTTATTGTGCATCAATTAAAGCCTCCACCAGTTAATTACACGGTTAAGTCCATTGATGTAAACAGTAGACAGCCAGCTCCGAGGCCTCGATCCCTGGGGGGGTCCGTTCCCTCCAAGAGAGCGCACGTGCGCATCCGTCACTTATACGTCTTCATGTGCCACAGTCCGTCATTCAGATAGTGGACGTTCTCGATCCCGATGCCCTTGTTGACCTTCTCTCTGTTCGCAAGTGTGGAGAAGAAAAAATAAATGGGGGGGAATAAATGTTATCAAAGAACGGATCACCACGTTCTTCAAGCTGGCTACAGTGGGTGCTTATCTTTCTTTTTCGAAAGCATGTTTGTTTTTTCACAATTTAGCATGTCCAATCATATTCATAGGCCCATCATCACTGCAACGTCCTCTTCCAATATGAGAGAGGGCAGACTAGCACCACTATCCTTCTAAATGCACATGCATGCTACCAACGGCCATTTTTTTTACCCTACTGTCCGTCAGCTGCGCTGCACAGTCACGACATCAGCGTACACTCATGCGCAACTGGCGCAGGCAGTCAGGATGAGATACCAGGCCGTGGGGCAGGTTACCGCACTGAAAACTAGTGCTTTAGCAGGATGAGCCATCCAGTATTTTCATCCCCCCCTCCTCTGAACCCAGAAACACAATCCATTTGAAGTTACACTAGGTTTGATAATTCCCCAAAGAAGTGGATAATTTCACACAACAGAACACTTACATGTTTTCTGCTGACATTTTCATAACCCCAACGCAAAGCGCATTTTGCTTGCCCTCTGCCATGATGGCCTGAAACAAAAATGTTGAAGAAACCAACAACTTTCTTTTGTTTTTTAAATGTGTAAAACAGAGCTCTTTGATTAGTGTGAATAAAGCTGAACACAACATTTAAAGGTGTGCCATCCAAAACAAATCTTTCAAGGCAAATCCATGTATTATGTACACAAAATGTATTGTTTTCCAGTGGAGTACATCTGATATCTGGAAAGGATACGACCACTGTATCTGTGGCAGCCGGGTAGAGTTTGGCACCAGGAGATGTCAGCCCTGGACACATGATATTGGCTCCACTGAGGACAAATTTTATGGCCCCTTTATCTACTTGTTGGTGTGGTAGAATGAAAGGATCTGGGGGGGAACAAAATAAATAAATAAAATGAAACATGACTTCAGCAGTTGTTTAACAAAAACACATGGAGAAGATAAGCTAGAGAGAGTGCACACAAAAACACATACCCAATTCCCTTTCACCACTCTAAGTACATATGGATAGGCATTTCAATAATGTATAGTGGTCTAGTTTACTATAGTAAAAATAATAAAAGTGCTGCTGAAAAAAAGACCCTGCTACAATTGGTTTGTTTACCCCTTGCATGGTGTTTAACCCACAGTCAGGAAAAGTAAAAAGATCATATTGAAAGTAATTTAAAAAAGGACCTCTCACTCCACAACTGGAATATGGGAGTCTCAGAAGTGCTTCCTCTTATGTAGCATTCTACATAGTACAGTACATAAGAGAAATACAATAATTAGTACTTATGTAATATTCAATACTGATACTGTGTCAGAGAATGCAATACAAGGTATCATCCATGCTTAAAGGTGAACGTTTATCAAAATGATTGATAAAAAGACAATATTTTGCCTATTTCATTAGCATACTGCGAACAACCCAGTATCATTTCATGTTTGATCACTTCTCTCATTCCTCGACCTGTCGGCGGCATTCGACACCATCCGGAGGATCCGACCGTTCCTCACCCAAGAGGCCACTCAACTCCTGGTTCAGGCCCTGGTGATCTCACGTCTGGACTACTGCAATTCCTTGCTGGCAGGCCTTCCGGCCTGCGCCATCAAGCCACTGCAACTAGTCCAGAACGCTGCCGCTCGTCTGGTGTTCAACCAGCCAAAGTTCACCCACGTCACCCCTCTACTCTCCTCTCTGCACTGGCTCCCCATCGCAGCATGCATCAGATTCAAGTCACTGGTGCTTGCTTTTCAAGCGGCCAGAGGTACTGCTCCCCCATACCTCCAGTCACTCATCACTCCCTACACACCTCCCAGACCCCTCCGCTCCGCCTCCTCTGGTAAACTGATTGTCCCTTCCCTCCGGGCGCCTGGCAGCCGCTTCCTCCGCGGTCTCGCCTCTTCTCTGTCCTGATCCCTCGCTGGTGGAACGACCTTCCGCAATCGGTCAGGACCACGGAATCACTTACGATCTTCCGCAAGAGACTAAAAACCCACCTCTTCAGACTCCACTACCACTGAACTCTGTCCATCTAGCTAAATTGTCTTCACCGCTGTTTACTTGTTCAACACTGTACTCCCCCCCCCAAATTTTTTTTTTACAAAAAATTCACTAACCTTTTCCTTCCCGGTGTTACAGGTATGGTACACAGATGCCTGCAATGATGTATATTGCTGTATTCCTGCACTGATCTCGTGCGCTAACTATGATTGTTCCTACCATGTATTAATGCACATCTTGCAAGTCGCTCTGGATAAGAGCGTCTGCTAAATGCTTAAAATGTAAATGTAAAATGAGTATTCATACCCACCCACAATGTATTCGTAAATGTTTGCAGGACTGCCTTTATCCCACCGGAAGAACTGTACAATTGCTCTCAAAATTCAAAGACAATGCACTTTAATATGCACAGTTACTACTTTGTACCTACCCATTGCTTTTTGTAGTTTGTATATTCAAATATTATCCATATTTGACTGAGCAGGGGATGCAAAACTGGGTAGTGCTGTGTATGTATGTAATTGCAAAGGCTGATGCTTTAATTTAAAACTGACCCAAGAAACATTGGTTGCATTTATCAAAATGTGCTCTTTGCTCAGCTGCATCCTACTGTACTATGGCATTCATATATTAAATAGAAGGTGCAAGGTTACGGTTATGCATTAAACATATTAATGAGAACCCTTACATTTATGCAGCAGTCTGAGTGTGGGGTAGAATGGTCCTTCCCTCTGTCTGAAGAACAACAGCTCGCCATTTACTGTCAGGATTTCAATGTGTTCATGACTGCAAACAAGATAAGATAACAAGGAGGGAAGCACACATAATGCAACCCATGAAAGAGGCATACAATGATATTCCCAAACCTAACATAAAACAAGCCATTTGGTTCTGAAGCGCAGTTTCCCTACATTAGGGGTACACAGCTCCAGGCCTGGAGGGCCTATGTGTATGCTGGTGTTTGTTCCAACCAATTACACTGGCTTAATTTCCTAAACAGCTGTATACACCAACGCTGGTTCACTGCTACATCAGACCACAGTACAACGTTTTCACCAAGGACACCCGTGCAGTCTGCAGCTGTAGCTCCTGAATTTATCAAAAGGGTCAAATCAAATCATTATTTAATTAGCCCCAAGCATTTAAGCACAGAAGTCGGCATGAAAGCCTGAAAGGGATCGGCCCTCATTTTGCACCCCTGCATTACATCCATGACGGTGTATTTCGGTGAAAAAAACGAGACACGAAAAAAAACATGTTGTGATATTACAAGGCTTAGTACAAATGACAGTTAAAATGTATAGGTTGAGTTCCATCCTACCATCGCACTATTTTAACAGGATCCTTTTTTGGCATGATATGGTTTAGCCATGATTCGATATCTGGAAACTGGTCCAACAGCTGATTTTTGATGCCCTTGATCACGGAAGTCTTCAGCTGAATGCAGTTGGAAACATTCTCTTTTTCATCAAATCTAAAACGACATCGTGGAGAAAATCATAGGGATTAGAATTGACGAAAGCGTAATAGCTACCTAGATGATTTACTACATAACTGAAGTTAACCCACGTTTCATGATTTCATACAAACTACATAGCAAGCGAACGGGCACCTAGCTATCTGTATTTGGCTCGCTTGCTATATTATCACACAAATTCCCAGATAAATTGAGTGTGGGAATCGTTACCAAATGTAACTTAGTAGACAGTGTTAACTAGCAGTAGCATGCAACCAGCTTCTGACATACTTCCGATAGCTAGCGCTATACGTAGCTAGCTAAACTGACTGTTGCTTGCTGGTATGTAATGCAGCTTACATAGCTAACTAGCTAGCTACACCATTTGCAGCAATAATTTCGAGAACAAACCCAACTTTTTAAACATCCTCGTTCGTCGTTCCCCCTCGAAATGTTAAAACTGGGTTATTCGTTCAAGTTCGTAATGTCAATAATGTTAACATCAAATGAAACTGATTAATCATGCGTCTATCTTTGAATATCCACGCTTCAGTTCTGACGCACAGCTTTGCAGCAGATAGCGCTAGGTATTTACGGTGCGACAGTGTTGATCAAAATACGGTAAGCAGTTCACCATAGAGTGGCCCACTAACATCGAGAGGAAACTATCTCTTGCTAACTGTTAGCTAGCTGGCTAACAGAAGAGGTAAGTTAAGAATTGAAAAAACGTATAGAGCTTTTCGGCATGGCGTTCCTTTGATACATTGGAACTTACAAAAGTTTACTTACGGAGATAAATCCGAGTTAAATGTTTAGTTATTTAATAATTTGTACGAAAACACATTTGTTGAAATATCTGTGAACTTCAAGTTACAAGTTGGCACGGCGCCATCTCGCGGCAAACTTATACCACAGTCAAATAATCATTATTTTTTGCAAAGTATCTACGTAGCAAGCTAGCGAACATTAGCTAATAGCAAATAAAGTAGCCAACGTTAGCTTTCAAGCTATCTCTTAGCTAGCCAGCTATTACTTTTGCTGCATTCACGCATGGAGCCAAGTACTTCCGGTGGGTCAGTTTAGTCGTATTTTAAAGTCAAACTTGTTTTGGGGCTTTCGACCATGGGTACATACACTTTTATAATTGATATTTATAACAGAAGTTCTAGGGGATAAAACAGATACATTATTGCTTGTTAAATGAAAGATGATCTCGCCGTTTTCTGGGGGTACGAGAGCGTCCAAGAGGAAGCAGTAACCAGCCATCTTTCTTCTGCCAATAACAAGAAAGCGAGAGGGTCTGAGTGGAGCAGTAGTTTCTGTATGATATATGTTTCCAACAAAAAGAGACGTAGCAGATCATTTTAAATTTATGGAAGCAAGGCTCTAGAAAATACAAACGTCTAACGGCATACTTATAAACTCTTAAGATTCGCTAATATACTGGCTATTTGATTTTTTTCTTTTTTCATGTTTCCAACAGGTTTATCTTCTCCTAATCCCCTACCGCCAACTCAAGAGGCTAGAACAGCAGCTTCTGATGGTAATAACGGCACGGGCAACATATCAACACCCAAGAAGAGAAAATTAAATAGCTCCGAGAGGGAAGAGATTGATTCAATTTCTTCGTCTCCTTCTAAAAGCAATAGCCATTCCTCCTCGTCGTCCTCTGACTGTTCCACTTCTCATCACATCCGAAAGAAGTTGAGATTCGAGGACTCTCTGGATTTCATTGGACTGGATGTGAAAATGGCTGAGGAGTCCACTTCGTCTGCATCATGTTCTAACAAAACTAAAAACGCACTTCTGGCTGCTGGTATCGGGCATCATGCAAACGGACTGACGAAGACCACCGGTTCTACTACCTTCTCTAACAGCAAACCTGGAGCTGCAAAGAAATTAGTTATCAAGAATTTTAAAGGTAGCTAGCCAAATAACTTTGATTGTGATTTATTATCTTGCCAACTCTCGATGATATTTAAGTAATTCCAACTGTCGATAGCAGAAGAACGACTCATTAAATCTGTGGCATTGTTAAATGGTTGTTGTATTGTTTCGACGTCTCAGTACATCTTAATAAATCCTTTCCTTGTTCGCTAGTTATACACCTATATTACCTGTCATTTTCGATTGAGAGTTCCTGTCAAAAAATACTTCATTTAAAAAGAAACGAATTTCGTGGATTTATGTATTAAATGTCATCAAGTTCAATCCTCACTTCATTTTTTAGACTGTTAAAGGTTAAGACACGTTCATAAACACATTTCAGATATAGGTCCACATGTCATGTCAGTTACAGGAGTGTACTTTGGAAAGTTTTTCCATTCTATTTGTGGCCTAGGCTCATTCAGTCATCTAGAAGCATGACCTGGTAAACAATTATACTTTTTGAGAACCTTAAATTGGCTCTGTGTTTACAATGGAGCCTGATTTGTGTAGGCCTACCAAACCCCTCTTATTGCTGCAGAAGGACAACAAACAGCAGGCAAAGGCCTCACTGTCACATCCTTTGATTGCAGAAAAACCAAAATTGCCGGAGAACTACACAGATGAAACCTGGCAGAAACTAAAGGAGGCGGTGGAGGCCATTCAGAACAGCACTTCTATCAAGTACAATCTTGAAGAGCTATACCAGGTAGGAGAGGGGCACTTCATAAATCCTCAGTGGCACCTTAACTTCCATTTGGTGGTGATTACATCCCTACCCTCTGCTCTTCCCCTTTCAAGTCCACTTCTGTGGCCCTGAGGTCTTGATGGGATGCATTTGTTTGCATTTGTTATTTTATAACATTGGCAGTGTTGTGTAAATGACAAGGTTCTGGTGAGGGGGGCGTTGGCCCGATCTGTATGTATATCGTGATGCCCGTCAGTCATGTAACAGTTGGTTTTTCTTTCATTTGTGGGAGAATGGGTGCCCGGAAGAGCATTGGGATTTTTTGCATGCAGTATTTTAGTAACTCAAATACTGGGAGCATGCAATTCGCTTTTTCTGTTATGTCTTTGCTAAAACACATTCTGTGTTAAATCATAGGGAATGTTTGTGTGCTATACTGCAGTTACTGTTTTGGTAATATTATTAATGTTGTGGTTTTTTCTTTCTTCCCCACACTATGTCAGGCTGTTGAGAATCTCTGCTCCCATAAAATATCTGCAAAGCTCTATAAGCAGCTAAGGATGGTGTGTGAAGACCACATAAAAGCACAAATTCATCAGTTCAGAGAATATCCTTGTGTTTTGCACGTTGATTATATGTTTATATGTAAATAATTGCCATTATCTTTAAATTGGTGAAGTACGGAACTTCACAAAGACAAGCTATGTTATGTGTCAGTACTGACCTGTCGGGAGTAGAATGCAATTTTCAGAATGTAGGTGTTAAATTTGAGTAACTTAAAATCATTTTAAAATTAATACTGAATGAACATGTGTCAGATGTGTTTTTGCCCAGTGTAGCACAGAGAACCTGAGATTTGTGGATAGACAAAGCTGTGCATTGGCTTCAAGTGCTTTGGTAAAGATTGCTTGTAAATCTGGATTACTAAGCATGAAATCTTTAAAAAACTTGTCAGCATTCTAGGTCCCTATGGACAAGGTGATCTGCCTGGTTAATAATGACTTTCGATACGATTTTAAAAGAGCATTTCCAGCAGATTTTCTGTGAAGAATAGACACTGTTCTACAACATTCCTTTCTTTAACGCTACCTTCACGGATGCACTGGACAGCGTCCTGTTCCTCAAGAAGATTGACAAGTGTTGGCAAGATCACTGCAGACAAATGGTATTCTGAGCATTCTGCCTCTTCAATTTCTATAAAGATGTAGCCAATTAATCAGAATTTGAAGTTCAAGCGAATGTGGTCATTGTTAAACTGCATTTGTGTTATTATTGTATGTTTTAAAAAAGTACTTTGTTGATTGTCTGTAAATGTTATTCAATATCATGTTTATTTGATGTTGGAGGTTGTTATATTTCAGCTATCAGTTTGGGTGCTACTTTCATCTTTAGTATGACCTGTGTTTAAATGTTACTTGTGTATTTAAATGTAATTAACAAAATTGTGTGTTGGGTTTTTGGTTTTTACAGATCATGATTAGAAGTATCTTTTTGTTTCTGGATCGAACTTACGTTTTACAAAACTCAATGCTTCCGTCGATTTGGTAAGTACGCTCACAAATATTTATCTTGAGTATTAATGCATTATACTCCCTGCAGTAGAAGACCCATTTTCATTACACAGTTCAATGCAGTATGTATCTGTGCAAAATACCAAGATATCCTCTTCACCATCTCATTGGAAAAAAATATTGAAAGTCTTTGTTTATCCTTGTAATCTCATAAACAATCAGAATGAATCCCCCACTCTATTGTACCAGTTGTTTGCTTGACACCCCAGCCTTTCTGTGGTCAGCACTAACTGGTCAGCACTAACTTGACTCTGCATGTCTTCAGGGATATGGGTCTGGAATTGTTCAGGTTCTACATTATCAGTGACCAGAAGGTCCAGAGCAAGACGATCGATGGCATCCTACTGCTGATTGAGAGGGAGCGGAGTGGGGAGGCCATCGACCGAAGCCTGCTACGCAGTCTACTGAGCATGCTCTCTGACCTACAGGTGAGGTCACCCAGGTTCAACGGGGAGAGCGGCCTCTGTAGCCATTTTGTTATGAGAAATTACAGCAGCTTGGAAGACCTAACCGAAGAATTGTTTTGAAATGTTAGAATTTTCTTCCATTTCATCTCCCAAATAAATGTAATTACTATATTAAATTATATATATATAATTTAATTTTTCTTCCCTGGTAGATCCTGGTAAAACCCTGCCAATTTTTATTATTTTTTTATTTTTATAAAAAGCATGGCATCAAGAATAAATTATACCGATGTATTTTATCGGGTCAGTTAAATGTTTCATATATAGTTTGAGCACTGTGACCCCTGACTACAACAAGATATATTTGCAACTAAACAAAAGCTGAGATCTGCTCACTGTGTTCACATACACAAACACAACAAGCCAGGTCTTTAAAAAATGTGATTTGTGATTGAATAGGTGAGTGTCCGCTATTATTTGAGTAATGGTTTCACTGAATCCAGCAATCTCTCTCTCCGGACAGATCTATCAGGACTCATTTGAGCAGCGCTTCTTGGAGGAGACTAACCGGCTGTACGCTGCAGAGGGACAGAGGCTGATGCAGGAGAGAGAGGTGATTTATCCCCCATCAGGGAAAATGGCTGAATATCATTGCAGAGCCTGAAGCTTTCTGCTTTCATTTTACCCAACAGCTTTCTGAAACCTTTCATATTTACCCAACAGTTGTTGTTTGCAGCAGTGTCCTGAAACCATTTACAGATATTTACAAATATTTGGAGACCGAGTTGTTGTTTGTCCCTTTTTGGAGGTGTAGTGGTGTACATTATTATTATTTAGTTTTCATGAACAAAACCATGTCCAGCACAGAAAATTGCATTTCATGAACAGTGTAGCAGGGTAATGCCAAATGCCTGTAATGTAATGTAATGAACTGCAGTTTTGGCAAACTAAACAAATATAGCCTATAAACAGCACTCTACACTGTGAGTGTAAGGGACAATATCACCCTGCATTTAGGAGGCATGGTGGTGCAGTGGATAGCACTGTCGCCTCACAGCAAGAAGGTCCCGAGTTTGAATCCCGGCCAGGGCCTTTCTGTGTGGAGTTTGCATGTTCTCCCCGTGTCCGCGTGGGTTTCCTCCGGGTACTCCGGTTTCCTCCCACAGTCCAAAGACATGCACGTTAGGCTAATTGGAGAGTCTAAATTGCCCTGTAGGTGTGAGTGAATGGTGTATGTACCCAGGTATGTACCCAGGCCGCCATTGTAAATAAGAACTTGTTCTTAATGGCTTGCCTGGTTAAATAAAGGTTAAATAAATTTAAAAAAGCTAAATGTAAATGTTATCTTTTTCCCCCCACTTTCATTCTGTATAATAAAACATTTGTTAAAAAAATATATATTAATTTGTATAACACAAGACTTTCAGAGCTCTCAAGTTGGTCTTCTAGCATTGAGTCCAGCCCTCTGCTGCACTGCTGTGTGTTTTTGTGTTATCTTTCGCCCTCGTTCTCACTGCAAGTGCATATATTATAATTTTTTCTCCAGGTTCCTGAGTACCTCCATCATGTTAGCAAGCGTTTGGAGGAAGAAGCAGATCGAGTCATCACATATTTAGACCAGAGCACGCAGTAAGTGTTGAGCTCCTTCTTGTTGTGATTCAGAGGTTAAAAAGTCAGTTAAAGCCTTATTTATTCTCCACGCTCAGTCTAAACGTTGCGTCTTAAGAGTTTAATCTCCACATCTCCCCCATCTTGTAGAAAACCTCTCATTGCTACCGTGGAAAAGCAACTGCTTGGTGAACATCTGACGGCAACACTCCAGAAAGGTGCGGCTGCAAAACTAACGCAGGGCCCCTAATCCTGGTCCAGGGGCTGAGTACTACAGTGATATTGTCTGGTGCTTTAGTTTAGTTGCTCATAGTTGAATGAATGAATTTGTTTGTTTGTTTGTTTGTTTGTTTGTTTGTTTGTTTGTTTGTTTGTTTAATGTGGTTCTATGTGGCTCAGTATGTAGAGCATGGCGCTGACAACGCTTAGGTTTTGGGTTCTATTCCCATTGGGACCGTATACTGAAAAATGTATGCATTTACTACTGTAAGTCCCTTTGGATAAAAGCTTCTGCTAAATGGCATATGTTATGTTATTTCTTTCACTACCAGGACTGAGCTCACATGATTCAAAGAAATGCATCAGGCGGTTTTTGTTTTTTTTGGAGAGTGGTGTGTATAAGGCAAACCCTTACTGCTTTGTCCTCTTCAGGTTTAAATCACCTGCTGGATGGGAACAGAATCCAGGACCTCTCCCTGCTCTACCAGCTTTTTAGTCGGGTCCGAGGTGGGGTGCAGGTTCTCCTACAGCACTGGATCGAGTACATCAAGGTAGACTGAGGGAACACAGTCCCTGACACTCCTGGATTATTTATATCGAGTCGAGCGTGTGTGCTTGCTTGTTTAGTTGAAAAACAAAGCTGTTAGTTAACAGTGATCAGTTAACAGCCCAAGCAAACCTTGTTAATTAAAAGCTGTTTGGGCGGGGGGCACTTGGGTTCTGCCCCTTGGGTTGAGAAGCGCTAGTCTACCTCGCTCCCTGGGAAAATGTGTAATATTATTTTGCACTGTTGTAGTTCATCTACTCCCAGTAGGTGGCAGCAGTGTTTTTAGGCAAAGTGAAAGTTTTGTACTGTAGTTCGATCCCTGGGATGTCATATCTAAATTGAGATCAGCATGTCCCATGTGACTCTCTGCAGTCATTAAGATCCCATGACACCTTGCAAAACAGTATGGGTGTTTACTCCTGGTGTCCTGTTCAAATTTCCTCAAGAACTGGCTCTACATCTGGCCACCTAATCATCCCCCTACATCTGATTGGCTCTTCAATCCCTTGCATTTCCCACCCACCATGATTCCACAGGTTGTCACTGAAAAATAGAATGGAGTGCTTGGTTGGCCTACTTGGTTAAATAAAGGTAAAAACTACAGGAAGAATAATGTATTTTTAATGTTTAATTTTACTAAGTGGAATTTAAAATCTACTCTGAAGTGTGATTTCCATTATGGTGAACTTGGTATTTTGGATTACAGCCTACGTTAAATCAGTATGTATATTTGGACTGTCAATAAAGTTTCTGACGCATTACGGGGGACAGGACGAAGGGGACATTTGTGGGGAAAAATTAAAACAGTATGATGCATATGAACCCTGCTGGGATGTGTTCATATTTTGCAGGCCTTTGGAAGCACAATCGTCATCAACCCTGAAAAGGATAAAACTATGGTGCAAGAGCTGCTTGACTTCAAAGACAAGGTGGATCACATCATCGACATCTGTTTTCTGAAGAATGAGAAGTTTGTCAATGCCATGAAAGAGGCATTTGAAACCTTTATCAACAAAAGGCCCAACAAACCCGCTGAGCTCATTGGCAAGTATTTCCACTTGAACTGTCTTCCACCCACATGCATGTGTGCAGCAACAGCAAAAAGTCCCATGATCTGTGGCAGACAGCTATAAACAGTATTTGCACTACCAAGCACTATACGGTATTTGACCTTTGAGTGCTTCCAAATTATAGTAGTGAGTAGCATTACTCAACCCAAGACTGGGTTAAATGCCGGTAGTCGATTGACTCGTTTCAACTCGTGGTGGCCGACTTTAGTCCTTAGGGGCCACTGTGTCTGCTGGATTTTGTTGTACCTCTCGTAGTTTTTTATTGAAGTAATTTGGCTAACAAATGCCCTCACTTTGAAAATCTAGAAATCTGTTGCTGAATGAGAGATAACTAGTTGCTGTAGGACTGGAGTAGTCCGTGGATTCGTGCATGCGCAAAATGGCATCGTTATGTTCAGAGCTCCTGAGTGGCTCAGTCAGTAAAGAAGCTATGAACTATAATCACTGTCCTGCAATTGTGTGAAGCCTTTTTTTAAAATTAGGGCCCTTTTCCATTGCACAATAAAAAACAAGAACCAGAACTTTTGGTACTTTTTTGTCACTAGAAAACTGGAACTTTGGGTTTTCCATTTGCCAAGGTTCCAGTTCGAGTTCTCGTTGTAGATTTTTTGTGCTTGTTTAAGATCTGGTACTTACTGTACCAAGCAGGACCTTGGAGGTAGGACTAACATTACTGTTTATCACTGATTGGTTACGCACTTTGCATCACTCAAGCGACTGATTGTGAGGGGGAAGAAGCATTGTTGTTAGCATTTGTTGAAGAAGCAATATCAGCATAATGGAGAAAACCATGCAGTTCTCATTAAAAATAAAGTGTAGCCTCTGGCGGATGGCGCAGCGGTCTAACGCACCACGCTTCGGAGTGGTGTACGCTGCCCGTCAGGGGCGCGGATTGAAACCCGCGTCTCTACCAGACCGGCCCTGGTCGCCAGCCCAATCGGAGGCGGCATTTGGCTGTCCGCCTCCGGGGGGGGGAGGGAGAGCCGGCACGAGTCCGTCGAGGAGAAGGTTAAGGAGTCCGTGGAAGATTTCCCATCTCGAAAGAGGCGGGAACACTCAACCAGGAATGTGTGTCTCGATCCCGGAGGATGGGCGACGGACTCGTGAGGGTGGGGAATTGAAGTAAATAGAGGGTTTAATTGGCAACCAAATTGGGAGAAAAACAGGAAAAAAATCAGAAATAAATGTATAAATCTTTTACAAATAAAATAAAGTGTAGCCTAATTGTTACAGAAACACAGTGTCTGTTTTTGTGCAATTATGTTTGAGTGAATTACGCTATATGAGGGCAGTTCTGGCAAGTAGATTTCTGGTCGGGCAAGAGAGGAAAAAACATTGACGTTTAATCCTGTTATAGCTTGCTATCAATTGATACATTTTTCATATGGCAGCTTAACCAAAATGAAGCGAAAAATATTTCCTTTGCGTTGCTGATGTTTGCTCTGAATTGGCATAAACCATAACTGTTTCCCCTGAAGTCAGTGGAAACAAAAGCGGTAAATAGAACCGGAACTAGCGCTAGTTCGTGTTAGTTCCCGTTAGGTCTAGTTCTTGTTTTTTATTGTACAGTGGAAAGGGGCCCTTAGGTGTGCACAGCCATACTCATTGTCAAAGGTAATTCAATGAATCAGAATGAATTTGGTAAAAAAAAAGGGAAGTCGTTGGGGTCTAAAATCTGCATTTATTTTTTTTGCAGCTAAATATGTGGATTCAAAGCTGAGGGCCGGAAACAAGGAGGCCACTGATGAAGAGCTGGAGAAGATGTTGGACAAAATCATGATCATTTTCAGATTCATTTATGGTGAGGTACTTGGGCTGTAAATTCACTACAGTGCTTGTGTATTGTCATAAATCACTGCTGCTTATACAGTGCTTTGTGGAATATTAAGCTTGTTCACCATGTTTCTTTGGGTTTTCACTCTATGGAACATGGCCTATTCTCTAGTGCCAAAATGCAGTGATGGGGAAGTTACCATCTTTCAGATGAGACTTTAAACTCACTGCTGTCATCACATTTTGGGACAAAGTGCTTGGTTGGATATTAATTAGTCTTCTGGTGCATTCTTCCAGGCAAATTACCTCCATGCGTTTCATTTGAAAGTCTTATTACTTGTACTTAAATTAAGTGTTTTCCTGATATATAAACTACGTGTAGGTTGATTTGTTTTTTGTGTGTGTGTCTCCTTTTGCAAACAGGCAAAGATGTTTTTGAGGCCTTTTACAAGAAGGATCTGGCCAAGAGGCTGCTGGTTGGGAAGAGCGCCTCTGTGGATGCAGAGAAGTCCATGTTGTCTAAACTGAAACATGGTTAGTGCCGTACAGTTAATCCCCTCCGCTCCAGTGTTGTTCAACACTTTGTATAATTTGTCTCTTCTCCTGCAGTGCCTCATGGGAACACGTCATTGTCCTCAGCATTTGAGATTATTTTGTGCTTGATTCACATCTAGTGAGGAACATAATGAGTGCCAACTTTGTTTTTGTCAGAATGCGGAGCGGCCTTCACCAGCAAGCTGGAAGGCATGTTCAAGGACATGGAGCTTTCTAAGGACATCATGGTTCAGTTCAAACAGGTAAGAAAAAGAAACCTTCAGCTAAAAAAGGAGAGAAGATCTATGACACGTTTGCATTCATTCAGATAACAAACATGTGAGAAGTTTGAACACATTGGAATTCTATGCATTTCCTGTGTGTGATGAATGTAACATTTCACATCAGTTTACAGGCTGGAAAGATCAATATTTTTATTTTTATGCCTTCAGCCTACAATACTATGATAAACACTACGATATTTGGAATCATTTATTTAGATCCCTGTCTAAAATAATGTTTGCTTTTTCTCTTCCTTAGTATATGCAATGTCAAAACATCCCTGGTAACATTGAGCTGACAGTGAACATTCTCACTATGGGTTACTGGCCAACCTACGTGCCTATGGAAGTTCATTTGCCTGCAGAGGTTAGTGCTTCATTAATAATGAACCACTCCTTGCCGATGCCTTCATAATCTCAGGCCGGCAATGTCGCTTAAAAGTCAATTTGTTTTCAATGTGCTCGTTTTCATTTTCCAGATGGTTAAACTGCAGGAGATTTTCAAGACGTTTTATCTTGGAAAACACAGTGGGAGGAAACTCCAGTGGCAATCAACATTAGGGCACTGTGTGTTGAAAGCTGAATTCAAGGAGGTAATAAAATGTGAAACTAAGCATCTAAAATTGCACTGAAACACATACAAATCATTAAGTTGTGTGTGTCTGTCTGTCTGTCTGTCTGTGTGTCTGTGTGAATTGGGACCCTTTGCCCTTTCTTCATCTCCTCACAGGGTAAAAAAGAGCTTCAGGTTTCACTGTTCCAGACACTCGTGCTCCTCATGTTTAATGAAGGGGAGGAATTCAGCCTGGAGGACATTAAACTGGCAACCGGAATAGGTTTGTACATTTTATGTTTATGTGGCTATAACACCAAAATAGCCAGCTGGGGGGGTCATTTACTCAAAACTTCTCATCTCCAAAATCTAGCTCACAATTTTGTGATGAATGTAGATTCTTCGTAAATTAAAACTTTTTGTTTGCATCTTTCTCTTTATAAGGGTTGGTTGTTGGTTATAAAATAGCCACGTTGGCTGCCCCGGTGTTTACCTAACATAATACAGCGCCACAGCATAACTTTACATCACAGGAAAGGTGTAATTATGTGCACTTTGGCCTGAGCGCAAATTGAGAACAGGCGGATGATGCAGATTGGAGTTGTTTGCTTTTTCCATCCAGATGGTTTATAGTAGACCGTAAAGAACTGTGTAACTGAATAGGAGCCTAAGGCAGCTGTCCCGTCACAGTTACACACGTTTGAAGACCGATAACATATTACACTGTTTTTATGATGATCAATTTTATTTGCGTGTGCGTGTGCGTGTGTGTGTAGAGGACAGTGAACTGCGGAGGACCTTACAGTCTTTGGCCTGTGGGAAGGCCAGAGTCCTCTCCAAAACACCCAAGAGCAAGGACGTGGAGGACGGGGACAAGTTCTCCTGCAACGACGACTTCAAGCACAAGCTCTTCAGGATAAAGATCAACCAGATCCAGATGAAAGAAACGGTACCCTGGAATAATGTGCACATGCACACAAAACACACCTCCACACAGAACAAAACAGGCCTGCACACAGAACAAAACAGGCCTGCACACATTAAAAATGATCAATAAATCTGCTCTGCGGCTCCCAAGTACAGCTCCTCAAATTGTTCTGATGTCAATATCCTTGTTAGGTGGAAGAACAAGCCAGCACCACAGAGCGTGTGTTCCAGGACCGACAATACCAGATTGATGCAGCCATCGTCCGAATCATGAAAATGAGGAAGACTCTCAGTCATAACCTTCTGGTGTCAGAGGTGTACAACCAACTCAAGTTCCCTGTCAAGGTGAGTCAAGGCACACTTGCACCCCCTTTAATTTCGTATAGACGCATGTGTTACTGGAAAGGCCAGAATGAGTAGTAGTATTGTCAGTGGTCTGCTTGAAAAATGGAGTAAGCTCACTTTTGAATGTGGTTGTTGGTGTAAGTGGCTGACTTGATCTTTTCTTTCACTCTCCCCTGTGCAGCCTGCTGATCTGAAGAAGAGAATAGAGTCGCTTATTGACAGGGACTACATGGAGCGCGATAAGGAGAACCCCAATCAGTACAACTATGTGGCTTAGACGTAGAGAGTGGGCCGTCAGCTGCTCTGAGCCATATGGTCTCCTATCCCAAGCTCCAGTGGATTCTCAGCATTTACCGTGTTCAACCCAGTGACTGACAGTTGAATGGCTGTGGCCCCACAGAACGAGACTTTCTCAGGGGGTCAGTTTTCCTGTGGACTGCATGCCCATTAAAGAGAATATTGTCCATTTTCAGATTGCTGGTCAGTGAAACAAGAGTACCCTGGACAAAAAAAAAAAAAAAAAAAGACAAACCAAGCTTTTTTTAAGGAAAGAAAAACTATTTATTTTGAAACATAGATCTTTGTCCATTGTATGTTTATGGCATTCTGCTCCTTGTTTTTTTTTTTTTAAGTCACTTTTCTTTTAAATCACTGTATGCCCCATGCGAAAGATCTTTCTAACACTGCTCTTACCACATGTAAAAAGAAAAGAGAAACGCATTCTAATAAACTTAAGTTCATCTGTTCTTATTAGTATTGTGTTAGAGACCCATTGGATGAATGTTGACAGTAGGATTTTATTTTATTATGAACATTTATTTGAAAAAGACCCTTATACAACCAGTGTGGTCTGAAGATCACAAAGACTGTGCATTCTTACAATACATGAACAGGCTACTCACTTTGATGATAAATAATTAACGGGATCATTGTTCAATAGGAAACACTTTCGTGCCAAATAAGACAGCACATTTGTTGTAGGATTTGTTTATGCTGCTACATTCTAACTGGTAAATGTTTATTCATTTAGTTAACTTATACAGATAAAAGTTAAAAATTATTTTGTGTAGATTCAGAATTTAATAGACAAAAAAATGCAGAAATATAAGGTGATGCAAAACACTTTAATCTCAAATACAGATGCTTCTTAAACCTTTTAATTGTTTAGGGAAACCTTAACAACGTTATCCTTTTTGTCTCTCTCAAACCACTTACCTGATGTTAATGGCACAACGCATATTATACATAGAATATAAACAAAATTGAATCAATAGTCTAAGGCACTTGTGTCAAACCCATTCCATCGAGGGCCTAGGGTATGTAGGTTTTTGTTGCAACCAATGCACTACGCCAGATGATTTCTCGAATTGGCTCACTTCTTCAACCAAGGAGGGGACCTAATTGAAATCACCTGGTGCAGTGACGTTGGCTGCAACTAAAACCTGCATACACTCCGCCCTCGATGGAATTAGTTTGGCACCCCTGATCTACAGCCTCTAAGATGCACTGCATGTATGAGTGGATTTATGATCCGTCAACATTGAGGTTGTTGGTTTGAGACTGCTGTCTGTCGATCATTATCATTTTTTTTTTTTTGCCACAGATTAAAGAAAGTGTAAATCGCACCATTTTCTTTTTTCTTATATAAAGCCAAGTTTTCTTTCGTCATGTGAATTATTTTTTTCTTCCTCAAAGCTACAACCAAATTAGGTGTTCTGTTCCGGCGAAGATATATTGTGCACTTATGCTCTGAAAGCTTGATGCTAAAATGTAGTTTTGTGGAGAGTAATATGTAGACAGTCGTTTGTCCTACATTTGAGGCAGATACATTTTCTAATCAACCCGTGCATTACTCAAGCAGTTTTAAAGATGATAGGAATGCCTGTTTGAGAGGTGCGATAATGTTGCGGGAAGCCGATACTGTCCCGTTCATGGCAGAGCAAATGGCGAGTGTTCACAAATGTTCGTGGTAGCTGCAAAATTGTGGCTATAGAATATATCTTCATGTGACCCATATAATTATACAAAAAATCTTCACAGCATTTTTTGTGGCGATTAAAAAACCCTTGCTCTCTATTTTACCTGTTTAAAGCTCAGCCACACTTCTAAGTTTAACAGAGACATTTTGTTTTTCACTGGACTGGCCAGAGAACGTGCCAAAAACTGCTTTTAAACATTTTGCATAAGCTACATATGTGCAATTTGCGACTCATATTAGTCTGAGGTATGACTGGATTTGAGATCAAAATACAGAAAGAATATTGTGCTCGCTATGAGAAATAAGGTCCTTTACAAGGTCTGCACCAAGGTTGGTAGTGATATTTTATGAAGTTAATAATTCTATCAGAACCAGTTGTTTGGTGGAATTTATAATATGTTCGTTCCGATGTGGCTTCAGGTTCACATGCTGAGGTGAACATTGTGCAATATTAAAATAAACCTATTACAAGCCATTTGTTTGAAGATCACTGTACAGACAACCCCCTTGTTGATATGGAAAAACATTTCCCCACTCCTAACAGACAGTAGGCTCCCTCTATAGTGAATGCACAAATAGCACTGTAGTCTGCACATTATCAGCTAATACCTATTTTGTGATTTATAGAATATTCCGAATCAAATGCCATATGACAATCTATACTTTTAAGTAGGCTATATTGTCAATGCGTGCTATCTTAAATAGGAGCTTTACTCTGCATTTGCTTTTTTTTATTTTAGTTTTGGGTAGATGATTAAACCACATTTGTGGAAACTGAGAAAGAAAAAACTTTTTTATGAGCACACTTGCTTGATGACTTGATAGTGGGAAAACGTGTTGCTTGCGAATGGGAAAGAAAGGTATACGGCAACGAGAAACATAAAAATAACCTCGACTTATAAATTATTAAAAATAGTGATTAGTGATTATACTTGTTGCCAAGAGACGAAATGTAATAATTTGTCGTTTTAATGTCATTTATGTAATGCAAGCCATACAGTTGCTAACTTGGCTAACACAGTTGGCCCAAAGCAGGTTCTAAAATGATAACTGGCCGGGCTACCTTCGAGAACATGATGACATCCAAATGAATGCTGCCAACTTCGCCAGCTATTTGTTCGTACGAAAATGTCTCAAACGCTCGCTGATTGGTCAACAGAGCTCCAAGCTTTCGGTGATTGGTCATTAGAGCGTATGCACGTTGTAAAGCTTATCATATGACTCCACATTTCCGGGTGATCATCTGTGGATGTCTGTCTTGGCGCATTCGATTCGACTCCATGATAGCGTTACCTGAGGTGAACATTGATTACGGCTGCTGCAACCATCGCCTCTGTCTATTTCGCTGAATCGTTGATCGATCGAAATGTTTCGCTACGCTTGCATGATATTATTCCTGGTTCTAGGGAGTGGTAAGTATTTATTTGAAATTTGCATCTATTTGATATTCTGTTCGCTGAACATAACACTAAACTTTTCTTGTGTTGTTACTCTAGGCCTAGCCGTCTAGCTAAATTATTTTTGTTTGCTTTTAGCTAGAGAGCTAACGTAACGTTACTGTCTTACACGACCAGGCACCTGGAGTTCAGAATGTGATTCCGTTGGTTAATGTTACTGTTCCGTAGTGACGGTGATCTATGCTATCCATTTTGCCGTTCCTTGTGTTTGATTTCATTAGCTTGCTCTAGCTAGCGAACGTTCGCTAGTGCCAAACTTAAGTCATTCGTTAACTTGTGGACATTGTGGCTAAATCTCTGTCTTGCTTGTCAGCTTGCTGTCAAGGCGTAATTAGTTAGTAACTCAGCTGGATGTGTATCCAGTCCTTTGCTAATGAGTTAGTGACTTGTTAACGTATAATTGAACTGAGAGCTAGCTGTACGCCGTATCTCGCTGTCAAAAGAGGAAGCCGTTTGAGTCAGCGACATTTCGGTGACTAGCTAGTTAATGTAGTGCTAGCTAACTAATCTAATGCTAGCTAACTAAATAGTTTGCTGGTGAAAAATAACCCAGCTATAGCGAATACGTACTTAACGAGAAATGGCGTTCATATTTGCTTTCCTAAATTAATAGGGCGACAAAACAGATTATTGTCTTGGTCGTTTTTGACTCCCTTTACTGCGCTCGCTAGCTGTAATAGTGCACATTTTATTGTCAGTTTTACTTTTATACTGAGCAAGTAGACGTCCTTCGACATTTGGATGAAAGCTTGTTGCGGTTTGTGGGGGGATATCTTCGTGAGTGGGCTATCTGGAGTTAACGTTTCAACTTTACCTCTCTAGTCATGTGACGAAGTTACGTCAAAGGGGGAAACATTTTACAATTAATTCTGGTTTCCTTGTCGCTACGTTGGCCAACTAGCCAACTAACCAAGAACTCATTCAGCCCCAGTTTACCTAAAGTAATTTAAGATCATTAGCAACATAATACCTTTGATGTTGCGTCGCGTCCTTTTAGTTTCTCGCGCTTGCAAGTCATGGCAGGAAATTGAGCCATGTCATGACTGCATCACATTTGTTTCACGTTGTGGGGGGCGCTCCTGGCCAAAATATGGCTTATGTTTTTTAACTTGAGGAATGTATCTCTTACACTACAAATATTCCAACAAACCTAAATAAATTTAAACAATGGGCTATAGTAAGTTGACCAAGTCTGCATAGCCGACCATAATTTAGCAACGGACGCTAGCTCACTACTACTCCGCACACTGCACTGGCTCCCCATAGCAGCACGTACCAAATTTAAATCACTGGTGCTGCCATATCAGGCCACAAGGGGAACTGCTTCCTCTTAGCGCCAGACACTCATCACACCCTACACCCTCCACTACCACTGATTCTCAATATGAATTAACTCCCATCACCACTATTTACATTTTTATTTTTATTTTTTAAACACTAGCTTTTCTTTCCCTGTGTTATAGGAAGAGTTGTGGACTTTAGTCACATGACTTGGACTCGAGTGCGACTCGAGTCACAATTTTGATGACCTCAAACTTGACTTGCAAAAAATAAAGGAACTTGAGACTTGACTTAGACTTGCATGTCTATGACTTGAGACTAGACCTGACTTGACTTGAGCTGGTTGACTCGAGAGACTTGTTTTGAATGTGACTTGCGGACTTGACACCTCAAATTTGTGACTTGTGACTTGACCTGACCTGACCTGACCTGAACATGGTGACTTATGACTTATGAGTTGACTTGGTCACATAAGGGTGTCCGTAAATGTAAATGTAGCTGCCATTCAAATGCTATTGTGACGCAACCCAGTCACATTTTGGCAGCCGGGCACATTTTGGTTTGACACAACCCACAGATCTTAAAGAATTGTTAGACTGTTTCTATTGGTTGGTTCTATATAATTATAATGTCCTGTTTGACTCGCATTTGTTATAGGATGTTAAAATAAAGAAGGGATCCCCCAAGCTTAAAAATTTATTTCTTTTGGGGGGTCCCTTGTGAATTATGGGTGGTCCCAGATCCCTCCTAGACCCCTCTCATTTTGAACACTGAGCAGACCCAGTCCTCCCACTTTGCCAATCGTGTTCTCATTATTAAAAAAACAAAGAAAACACGAAAATAACCTCTATGGTAAAAAGTTAGTTTATTCTGTATCAGTGCATTATTTCATTGATTTAAATCTTGAACTTGGTTAGTTGTGCCAATTACAGAGCCTGTCACATCATCAAATGGAATGTATTAAATGCATCAGGTCTAAATGCATATTTTCTGTTGCACCATTTCATTTCACCTATTTATGTGGCATCACAGCCTCAATAAGGGTTTGTGACTCGCACTCATATCTGCATCGTTATTGCCCTATGGAGCAGCTTAACACCAACAAGCCGACAGTAGGAACAGTCTCCTGTCCTGCCTCTGGTACCTCATTATCTTACTTTTATGAAAATTGCATGCATTTATTGATCAATATCACTGGTGATCATTGACCATGAGAAACTTGGCAGGTCAACCTCGAGGTGTGCAGGGAGATGAGTATTTAAAAACAATCCAAATAAGAGGCACTATTTAGTTTTGTGATTGTTTGTTTTACAGAAAATATTAATTAACTTGTAACCATACAGATGAAATTTAATTTCTTTTTTCCCCCCCCTCTGTTTCAGAAATCCAGCTGTCGTACACCACAGAAGTGTTTGTGAACGATACAAGCAAGAAGTTATGCCTCTATGCTAACTTAAATGTTAACTTTACTGTCACGTATGAAGTGGCTGGAAAAACAAAAAATGTAAGTAGCCACTGTTCCTTGTGAAACCGTGAGTTGAGCAGTCTGTCACTTCAGTCACTGAGATCTCTTCTAGCCATGGTAGCCAAAATTGGGCCTGCCAGCATTTTTATAAATGACCCTAAGCATGATGGGATGTTGATCGTAAATTGACCCAGGAACCACACCTGTGTGGAAGCACCTGCTTTCCATATACTTTGCATCCCTTATTTTGGCAGTTACCTGTATGCAAGTACAGTGGTTTTATAGTTGTCATGATTTATCAATCAAAATGTGAAAATCATAGCTTGCTGAAAGTTTTTAAATCCGAATGAAAATAAAATGTTTGGTGCTTGTAAGGTTTGTGTACAACAATGTAAAAGAAACAAATGTATTAGTAATTTGGATTTCTCTTCAATACATTTTGTTGAAGAGTTGCGAATCATTTTATTCCCTGTATAATTATTCTTTGATGTTTTGTTTTCTCAAAAGCAGTGTGTTAGTGATATTGTTGTAATTGGATTCATCCCTCTGCCAGAACCACACTGTTCAATTCCCGCTGCCTGAAATTGTGAACGCCACTGGGAGCACCTGTGCAAACAACACTTCCACGTTAAAGCTTAGTTTCGGAAAAGGCCACTCCTGGACTGTCAGTTTCACAAAGGAAAATAAAACCTACAGTGCGCGCAACGTTAATTTCACCTACAGTCTCGCAGATGATGGCCTCTTCCCGAATGCCTCTTCAAACGGTGTGTATATAACCTTATTTAAAGGCCCTCTACAAGTGGCATGTTTTTAAACATTGAAGAAAGCCTGCTGAGCCTGTGCTTACTGATGTACGTTTTTCTATCTTCTGTACAGAAACGAAATCTGTGGCATTCAACCTTTCAATTTCTGATGTGGTAGTGGACACCTACTACTCCTGCAAGAGTGAAGAGACCATGGGAAAGGATTCGGTCACACAGAAATTGTGGGACGTCTCTTTGCAGGCTTTCATACGCAATGGCAGCAAGAGTGAAAACGGTAGGTGTATGAGGGTAACAAATGGGGGTCTTGGCCGGGATTTGAATATGCGAATTGGTGTTGGGAAGTAATTTAATAATCAATTTCAATGTGTGTGTTTTGAAGCTGGGCCAACAGGGTTGTGTTCTGGTAGCTACTCTTTAGCTCAGCATGGGCTTGTGTTGTGTATGTAGGTCCTCAGCTAGCTAAACGCTATGTCTTGCTAGCTTGTTGTATGTGGACTGTGTGTCCCTTGGGTTTGCTGGGAATGTGAAAAGGGTCATTAGCCTGGGATAATTGTGTTAGGACTGTGTGTATTTAGCCTTGGTGTGGGCTGACACTGGTTTGCTTGTGGTTAGTTATTATTTTAAATTGTTTTGGAAATTGCATTGCATTAACTATAAAACATTTTGAACTGTACGGCATGGGGGCTGGTAACTATTTTTAGCGACATCATTACCTAGCTAGTCACTGTATAGCAGGTTTTGTGTATTGTGTGCCTAAATGTATGTATGTCCTAGTGTTCTCTGGGCTGTGTTGAAATTGAAATAGGTACTGGTAATGGTAATGGATGAATCACAAAAAGCTAAATATCCCAGACACAATGTGATGCTCCCAAAGTAAGTTTATCTACTGCATCACAAACGGAACAATTTGGCCAAGTAGGTCTTTGTCAGCTAACAATGTATACCTCGTATAAACGTCTTTGTGGAGCAGTGAATAAACTCACTTTGGGAGCATTGCATTGTGTCTGGGATATTTTTCCTCTGGGTGTATGAGAAGATTATTCCATGACTGTAATGGTGTCAGTGGTCCAGCTAAAAAAGTTAAATGATTGAGTGCACTTGCTGGCCGGTGCTTACAGTATGAATTGATTTTTGATTAACTTGCATTGGTTTAGCATTTGGCCAGCTTTCGAGACATTGATTTTCTGCATGGTCATCTATTTAGCTAGCTAGTAGCTAGTTAGCTGGATGGTTTTGAAGGAAGGTATAAAATGTGAAAAACAAGTACATTGCTAACAAAGAAGGCCGTGTTCACTGAATCTCTGGTGCAACCTTTAATGCATATCTACAGTGCCAGACTAGGGTATATCTATCAACGGCGTTATGGAAATAATATAAATAGTATAAATACATGAACCTTCACTGGTGTCACACTAATTTGCATTTGTATCCGGGACTGTAGGAGATTTGAAGCTTCTGTCTCAATAACTATTTGTGTGTGTGTCTTTGTGCGTGTCCGTGTGTGTTTTCCACTTGCTTATTTTCACTCTGTCTGTTAATTCCTGCATAGACACTGTGTGCGCCAGAGATCGATCCACCACCACCCCTAAGCCAACCACTCACATGACCAGCATCACGACGCCACCGACTCCCTCCCCCCTGCCCCCACCAACCAGAGGAAATTACAGCGTCAATGTCAATGGCACCACCTGTCTATTGGCCGACATGGGCCTGCAGATCAGCTACAACGAAAGCACGGTACGTATGTTGCAGAATGCATCTGAGGAAGGCATTTGTCATTAACTGCTTTATCGTTAATCTTCTGATTAAAGTCCATCAGCTGTGATTCACCCCTTTCTTGCAATTTGGTGTGTCAGCTGCAGCTGGCTTTGTGGCAGAGGTAAAAGAGCAGACTTTAGCTTGGACCGTAAGAGCTGAGCTTTAGCCCATGCCAAAGCCAGAGGCAGTAATGACATGAGTATTCATAACATAATACGAGCAGGTTATGCTGCAGCTGTTTTCTCAAATATGGTTTGGAAGGAGTATGTCTCGGTCTGAGTTGTATTCGGTGATATGTGACTGGCCTACGATGTTGTTCCTTTCACACTTAATCATAGTTTAAAGTGAGTGACATCCTTTCGTGTTGCCAAGTAGCATGTGCTGACGTGTACTAAAATGCTTTGGAAATACCTGCTAACAATGAACACGCCTGTTTTTCTTGAAGACGTGACACACTCCTAATGAGTTGGGCTGTCAAAGCTAAGCTTGTTCTGTTCTGCTTCGGAGAGTGGGCCATCCTACATGGTTCCCTCTTCACCAAATAAATGTCATTTTCGTGTGGAGAGATATGGGCTGTGGATCTCTTTACCTCCTGTTCACTTCCTGCTCTTGTCATTTTTCACAAGACTGGGTGTTGATTTGTGCATTCCATTTCCTGTTCGTCCAGGATTTCCAGGAAATGAACATCGAACCGGGCAAACTGCACACAGATGGAACGTGCGGCGTTAACAGGAGCGATGCCACCCTTCTCCTGATTTCTGACCAAGTGAACATTACGTTCACGTTCAGCAAGGTATAGCGTCCAAAACAACCCCCCTTCCCCACCGCCAAGGGAATGCTGAATTGTACTCTGAATATCCTTCTTTATTTATACCTTTTCAAAGTCAAATAGTTCAATTCCTTTAAACCTCAGTCGTGTTTAACCTGATTTTATTGCTCTTTATTTGTTTTTCTGTCTTCTTTTCAGGAAGGAAAGAAATTCTACCTGCATGAAGTGAACATCGCAATAAAAGGCAGCAGCGGTAAGTAGCATCAGACCTCAGAGGAACTACAGCGCGGAACAGGTGAACAGACACCGGTGAATGCCTAAGCCCCCTCCACCGTGTGTTCCAGGGACCTCCTTCATTGCCGCCAACACCAACCTGTCCCTCTGGCAGGCCTCGCTGAACAGCTCCTACATGTGCAACACGAAGCAGAGCTACAACATCACGAGAACCTTCTCCCTCAACACCCTCGACCTGCACGTGCAGCCCTTCGCGGTGAAGGACAACACATTTTCCACAGGTACGTGGTCGTCTGGTGTCCCAGTGAAGAGGTATGGCGGTGAGGGTTTCAGGAAATGATGTCACTGCACTAGCAGCTTGTTACCTCTCTCTAAGTGCTTTGACAGCACCCAGAAGTGAACAGGGGGAGCCCCTTATCCCCTTGGAGGGAATTCCTATCTTTTAGAGGAGATCCATCCCATAAAGCAGGTATGGCAGTCTCGTGCTCTTAAGTGGAGTAATGAGTAATACGTGATGAGTGGGTTCACAGTGTTTGGCATGGGATATTTTCAGGTATTCATCAGGTAGACGATGCCCGCAACCAATAGAGAGGGTTTTTAAAATGTTATTTTGTATAAATTGGCCAAAATGTCAATTCAGCAGGGAATGGCAGTATGAACTTCGCAGTACATAAAAGTGTGCATATTTTCTTGCCCTTTAAACTGTCCATTTTAAATGTAAAGAAGAAAAAAAAAAAAATCAAACATTTTGTGCCCATGTTCTGTGCTTGTGTTTCTGTAATCGAATTTAATTTAATTGTGATCCTTGAAAGATCCTAGCCGCATTTTACAGATATAATTATCGGAGCCTGCGTTTCAAAATCCAGGGCCCTCAAATGCTTCCGGTTGTGAAAAGTGATTTAGTTTGGTGATTTTTTTAAATCGTCATGACAATGGAATCATGTTCTGTGTAATCATTCGTTTTCTTTCTGTCTGCAGCTGATGAATGTTCAATGGATGACACCAGCATCTTAATCCCAATCGTTGTTGGTGCAGCCTTAGGTGGCTTGATTATCATTGTACTGATTGCTTATGCGATTGGTAGACGAAAGACCTACGTTGGATATCAGTCCCTCTAAAGCCTTCCCTGATTCATTAACTCGATGGATTTATCCTGATGTGTGTTTGTTCCTCTTTTTTATCTCCTGTTTGGGAGCAAGTGCAGGTTCTCACAGCCTTCTCCTTGTTTGTCGGTTTTGCACATGCCCAGAGCTACTGGTCAACGCACGGACGCACAAGGTTTGTGCCGCTGCGGGCTTGGAATTGGTGTCGCCTACACAAAGTGGCGGTTGCAACAAGGGTGTGCCCAATGTGTTGAGGCATCGCTTAAAGCCACAATGCTCCATATCTACCCTTGTTGGCTATTTTGTGGGTGTGAACTCATTTAAATGCATCCTAGCTGCAAGCCCAAGTGGCCCAATTCATTAGTTCATCCGTTCATTCGTTTATCTGTCCCAGATGTTTGAATGGTTGGTCCACTACCGAGGCTGTCATTTTGAAGTGAGGAAGATTAGTCTGACTGAATCTGCACTTGCTTCCTCCACACCACATTCCTCCATTTTGTCCCATCCGTTTTTTCCCCTCCGTTAAATCTGTGTTCCTGCAGCTCAACCTTTGCTCTCATGGTTTCACCCATCCACCCCCACACACTCACACAGCACGTGATACCTGAACTGTTGTTCCTGGTAACGCTGGGAGTCTGTCTCCTAGATGAGTGCCAGGAAATGTGCGCCAACTACTAGTCTTTCAATGTATTACCTGTGGAAAGGGAAGTGATCCATGCACTATTGGATGCATTGCCTGGATTTGAATGAATTCTCTTTAAACATTTTTTCTCACAATAGGCAAAATGTGGCACATAATTTTAGTGTTCTCAAAATTTGTCCAGGCAGCTATCCTTGGTGGAAAGTAATATTCCCTGGTGCTCAGGAGCCTATGTGGCCATTAAAGAATGCTGCACTGACGAGACCTAATTATACCAAAGGGAAATAAATTCCAGGAGTGGCAAACATGTCCAAATGGAGCTTCAGTGTTTGCTGTGCGGGGATGGATTTGGAAACCTGAGAACAAAGGCTGAGACTACAATTTTATTCTCCTGTTCATTTGTTGGCATTTGATTTAAAAAGGGATAGCTCTGCCATTTTCAATTATTATTCCCAATTTTATGAAAATGCACTCAAACTACGATTGCACTCTCAAAATAATTGACCTTAACTGGAGACCTTTGCTGCTTGCTTATGGGTGTGAATATAGTCTTTGGTTGTGCTGAAAAGGATAATGATCGTTGGTTTGTAAAATTGCACTCAAGAGCTTTTGTAGTGTGAAAGGGAGCAGGTGATATTTTATATGAACTGACTTGTGTACATGTAGTAGTGTTAGGAGTTTGTATGTTGTTGGTAACTTTACTCTACTGTCTTATTTTGTGATGAATTGACATGTAGTTTTGTTTAGCCAAAGCATTCGACAGACCCAAATGAAAGCATTAAAGGCTATCATAACTTTTTAGATGCTTTTCTTAAGACAATTGATTTAGTGGCTCCTGAGTGACTGAGTTCCGTAAAGGTACACCCATCAAATGCAGGCCGAGCCCTATGGCCTAGACCGGTGGTGTCCGATCATATCGGAAAAGGACTACATCACCTGATTCAACTCGCCAAGCACTACATCACCTGATTAATCTAATCAACTAACCCTGATGTTCAATCAAGACCTTGATTAGTTGAATCAGCTGGTGTAGTACTGGGCTAGAACAAAAAAGCTGCACCTACACACCGGACCTCTTTGTATATGATTGGACACCGTTGGCCTAGACCAGGGTTCCTCAAATCTGGCCCACAAATCCAAATTTGGTCCTGGTTTTCCTTTCTCAGTTAGTTAATTGAACAATTAATGTAATTGATTGGCCAGTGTCTTCACATCTGAAGGATGTACCTAAAGGATGGAAAAAAATGACTGTGCTTGGCCCATGATGACCGTGATTTGAGGAACCCTGGCCTAGACATGCAAGTAGCCAGCTGTGGTCAAGGGGACTGCATCAGTAGGACACTATTGGCTTTGTCCTGCTGAGGTAAACTGGACCCCAAGTCGGCCAGGGTTGCTTAGGTTACAGCTGAATTGGTGCCCCTGAGGTACTCGCCATGTTGCCAGTAGTCATTGAAGAGTCTGTCCTTCGATCACTGTTCAAGTCTCCCACACTGTGTGGCTTGTAGTTTGGACTGACTCCCGGGTGAAAGTATTGTATTGTAAGTTAAAACACGTTTGTGTTATGGTGTTGCATAAGAACTTGCACTTAATTGAGGATTGTCCTCTAAATGGTCTGTGCTGTGCTTTAGAGTTGCTGTCATTTTATGTTGCTGTCCCCTCATGTTTCTGAGATTCAGCATTGGCAAAGTTAATAATTAACCTCAATTTGGCCAGAATGTCCCGTTTTAATGACAAAGGTCACACAGACACTCCCTAATTGTAGATTGTGTTAAAAAGCGCATTCTGGGAATCCCAGTTTAAAATCCAAAGAAGTATTGCAGATACTTTTTATTAATGAAAGAGTTTGGTACAATATACTCTATTCAATTATTTTGCATTTGTCTTTTGCAATTCACATGTTTGTTTGTGTAAGTTGTAAATGTGGGGGCTATTTTACACACCAAAAAAACATTTGAATGAATGTGCTTATTGGTCCCTCAAAGTTTTGAGTGTGTAAAATTTTACAAGTGTTCTATATTACTCAAATGTAACTGCACTTTAAGAAGATGATCCAAAACACATTCCTTTGCAATTACCAATTTATTGTTCTATTTATTTTTTCTTTCATCAGTCTGAACAGTTTTCAGATTGTCACCTTTAACCTTCTCTTATTCTACTCCAGCTGAGGATTGCCAAGCTGATGTGGCTGAAAGCTTTATTGTCCCCATAGCGGTTGGAGTTGCCCTTGGAGTTCTGATTATTATTGTGTTGTTGGCCTATTTCATTGGAAGAAGACGAAACCAGGCCAGTGGCTATGAATCATTCTAGTTGGCTTCACTTTTGTTCAGTTCATCGTACGGAAAAGATTATTCTGTTGTGGCGGACTACTGTCAAAATCAAGTATGAATTTTTAATATCAGTATGTGAGGCACAGAGAGTCAATGCGATTTTTATTGCTACATACCTGAATTGCTAATGTTATTTGAGTGAACAACGTCAACATACACCTTGTCATTAATAAGCAGCCAGTGTTTATGTAAGAGATGAATAGCTCCTTAAATTATTGATTTGGCAACTTCCACTGTCTGTTTGTTTTGTTTTTTAATTGGAGAAATCCTCGTGGGTTTCCTTTCTGCACTATGTTCCTGGTGACTGTGGCGTTGCTTGTAAATGTCTTTGTTTGAAGTTGTAGTGATGTGCTAAAATTAGCCTGTATGCATTTTTTGTTCAGCTTTTTTCAGAAATCCTTTGTGCACTATGATATTCCGAATAAATGAATCCTTTTTTTGATTCATGCAGTGGTCTTGGTCTCTTGCAGAGGGTTGAAAGTTCTTGGGATACGAAAGAGGATTTGTTCCAAACAAATGGGGCCTCTCCTTTCAAACCCTTATTGAAAGAAGTTTTATCTCCACCCACACATGAGATGACTCTTGTTGTTATGGATACAGGGCGTATGAGTGCTGAAGTGCT
>JAINUG010000940.1:0-40871 GCA_029706075.1 Aldrovandia affinis
TCATTAGATGAGGCAGTCTTAACTTGCCAAAATATATTTTCTACATTTAAAAACTCATCTTCACATTTACCCTGTCCTGACACTGCTTCCTAATTAATATTACATTAATAATAACATTTTACAGTCAGCTTTTAACTCATTTCAGTGCTCACTTCTAGAGTGGGTCTATAATTGAAAGAGTATCCTTTTATAAATACCTTGGAATTTTTATTGATGAGAAGCTGTCCTTCAAGACACATATAGATGGTCTTTGTAAAAAACTAAGGGTGAAACTTGGATTTCTCCACAGAAACAAAGCTTGTTTCTCTCGGGAAAATAGAATGTGCTTAATTCGGTCCACATTCTTGTCAGTAATAGATTATGGTGATATTATTTATATGCATGCTTCCTCTACTACCCTCAAACAACTCGATACTGTTTACCACTCTGCACTTCGTTTCATCACAGGTGACCATTTAGGAGCGCATCATTGTGCACTTTATCAGGGAGTTGGATGGTCTTCCCTGGCCACCAGAAGAAAACAGCACCTTCTCATCTATGTTTTTAAGGGGATCTTACAAAAGCTTCCCTTTTACATGAATTCTCTTTTAACATTGCACTCAAGTTTTTATCAGTCAAGAACTCAGGATTGGATTACTCTTGAAGTCCCACGTGTCAGAACTGAGTTAGGTAAAACTGCTTTTAGCTATTATGGGCCTAGAGCTTTTAATGAGCTTCAGGAGACCTTCAAACTGGATTCTGTGGTCTCCATAGGAACTTTTAAAATATGCTTAAGGATATAGAGTTAGTGGTATGTGAGTGTTTCTAAATTTATCGTAACTATTGTAATTACTTCTATTGTAACACTAGTTCCTCTTATTATTGTTATTTTGTATGATGCTTTCATCTATTTTTATTGTCCTTGTCTTATTGTTTGTTTATGTGTAATTTATATAATTGTTTTGTAATCAGGGCACCATTGTAAATGAGACTTGGTCTCAATGGGCTCCCCTGGCTAAATAAAGGTAAAATAAAATATAGGAGTAATTGAAGTCACACATAATTATGTCTCTCCTTTCAGACAAGCTTGTTTTATGTTTTCGTAGAGAATAGTATTGATGTTGCTGTCCGTAGCTGGTGGCAGATAGCATATCCTATATATTAAATCTTTTCTAATATTCTCCCAGTAATCTAATCCAGTCCTCACATGGAATGAGGGTCGATTTCTGGAGTTTCCTGTAGATGTCGATTTTCTTTCACATAAAGGGCCCACACCTGTTTTATCAGTTCTATCCTTCCTGATCAGTTTGTACCCCTCTACATTATATTCATCCCCATCTGCTGCACCAAGCCATGTCTCTGGAATCCCAACAATGTCATAACCCTCATTAATCATGACAGCCCCCAGTTCCAAAAATTTTGAATGTTTCTAGGATTTAAACAAAGGAAGTTCAAACTATTTCTATCCAGCTCTCCCAACACAATGCACCAAACCACCTCTAATAACATTATGATCTAAAAGGTCTTTAATTATGTTATCCTCACTGGTGGTATTATACTTTGCATTGATAGCTTCCATCCAGGCAGTCTGTACCTCCCTACCCTTAATACTAGTACTAATTTCCCTCCCTGCCCCCCCAGTACCTAGTTTAAATATTCCTCCACTAACCTAAGCATACGCTGGCCCAATGCAGCTGTACCCCTTTCATTCAGCTGTAGCCCGTCACACTTGTACAGGTCACCCCTGTCCCAAAAGGAGTCCCAGTGCCCCATAAACCTGTAGCCCTCTTTCCTACACCAGGTTTGTAGCCATGTGTTAAGTCTCCATATAAAATGTTGCTTCCCTTTACTAACCTATGTTATTGGCTCCAACATGGACCATGACCACTGGATCCACCCTACTCTGGCCAGGAGCTTGTCCGCATGCTTCAAACCTGGGCACCAGTCAGCCAACATACCATAACAGACCATACAAGACTCCTTTTCACATGAACAGACTATACGGTGTACACCTGTAATAATGAAGTCCCCCATTATGACTAACTCCCTTTTGTTGGGGGATGTGGCCGCTTGGGTGCCCTGGGGCTCATCAGTCCTCCCACTCTCAGAGCACTGGGCCAGATCCTCTTCCTGTAAGGGCTGGAATCGGTTGGACACCACAAAGTCCAGCGATCACGCCCCTGCATATATGTAGCAAAGTGGTGTGGAATGTTCTCATCTGAAATGTCTTCACGATACATTTGGTGACAGCGTAAATAGAAATGTGGTATAAGAATGTGTCTTTATCGATGCTAGAGTTTGGTGAAAGGTTGATCCAAAGCACATTTAAATGAATGCTGTAAAGAAGTCGGTGAAGCTAGCCACAACCAAAGAGAAGAGACAGAAGGACAAATATGAGAATGTGCCTGTCAATACTTGGAAACCAGCAACCCTCGCTTAATGATATTAACCCGATAATTCCACCATTTTATAAGGTTTTAGTAGTTTAGGACACAAACCCCATCATAATAATTTGTGATTTTGATCATCCCTGGAAATGAGTCACCAAACAGTGTTTTTGTAATTGTTTAACATCAATAGCACAGCATTCATGTATTTAATACGAGACGACTATATTACAGTATGTTACTACAGTATGTTACCATGTTATGCATGTTATTATGTATGTTACTATGTTATGACTTTATTTTGATTATGCAATGCTAGAATTTGAAACCTCTAAACATTGAAGTCATGTATGTACATAGGAGTTTATAGGTCTAATTAAATGCTATCAATTGACTAAAGGCACATCAAACCCAATACTGAAGAGTTACAAGACGAAGTTAATGGTGAGAATGCACTTTATATCAGGCGATACAGTATAAGAATTGTGAAGTGAAGAATAGATTACAGCATGAGGCTAATTTTGTCTTACTGTATACAATATTTACCACCAAAGCTTAAGCCTATAAGCATATTGAAATAAACCCTTCTCAAAAATAATTCACTGATACACATATTGTTGCTGGCTTTTTCCTGTGACCCTAGAAGCCCAAAAATGTTGCTCAATCGAATCTCTTCAGGTTTTACCCAACTTTCATGGAGACACTGTATATCTTTTCCAGTACAACCCATAAAAGTACTGTAATACTTCATTTTTATTTGTTTATATTTACAGGCAGGTCAATGAAGAATAAATACCAAATACAGTATTTGCAAATATAAGTATTAGTTATTGTATTTACCATTTTGTGGAAATTGTATACAAGGTGTAATATGAAATGTACAAAAATGATTTCGTCGACAGAAACAAAGAACTCACTGTGATGGGAGGATACACGCCCAGTCTCCATGTCTGCCACGCCAGGACCCTCCATACCCAATGCATGGAGGGTCAAGTATTATAACCAGATTCATGCTATTCATCTCCAGAGATAATCTATCCATAGCTACTTTGTGTGTAGTTTTGTGTCTCTAGCCAAACGTAGCCATCTCTGTTTAGCTGACTGTTACACAAACCACTTTTTAGTCAGACTACAGTGGTGATAGGCTAATTTACACTAACGTTAGTTAACATAGCATACATTGATAGTGGTGATTGGCACAAAGATAGCTACAATTTTGTGTACATTTTCAGTGGCCATTCATAAGATCATTACAGTCTACTACTCTTGCAGTGAATTAGCTCTGAGGGTAGAGTGATCACATAATATATTTCTTAGTCACATTTCTCGCGGCGAACCCCCCTAGAGGGGCTAGGTCATGACCTCAGTAATTCTCTACTCCTGGATACGGCCCTGCTAGCAAGTGATAGCCTACATTATCAACTTATTTACCTCTATACACCACCCCATAAAAAAGGGCTTAGGCAGTTGTGAGGTGGAGGAAGTTTCCTGTTTAGATATCTGCCTGTTTACTGTGTCTGCGCTGGAAGTTTATTTATATGGAAGTTTAATGAAGTATTTTATGGCTATATTGTGATCTATTAATTGGCCACTCTAAACTACTCATATCTAAATGTCAACAAGATAGTTAACTGCATTTAATGTTGAGATAGTGAATTATGTTTAATTAAGTTTTTACATTTTGAGGCATTATTTTCAATGATTGGTTATAAACTCCAAATCTTATTATAGTTTTCTTTACATTGAGACACCCCACTAGTGCAGTGACCCCCAGCTGTTCTCTCTGTCTCCCCAGTTCACAGTGAGTGGGTGAGCTGTTCATCCCTCTGTAACAGAGAGAGTCCAGCCTGCTCTCACACTCAGGACTCCAATCCATTAAAGAACTAACCTTTAAACAGCACTCTGAGAGCTTTCCTCTGTTTCTGCACCTTCGTCATCCTCTGTTTCACTCTTTCTTCCACTGTCCTCCTCTTCTCTTCCACCTCCTGTAAGAGCATTCTCTCCATTTCATAGTGACAGCCACCGTGTCCTGCCACCATCTCCTCTATCTTCTCCAGCAGCTCTGTGACCTGAGTGCCATCACCCCTGTTCTCATTGTTGAGAACATGATACCTGTTGCCACATTTCTCTACAAGCCACTGGAGGGCCTTCCCTTCAGTCTCAATGTGCTGCTCAATGGTTGTGTCTCCCAGCCTGTCTCCCTTGGTGAACAGCACTATAGTGTGTCTCCAGACTCTCTCACTGAGAAGCTCCAGGTGTTCCTCCACTGATCTCCTGTATTTGTCTGTGAATGATGAGCTCACATCAATGACCAGGAAGAGAGCGTAGGGTCCCGGGGGACACAGAGACACACTGCGCACAATCTCCTGTTTATCCAGCTCTCGAGTGTTCTTCACATAGAAGTTATTCCACCAGCCTGGTGTGTCGACCACAGTGACCTGCCTCCCAGCTACTTCACCCTGTTTCTTCACACACTGTGCAGTTCTTATTCCAGACTCAAACTCCTCTCTGCCCAGGATGGTGTTTCCTGCTGAACTCTTCCCACTCCCTCTCTCCCCCAGCAGCACAATCCTCAGCTCTGAGAGACGGTGTTCCTCCCCTGTCAGAGAGAAAGAACATAATATATTCCTTATCAGGGGACCACTCATAACATTTATTCAGCTTGGAAACCTTGCAGACAAAAATTATACACTGAATATGTATAATATCTGTCCTGGAATCTAAATTTGGTTTAAGGCACATTTCACAGATTGCTTTATAATCTGAAAGAAAAACATCTCTCAGCGAGAGGTTTCCATGGCATGTTTGGAAGTAGCGAATGGATCAGCGACACTTTCACGGCTCGATGGGTTGCTTCCATAGACAGTGTATTCAAGAGGTTTCCAACCACAGTGTAAAGAGACCAAGAGGTTACACAGCTACTGGTTCAGACTTTGGTAAATTCACATCTTGACTATTGTAACACCTTGCTTGGTTTACCGACCTGTACTATCAAGCCACTGCAACTAGTCCAGAATGCTGCTGTGTGTCTGGTTTTCAAGCTACTGAAATTCACACTTATCACTCCACTACACACCACACTTACCTTAGTGGATTCCAATCTCTTTGCTAAACTCCCAAGTTTTCTATAATTTGGAAATGTAACTATTTTGTTAATAACACTGCCCACAGCACCTAGGTTAGATACAATCCCACCTACATTTACTCTTTGTATTCTAAGTTGCAGCTATGTTTGGATGTACTATAGGCATATTTATTACCTCTTGTCTGGTAAAGCTCTCAGCAAAATAATTGCTTAGGGTATCAGCAATATCCTTATTATTATACAAGTTTTATAATAATTCTTCATGCACTTAACCTTTTCCTTAACTTTCCATTTTCTACTGTAATATTGAAAAAAACACTTAGGATTACATTTTGCATGTTGGGCAATTTCCGTTTCAAAGAGCCTTTCAACTGCCCTTATTTTTATATATATATTTTAGCTATAGCCGCATATTACAATAATCTAACTTGTTTCTCTTTGAATTGTCTGTTTTATAAACTCTATATAGTCTCTTCTTTTGTTTCAAAATCTCCTGTAAAGATTTAGTCATTCACTGTGGAAATTGCTTTTTCAGGTAATTGTTTTCTTTTTGGGATAAATGTACACTGTGCATCATGAATAACATATTCAAATATTTACATTCACAGTTTTGCAATCTAGAAGTTGTATCCAATCTATATTACTCTCATTTTATTAAAGGAAACTCGACTGAAGTTAAAAAGTTAGTTAGATGAGGCAGTCTTAACTTGCCAAAATATATTTTCTACATTTAAAAACTCATCTTCACATTTACCATGTCCTGACACTGCTTCCTAATTAATATAGGAGTAATTGAAGTCACACATAATTAATGTCTCTCCTTTCAGACAAGCTTGTTTTATGTTTTCATAGAGAATAGTATTGATGTTACTGTCTGTAGCTGGTGGCAGATAGCATATCCTATATATTAAATCCCTTCTAATATTCTCCCAGTAATCTAATCCAGATATCCTCACATGGAATGAGGGTTGATTTCTGGAATTTCCTGCAGATGTAGATTTTCTTTCACATAAAGGGCCCACACCTGTTTTATCAGTTCTATCCTTCCTGATCAGTTTGTACCCCTCTACATTATATTCATCCCCATCTGCTGCACCAAGCCATGTCTCTGTAATCCCAACAATGTCATAACCCTCATTAATCATGACAGCCCCCAGTTCCAAAGGTTTTGAATGTTTCTAGGATTTAAACAAAGGAACATCAAACTCTTTGTATCCACCTCTCCCAACACAATGCACCAAACTACCTCTAATAACATTATGATCTAAAAGTTATTTAATTATGTTATCCTCACTGGTGGTATTATACTTTGCATTGATAGCTTCCATCCAGGCAGTCTGTACATCCCTACCCTTAATACTAGTACTAATTTCCCTCTCTGCCCCCCCAGTCCCTAGTTTAAATATTCCTCCACTAACCTAAGCATACGCTGGCCCAATGCAGCTCTACCCCTTTCATTCAGCTGTAGCCCGTCACACTTGTACAGGTCACCCCTGTCCCAAAAGGAGTCCCAGTGCCCCATAAACCTGTACCCCTCTTTCCTACACCAGTTAAATCTTCATGCAAAATGTTGCTTCCCTCTACTAACCTATGTTATTGGCTCCAACATGAACCATGACCACTGGATCCACCCCTACTCTGGCCAGGAGCTTGTCCGCATGCTTCAAACCTGGGCACCAGTCAGCCAACATACCATAACAGACCATACAAGACTCCTTTTCACATGAACAGACTATACGGTGTACACCTGTAATATTGAATGACTAACTCCCTTTTGTTGGGGGATATGGCCGCTTGGGTGCCCTGGGGCTCATCAGTCCTCCCACTCTCAGAGCACTGGCCCAGATCCTCTTCCTGTAAGGGCTAGAATCGGTTGGACACCACAAAGTCCAGCGATCACGCCCTGCATATATGTAGCAAAGTGGTGTGGAATGTTCTCATCTGAAACGTCTTCACGATACATTTGGTGACAGTGTGAATAGAAATGTGGTATAAGAATGTGTCTTTATCGATGCTAGAGTTTGGTGAAAGGTTGATCCAAAGCACATTTAAATGAATGTGTAGGAGAATATATTCCCTCCACTGACAAAATTGAGTCTGACCAGGGCCTAGTAGCCAACCTGTGTGTCTTGGTCATTGGGCCTGTGCAGAGTCAGACTGTGTGCAAGGAGTCTGACTACCATTGGGCCTGGAGTGTGACTACCATTGGGCCTGGAGTGTGACTACCATTGGGCCTGGAGTGTGACTACCATTGGGCCTGGAGTGACTACCATTGGGCCTGACTGACTACCATTAGGCCTGGAGTGACTACCATTGGGCCTGGAGTGTGACTACCATTGGGCCTGGAGTGTGACTACCATTGGGCCTGGAGTGTGACTACCATTGGGCCTAGAGTGTGACTACCATTGGGCCTGGAGTGTGACTACCATTGGGCCTGGAGTGTGACTACCATTGGGCCTGGAGTGTGACTACCATTGGGCCTGGACTGTGACTACCATTGGGCCTGGAGTGTGACTACCATTAGGCCTGGAGTGTGACTACCATTGGGCCTGGAGTGTGACTACCATTGGGCCTATACGGAGACAGGCTGGGTGCGTGGAATGTGATCATGTGATCTAGCACAGAAAGCCCCTAAAAGTTTAAAGCTGATGCAGCCGTGTTTCGCAGCTGTATTCCTAATCAAACGCTTAAAAAGGGTCTAAACTGTTATTTCGCCAAAGACACTGTCAAAAGTAGATAAGAACAGAATGATGGAGTGGAAGCAGCTGTTCGGCACGCTTACGCCAGCCCAAGATAAAAGGGATCCTCAAACAAGCTAATGAAAATTCCCCCAATCAGAGAGAAGGGGTGTGTAACCACGTGGCAAACGTCACTGCCTCAACAGATGCCAAGTTGATGGTCAACTAAGGACGTGGCACACGTCACTACCCCCAGGGGGGGGTTGAAAAAAGGAAAATTACCATTTAAGGGTGAACGGCCATTATGTCCGATTGATTAGTGATAAGTCAGCATAAATTAAGACCAATTGAAATCGACCATTAGTGATAAGTCAGCATTAATTAACCAATTGAAACTGACCAGAAGAACCAATGGGGTAACTGTTATGTAACTAACCAGTATATAAAGGTATTGTGAACAAAAGAACTTGGGAGTGGCTTGCAGGCTGCTCCCGGCTTTGTTATTCCATCTGAATAAAGTCTAAACTTTGCAAGTCTGTTGTCTGCAATCTCTTCTCTACCTTTGTTGGAAAATTGAGCAAAACGGGACTTAGAAAATAATTTGATGTAACGACTTAGAAAATAATTTGATTTAAGGACTTAGAAAATATTTTGAAAAGATGAACAAAAAATACTTTTAAAAGATTTTGAGAACCTGGAATGACTCTGATTTTCCACGACAAATGCTGTAAAGAAGTCGGTGAAGCTAGCCACAACCAAAGAGAAGAGATAGAAGGACAAATATGAGAATGTGCCTGTCAATACTTGGAAACCAGCAACCCTCGCTTAATGATATTAACCCGATAATTCCACCATTTTATAAGGTTTTAGTAGTTTAGGACACAAACCCCAGCATAATAATTTGTGATTTTGATCATCCCTGGAAATGAGTCACCAAACAATGTTTTTGTAATTGTTTAACAGCAATAGCACAGCATTCATGTATTTAATACGAGACGACTATATTACAGTATGTTACTACAGTATGTTACCATGTTATGCATGTTATTATGTATGTTACTGTGTTATGACTTTATTTTGATTATGCAATGCTGAAATTTGAAAGCTCTGAACATTGTCATGTATGTACATAGGAGTTTATAGGCCTAATTAAATCCTATAAATTGATTAAAGGCACATCAAACACAATACTGAAGAGTTACAAGAAGAAGCTAATGGTGAGAATGCACTTTATATCAGGTGATACACTATAAGAATTGTGAAGTGAAGAATAGATTACAGCATGAGGCTAATTTTGTCTTACTGTATACAATATTTACCAACAAAGCTTAAGGCTATAAGCATATTGAAACAAACCTTCTCAAAAAATAGTTCACTGATACACGTATTGTTGCTGGCTTTTTCCTGTGATCCTAGAAGCCCAAAAATGTTGCTCAATTGAATCTCTTCAGGTTTTACCCAACTTTCATGGAGACACTGTATATCTTTTCCAGTACAACCCATAAAAGAACACATATCTGTAATACTTCATTTTTATTTGTTTATATTTACAGGCAGCTCAATGAAGAATAAATACCAAATACAGTATTTGCAAATATATTAGTTATTGTATTTCCCATTTTGGGGAAATTGTATACAAGGTGTAATATGAAATGTAAAAAAATGATTTTGTCAACAGAAACAAAGAACTCACTGTGATGGGAGGATACACGCCCAGTCTCCATGTCTGCCACTCCAGGACCCTCCATGCCCAATGCCCTTCTCTCTGTCATAATAACATAATAATGACAAATTATAACAATTCAGTTCAATAGATTATTGCACCCAAGGGGCAAGTTGGTTGCAGCCAAACTCAGATAGACATACAAGAATACAGAGGATACAACAACAGACACAGGGAATAATAAAATAATTGCCAATACAGTATTTAAAACACAATAAAGGTTATTCCCTGCAATTTAAACCAGGGATTCTGATGACGCCATGCATATATATATTACTCATAATAAATGATAAAATGTATTTCAGTGTAGATTGGTGTTTATTGCAGCAATAGCTCTGAATAAAAGTACACTTTGCTCTTATGCTTCTAAAATTGGGCGCTCAGTACTGACACCTAGAGGGGAGCATGTGAAATTCTCCACACAGGGAATGACACTGCTCATTTACAGTTAGAGGTGACATTAGGGAGAATGTTCCTCCTGTGCACCGAAAGGCTGTTGTTCAACCCCAGTGATTTTAAATATATCTTCATGGTCTTCTTCTGCACTCGAGATTTGCACTTCACCTTCACATTTCTGTTCCAACAAACCACTGAACAAAATGACTAGATTTAATACATTCATGAAAATGTATGTGATCATCTTCAATTTCAGGACAGCATTTCACTTTTTTTACATGTATATACCTTCCCCATTGTGGAAAGGGCTAAATTACAGATATTTACATTCATAAAAACTCCTTTGTAATACTTTTTTTAAACTTAAAAACATTTAACATCAATGGATATTTTATATTCTGTCAATGAGTATCATATTTTTAAAAAATCTCTGTTTACTGTCTCTCAAGTAATATAATTATTGCTTTATTTGCATACAAATATTTCAATGTACCGAATCACATGGTCACCATATGCTGTAACAAAACAATTTCCCCCAGAGGAGAAAACAGCAATATTCACATCATGTGACCCAGAGCTGAGCACTTCAACAACCTTATTTGCAAGGTTCTGTATCTATAAAATAATTATAATCCTATGAAATAAACTCAAGTCTCAAACCATATATGTCTCCATCTACTTATATTACAGTGATGTTTACATTGTGATCTGTAAACAGTCAATTGAAGATTTATTATCATACATTAGCTGACATCTTCAAATAGTAATGAGGTAACGATAATGTAATATACTAATGTACAAACATACACGGGAGCTATCACGTTGCATATCGGTGTCAGAGGTAACAATCTCTTAGGCTTCAGACAACACTGAACTGTCATTACAAATTATTATGAATGAAATGCCAAGTGAATCCCCTTATTGGAAATAACTTTTCTTTCTCACTCGTACAGGATTTTGCGACACACTGTTTGAATAGAAATTCTTGGTAAATAAGTAGTATATGTATGTATAGTATATGTATACAATTCTAAAAGGCTGGAAATGCAGTTACTGTAAAGTTGAATTGAATTAACATGTGTGGATACTTCAATGGAGCAAGATGTAGACTGTATGTTTATCTATATGTCTTTCGGTCTGAAATCAAACTTGTTTTCAACAAGCTTTTCATTTCTAAATAAAACAGTATTTACATATTTTAGTTGTGCATTTGCAGTTAAAACGTTTGTTTACTCAGAATACAAGTTATTATTAAGCTTCCTTCATCCCAGGGGCTGCTGGGTGACCAGTTAAGACACTGTTCTAGTGTGTGGAGGGGCACCATTGTGTCCGTGTCTCATCGTGCACCAGCTTAACTGGTGGACTGCGGAGCTAAAGAAGCAGCAGCTTCACATCACATGTTCCAGAGGAGAGCACGTGCATGTCCCAAATTGACAGAGGAGGTTGTAGCCATGAGCACAAACACATAAATTAGGCATTCCAAATTTGGAGAAAATAGAGGTAAAATGAATGAATGTGTCCTTCCAGTTTAGCCAATGTAACAACGTATTCCATTCCGAACTTTTGTATATGAGCCATTTACTGCCAAGATCGTGCTAGTTTACCCAACTGTGTTTTTACAACATAAAGCGTTGTTGAGGTATAAGAACATTGTAGCAACTAATTTACCTTTCTTTTCACCACTCCAAATCTCTTCGTTATGGATAGGTTTTTCCAGTAGTTGGTAAAATAGGTTTTAAAAAAACCTCAGTGTCCCTGAAAGGAACCGTAATGCCCAAAACTAGGTTCTATTTAGCTGGGTTCGAGGCAATAGTATGGCCTACTTTGAATATTGGCAGATAACAGGCGAAAGCCAAGTAAATTACCTACAACCCCCTAGGCGTGCCAATATTCATATAAAATAATATTAATTTCAATATTATTTTATAAAACGGATTCACATAGGTTATATATTTTTTCAAAACCATGATATTTCAAAATATTTTTTGAATATTAAAAAAATTTTTAATACAAGGACTCTAACTGCATTTCGCCATCTGAAGTCTTGCCACCCACAGGTTTTGAATAATGGGGTTCATTTTTCTATGTTGACTTTGCACAAAGTGCTAATAAAGAATAGGCGCTTCTCTTCATAAGAGAGCATTAATGACACTGTTACTTTCAGCTCTCTGAGCACTAACCATTTGCGTATCGCTCCATTCTGCCATTGTTCTGGTCTTGTGCTTTTCTGTTTGTGAGTTGAATTTACATTTCATCTGCCGTACCTTTAATACATTTTTGTTGTTAGATCATTCAGTTTTCACCACGACCATAAGATTTATATTTTCTGTTTTTAATCATTGTTAATAAATGTGATTTTCTTCATAAGAGAGTGAGGCATTTATTCTGAATCATGAAAGATTGTTCTCTTTATTTAATTGTTGAGTGATGATTGAATTCGTTTCTTCCAGGTGATGTCATTGATGTGAATTTTGGACTGAGTTGCATGCCAACTGTGCATTCAGGACAAGGCTGGAAGGCAGGTGACAGGTGCACATCTTGGCAAACGGACACATGACACAGCCACTGTGATTCAGGACAAGGCTGGAAAGGAGAAGGTGTTCATGTAAAAACAAACAGCGCCATGTATTTTTGTGCATGGGGTGGCCATAGTGGCAGAGACGAGGTGTGCCCGCACCCCACGCCCCATCAAACACCTTGCGCGGTGATTGTGTGAAACTGAAATTTGTCAACACGAGGCGAAACCCAACGCGGATATCATTTTATTTAACGATAGTAAAAAAATTAAAAATACACTTTTAAACTTATCAGAAGCACGTCACACCCTCCTCCCCCTCTTTGTCTTTGTTTCCATTGTAGAAAAAAACAAGAACTAGACCTAACTGGAACTAACAGGAATTGGAGCTAGTTCCGGTTCTAGTTATCGTTCTTGTTTCCACCGACTTCAGGGGAAACAGTTACGGTTTGTGCTAATTTAGAGCAGAAATCTGCAACGCAAAGGAAAGATTTTTGGCTTAATTTTAGTTAAGCTGCCATATAAAAAAACATTTAGGCTATCACTTGATACATGTGTAGATGTATTGTGTTGATGAGAATGTGTAGATATACTGTGTTGTTGTACAGAATCTAATATTTGTTTGATGCTGCTCTTTTGAGGCACTATTTTTCTATTTTTGTTATATGTGTAATTACTTTGAAACAGCTACTGAGAGTCCAAGACAAGTTTTCCCACAGGTACAAATATAGTATATCCTTGCTGGCAGGCCTTCCGGCCTGTGCCATCAAGCCACTGCAACTAGTCCAGAACGCTGCTGCTCGCCTGGTGTTCAACCAGCCGAAGTTCACCCACGTCACCCCTCTACTCTCCTCTCTGCACTGGCTCCCCATCGCAGCACGCATCAGATTCAAGTCACTGGTGCTTGCTTTTCAAGCGGCCAGAGGTACTGCTCCCCCATACCTCCAGTCACTCATCACGCCCTACACCCCGTCCAGACCCCTCCGCTCCGCCTCCGCTGGCAGACTGACTGCCCCATCCCTCCGGGCGCCTGGCAGCCGCTCCTCGCGGTCTCGCCTCTTCTCTGTCCTGGTCCCTCGTTGGTGGAACGACCTCCCGCAATCAGTCAGGACTGCGGAATCACTTCCAATCTTCCGCAAGAGACTCAAAACCCACCTCTTCAGACTCTACTATCCCTGATCTCTGTCCATCTAGCTAAATTGTCTTCACCTCTGCTTACTTGTTCAACACTGTACTCTTTAAAAAAATAAAATTAAAAAAATAATTCACTAGCCTTTTCCTTCCCGGTGTTACAGGTATGGTACGCAGATGCCTGCAATGATGTCAATTGCTGTATTCCTGCACTGATCTCGCGCGCTAACTATGATTATTCCTACCATGTATTGATGCACATCTTGTAAGTCGCTCTGGATAAGAGCGTCTGCTAAATGCTTAAAATGTAAATGTAAAATGTATATCGTAGTGTATCGTATACATTAAGCTGCCATATGAAAAAACATATCACTTGACAGCAAACTATAGCAGGATTAAATGTTAACGTTTTTTCCTCTTGCCCGACCAGAAATCTACTTGACAGAACTGCCCTCATATGGAGTAGTTTAACTGGATCATAATCGCATAAAAACAGACACTGCGCTTCTGTGACAACATTAGGCTACACTTTATTTTTTAATGAGAACTGCACTTGTTTCATGGTCCCGTGGTTTTCTACATTATGCTGATATTCCTTCTTCAACAAATGCTAACAACAATGCTTCTGCCCCCTCACGATCAGTCGCTTGAGTGACGCAAAGTGCCTAACCAATCAGCAATACACAGTGCTGTTAGCCCTGCCCCCAAGGTCCTGTTTGGTACGGTAAGTACCACATCTTGAACAGGTACCAAAACTCAACAATGAGAACTATGAAGAACTGGAACCTTGGAGAAGGTTGCTGGTATCTGGCTTAATGTTTTTTGACCCCTCTCAATGCCGATGCATTCGTTCTCAGGAAACTGAAAGCACGCGCTTTGGTCTCGTGCCACGCTTCCCGAGGCAAACGGAGCATCGCCACACACCAAACCACATCCTGTGTACGTGCTTTTTCATTTGAGGTTATTTCTCTTTTTCGGCCCTGATCCATTTTCTTCATACGAAGCAAAAACAGTTTGACGAGGTTTTAAATAAAACAAAAACAGACATACGTCCATTTACCTTCACGAGTGGCATCAGGCTCAAAACAACATTTGAATAGAAAAAGAGAAATAGTCACACACTCTTTTTTTATGGACGTTTGGACAATATACGTATCTATCTAAAAATTAAGGCCTAAGGTGGAAACATTTTCAGTTGTTTTTTTTGGACAGCCGGAAGCATTTTATGCAGTTCATGCAGTGAAACAATAAAATGCTCTGTGAAGTAGTTGTTTCCATTCGTCATATTTTCACAGAAATATTCTGCCGTTCTGAAAGCCTGCTTCAGACAAACAGGAAACATGTTCTCTTTTGTAAAACGTGCAAACAAAACAAATCATTTGTTGAAGACGCCCGACTCGAACAGAAAGTTCATAGCGGTCTCACAGCTCTCAGCTAATGCTGAATTTGACAGCGTGTGTGTAATAAGTTATGAGTGACAGTACGAGTGAAATTATCAGTCATTTGTCGAAATAAATTTGATAAATTCTCAAAACTGAAATAAATAAATCAACAAAGTACATTACTTAGTATTAAATGTCAACTAACGTCGGAAAGTTCAAAAAGACTGTTCATCACCAAGCCTAGAATGAGCACTAGTTAGCTGTTCGAGAGATACATTGTTATCTAGCATCGTAACTAGCTTGCCAGCTATTTCGCTGTCTACAACAACTGAGAGGAAAACGTCTCTCCAACAATCGGACTAAACATTGGAAAGTTATCCGTTCGGAATGGCCACAAAGTAGCTCTACGAGTACTCACTGTCGTGAAATCCAGAGAGAGCTTCTACTCGCTGCGATCGGGAGGCACCGTGTACCCCTGTTTCAAGGCAAAGGGAGCCTTTGTGAAATCCACACAGATATAACATCAACACTTTCACATGCTGCGTCTGAACTATACCTATAACTGTGTTGGTGTGTGCTACTGCTTAGTGTGTGTGAGGGAGAAACGAGAGAGTGTGTGTCTTCTAAACATACCTATTTCACCCTTCTGTACCCAGGAATCCAGGCGTGTAGAAGTTGGTCTCCCACCCCACGAAATGGTGTCTGCGCCTGATTTCATAGAAATGTAAAATGTCAACGAGAGAAAGTGAAAGTGTTTTATGAGGTGGAGTTTGAGGCAGTTTCTGGACTCTTCGCTGTCTAAAAATGATGTTGCAATATATTGTGAAGCCATTAACATTTTAGGCATTTTAAGCATTTAGCAGACGCTCTTATCCAGAGCGACTTACAAGATGTGCATTTATACATGGTAAGATCAACCATTGTTCACGCGAGATCAGTGCTGTAATACAGAAATAGACATCATTGTTGGCAGAATAAACATAAATACAAAAAGCAGTATAAACATGTAAGCAGTGGTGATGACAATTAATTAAATGTACAACATTCAGTGGTAGTGGAGTCTGAAAAGGTGGGGTTTGAGTCTGAGTTTGCCAGAGGAGGCAGAGCAGAGGGGTCTGGCTGGGGTGTAGGGTGTGATGAGTGACTGGAGGTAGGAGGGAGCAGTTCCTCTAGCAGCTTGATAGGCCAGCTCCAGTTATTTAAATTTGATGCGTGCTAAATTTGATGAGTGTAAGGAACACTTTACTGCATTTTTAGGTGTAATAAGTGGTTTACTTATTTGCAACCCGACCACAGCATCCCTCTCTGTGAGCATTAGCCCAGAAGCCACTCCCAATATGGCCAAAAGTGTGTCGCTTCAAGTACTTCAGGCTTTGAGTTTAGATTGTTTTTCTGTTTTCTCCCAATTTAGTAGCCAATTACACCCTCTATTTTTCATGTTAATCCCCCCCTCGTATTGTGAGTTTGCTGTGACCGGTAGTGACAAAGGTGAAGTACCGTATTCTTGCTCACAGTTACAAACTGAATAAAAAGCTGAATTTACAGTGTCTATTATAGCTACATATAAACACACATCAAAATTAAAATTAAAACATATTTACATATAGACAAACATAGAATACACAATGCACATTAACAGATCACACAGTTTGGGATCATAGCAGATTTAAAACAGATTTTAAAACAATTTGGGGGGCACAGTTTGGTCAGTTTTGAAAGAGAACCATTAAAGAGTCTGATGGCAGTGGGCAGAGTGGGGTTTCTCAGGCAGGTTGTTCTAAATTTAAGACATGTAAGTTCATTGCTGTTCCTCAGCAGCCTGTGTGAACAGTTAGCTCACCTGGGTGGGAGCTGATGCTCAGTTAGTAGTCAGGTGTGGTCGGTGCCTGGTTAACAGGAACCTCTGCCGTGCCTCCAGCACTCCAGGACCAGGGTTGCCTGCACTTGATGTAGGGAATAGGGAGCCTTTTGGGATGCAGCCGAGAACTCATGATTTCATTTTGTCAAAAACAACTTGTGGCGTTGCATATCCTACGGCAACTTTAGCCCGATTTTTCATTGAGACATGTATCGTGCCATCTTCAAATGTAGATGTTTTATGCTCAGTTTTGTGGTTTTTCCATCATTAGTCAACTCGCTAGCAAGGCTGTCTACCTAGCTGTCAAGGGGGTTAAAACAGTTTTATTGCTCGCTGACCTCATCAAAGTTTATTTTACCAGAAGACCTCAAAACAACCAGTGATTTCAAAAGCTTCTCTTCTACATTACAAAAATGGCTAAAACAGAAACAAAACTACAACCATTAAAAGGTTTTTGTTTTTTTACAGTAATGTTTTTTTCCCACCCAAATACTATATGAGAATGTATGTATGCAGGTTTAGTATGCCCATAGGTTTTATTATCACACATTCAACAGATTTTTAATATAACTTATGAATGTGGTCCTCTGTTTTATTTGTAATGTATTGATATTGTTCTTTAATGTCTGGTGTTTCATGTACACGTTTGCATCTACTTTGGAACTACCAATGAAAAGGAGCCTTTTGGCAAATTTGGGTACAATGCCGAGCAGGATTGGCATTGTTTTAATTGCACATTGTCCCTCATAAAGGCAATAAATAACATTAAAAACAACCCCCATGAGTCAGAGAAACAGCTTTAGTTACTGGCAGTAATCTTCAATTTCAGGACAGGATTTAACCTTTTATATATATATATATCTTCACCATTGTGGAAATTGCTCAATTACAGATATTTACATTCATTAATATTTTAAAAAAAGTTAAACAATATTTTAAATTCATCTCTGTTTACTGTCTCTCAAGTAATATCATTATTGCTTTATTTGCATCTAAATATTTCACTGTACCAAATCACATGGTCACCATATGCTGTAACAAAACAGTTTCCCCCAGAGGAGAAAACAGCAATATTCACATCATGTGGCCCAGAGCTGAGCGCTTCAACAACTCTCTCTCTCTGCAAGGTTCTGTATCTATTCTGTAGTCTATAAATATCTATTCTGTATCGGTTTGAGATGGAGAGAGGAGAGAGAGAAATATATTTTTAATCTAGCTTTTAATTAGCAACACTTCATAATTTCAATTATTTATTTTATCCACTTTTTATTATTTTATTTTATTATATTATTTTTAAATGGCTTTATTCTGTTACTTACATGATTTTCTCTATGCCATTTGCCATTGAGTATTTTACTATTATTATTATTTTATTTTTTTCTCTCTATTTGTACTGAAATGTAAAAGCACTTTGAGCTAACACCAATAGCAGCTGCAATGCCAATGCACTTGGTTTCTCCAGGCGCTAAATAATAGGTACAATCAGTTGAGTCGCAATTGTTACCAACCTTGAAAAATCACATAGGGCTCATTTGCATATTTGACATTTTCTCCTCCCATATTTTGGTGCTCCTACATTTGGATCTCCTAGAAAATACATCTGTGTTGAAGACAAAATACAAAAATGGGTATTGCCGCATTTCACTCATTTAACTTACAGAACTTAAAGCTCAACAAGGGGGCACAGGTGGAAATTAGTTAAAGGTAAATTCCACACTGATATTTTTCTTTTTACACAGACGATTGCCAATGCATGGAACTGTTTGCCAGGTCATGTAGTAGAGGCAGAGACCCTTGGGGTGTTCAACTCCAGCCTTGACACATTGCTGAATACTCTTGCAAAATTATTTTATGGACATACATATGTATTAAGCATTTAACAAAAACATTCATCATGTATTTTGCCATTTTGAATCATATATTTGCTTGTTTATACATAAAAGTCTGTATGTAGGGCTAATACAATGATATTTCTTCCTAATTTCTCATATTATTTTGAACCTGTCCGGTGGGCCAAACCAAACATTGTCTAGACCATTTTGGGCATCCCTGTTATAGACTGCAGGTAAATTATGTGCCTAGATGGGCTGTACGGCCTGTTCTCTTCTTTGTGTTCTTATGTTCTTGTATATTTATAGTTATATTATCATTATTATAATTCATACATGCGTACATACAGTACTGTGCAAAGGTCTTAGGCCACCCGAGAAACTTATGTTTACAGCTATTTATCTGGGTAGCAAGTGTTTATTTGCTCTCTTAGTGACTACGTTAGCTAAATTAGTTAACGTTAGCCTGCTGCTTGTCCAACTGGCTACGCATGCTAGCTATTGGGGAAATGTACATTTTAACAGTGGTCCTACATTTGGATCTCCTAGAAAATACATTTGCGTTGAAGACAAAATACAAAAATGGGTATTGCCGCATTTCACTCATTTAACTTACAGAACTTAAAGCACAACAAGGGGGCACAGGTGGAAATTAGTTAAAGGTAAATTCCACACTGATATTTTTCTTTTTACACAGACGATTGCCAATGCATGGAACTGTTTGCCAGGTCATGTAGTAGAGGCAGAGACCCTTGGGGTGTTCAACTCCAGCCTTGACACATTGCTGAATACTATTTAATGAATACTATTTAATAAACAAAATTATTTTATGGACATAGTGTATATATGTATTAAGCATTTAACAAAAACATTCATCATGTAAAATATTTGTTAGGAAATATGATCTGTGGGCCCGTGTTGAGCATCGGATTTGCTCAACAACTAGTTGAAAAATAGAAATAATAATTTGAACATTAAAAGGATCATCAAATTAGTTATTCCCAAGCAAGCATTAGCGGGCAACAATTTCACTAATAGCGTGTATATAATAACACAGTGTCCAAATTATACATTCCTCGCTCTACAATAGTCCCAGGAAACGTATAAGAATATTCATATTAGCAGGTTATGCACCGTTATCATAACCCTAACCATAGGCGCCGATTTATGTTTCTGCCCGTGGGTGCCGCGCAGCGTATGCTAGGTGGAGTTTGCTATCAAATCAATGTAAATTTGGCTCCGTGCATAATTTTCCCCGTGGGTGCTCGGCCTTCTCCGTGGGTGCTCGGGCCCCGGAGCACCCACGGGATCGGCGCCTATGACCCTAACCATAAGCACAAGTTACTAAAATGCCACAATCGTCCAAATAATCCAAAAAAATATATAATAATAATAATAATAATAATAATAATAGTAGCAAAAATGCTTAAAAATAGAAAACCTTCAAACCTTTTCCAGCGGATGTGTAAGGCAATACCAAGCCTTATTGAAACCGAAAAACGTTACGTCCATTCGGTATAGCCAGGGCTGGACTGGCTATATAGTCTACCGGGCAAATGCCCGGTGGGCCGGTCTAGTTTTGGGCCGGTAGGGCCTCGGTAGGGCCGGTAGAATCATTTTATATATATTATACCACGGACCGGGTGTTCCGAGGGGCGCAATACATTTTCGCGCATATAAACGAACTGGTCTCAGCTTCTTTTCGCGCAGCACCCCTCTCCCCCCGTCGACAGATTTATTCGCGCAGCACCCCCCGTCGACAGATTTATTCGCGCAGCACACCCCGGTCGACAGAAATTGCGGCGCTCGCACCGGGTGCCGGGCCGGTCTGAGCGCGAAATGGCAGGGCCGATTTTTTCTCCCAGTCCAGCCCTGGGTATAGCATATACAAGAACCAAACATTTTAAAGTAGCCTAATCCGATAATGACGTTACGAGAACGCTACAGTGATATTTTAATTGAATATACATGTTTAACATAGGAGAAATAGCTGATCAACGTGGTCCAAAAAACGATTTGATTACCTTTATTTTTCTCAAATCTACATATCAAAAAAGATCTGTTTACTGTGGCATTTTAGTAACATAAATTCAAAAATATGCATCCAATCGTCCTGCCAATGTGTGTTGACTAGAGGCGTCGTTACAAGAAATTAAGCATGTGTGACAAGTAAATCTCTTAAAAATATCAAGGACACATCCCAACCTGCTTGGAACATAAGGTGCATGCATTATCATGCAAGCTTGGGTCATTTTTTGGCCCTATTTTGAAAGTCAAAATGTAACCTGTAAAAATGAAGAGAATTGCTTTTAATAGTGTTTATGGGTGACTAGCAGTTAAAACATTGCTATTCTCTTATATTCATTACTGATATATACAATGTGGCATTTTAGTAACATTTAAAAACATAAATCACCATAAGTCAAACATATTTCAACCTAAAATGACAATTGTTGTACCATTTTAGAGACGAAGATAATGATTAATTCTGATGAATAACTTTTTAAAAATGCAAAATATGACGGAATTACAACTGAAAAGCGAACAGGTTACTAAAATGCCTTCTTCGAGAGAGATTGTTCTCGTCTTTCGCAAAACATTAACACAAACAACCTCCCTCCACCAAAACTATTTATGTAGAATATGTAGAGAAATCGCCAGTTTGAAAAACATAAGGTAATTTAATTGTAAAAGCAGTAACCTAGAATTAATATATAGCAGTGAGACTTGCAATCGAATTAATCACGAAGTCAACACAGGAGCGCTGGCAGTGATACTTGCTGGCAGAATGACCTGCTGCTCTCTGGCTGCGCGAATTCTTTTATAGAGGTGCCACTGCCGCAGCACTACTCTTGTCTCCTGCCGCGCGGAAGGATACCACATGAAGATCCAGCAACAATATACAGTGCAAGTGTACTGAGGTACCATAGAGCTCAAAGTTGTCAGTCTCTCCGTGAAAAAAAGCTTTCCTGATACTGCTAGCTCGTTGAGTTGAAGATCCCACACAATGCAAACGCAAATCAACCAACACGATATTACCAGAGCATTCGTAATATAATGGAGGATTCTACTGCTGTCCTGGAAGCCGACCCCCTTTCTATAAAGTTAAATAAATGGAAAACTACACACGATAGAGAAAACCTAATTACAGATCTGCATTCTGCAAACCTTAAAGATTGTTTTAAGCATAGACAGGTTTATGTTTGTAACATTTAAATAGATTTCTTCTTGTACTTTATAAAGCAGTAGCTAATTTCAGAGTCGTTTTTTTGTGATTTCTGCCCTTTTAACACAATTATTGTCCATTAGTAATAGAGAAATAGGCACAATAATGGTATATATTAGATGAGCTACCAATTATTTATAGATTAATATGGTTAAAATGGTTCGAGATGTATTTATATGGAGGTAATGCTGCTGTATTGTGCGTGCATGCTAAAATTGGCATAAAATTTATTTTTATGCAAATTAAACCACTATATAATCCAAATTATGAAACTGACTCCAGAACAGCTGAAGCTGCATTTGCAGTCTTATGTCTCTCCTTCCTGACATGCTTGTTTTATGTTTCCATAGAGCACAGTATTTATGTTGACTTACACACACCAGAAGATGGCAGTGTTGAGCTGTCAAGGTTTGAGCGGCTCCAATCAATTGGTTCAAATGTGACGTTGTTTAGGACAGGTTCGTTTCGTCATCACTACATACTTTAGGCTTTCATTTACATACTTTACTTAATCCCATTTGGCAGGCAATTACTTCACTGAAATGCAGGGATATTTTCAAGGATAAAAACACATCAGTCTACAATAATGAAAGACTAAAGAATAGGCTGAGAGCGAGCATTTAACTCCACGCATGAACTCATATGCTAATCAGTGGAATGAAACACACCTGTTTTTGAATTCAAAGCAGGATGGCCATTGCCAGTGCTGCTGAAGACCTAGACATGGGGCAACTCTGAAGCGTGAAATCAGCGCCACCATCTTGCTGTGCTCTCCTGATCTCCTGCACGGTCCAGACAGCAGGTCTACAGTCTCCACAGAGTCCCTGTGTGAGTGCTGCTTTGGTTAAAGCAAGCATGTGTGTGGAGGGGAATTATAGGTAAATCCAAGTTACCAGAAAAGAGAATACTTCAGTTTTCACGATGTCCTACGAGCTCATTAGCTAAAGTTCTTGTTTCCTCCGTGTCCGTAGTTGATTTTCACACGGAGCCAGTAGGTAATGGGGTGGGTGGCTATGCAGTCGTTTAGCTTGGTAGCAATATGTGTGAATCTCTGTGTTTTATGGAGTTTTGGTGTCATTATTATACTGTGCAGGCTCCAGATGATTAATTGTTATGGTTTGAGGGCGGGGATGGGACAGCTGTGATGACGCTTTTGACGGAATTTTACACAGTACTCTAAATGTGGTCTGACAAAGGCATTATATAACATCAATATAACCTCCTTTGATTTATCCTCAATGTGTTTTTCTATATATCCCAGCATCCTGTTGGTCTTTTTTACTGCTATGACACAATGCCTAGATCCTGATCGACTTTCATCAACTACTACTCCCACGTCTTTCTCAATCCCAACACATTGTAATGTTGCTCCTGCCATAATACATATCGGTCCTTAATTATGACTCACTGCAGATAAACGCACACCATGTGTTGGTGCCATGGCGTTTCAGCCAAGATGTACTTTTTCAAAGATGTTTCTACAGTGTGCATGTCGACTACGTTGTTAAACCCCAGAGCCACTGAAAAGGTCCTGTAATGCGTTCATTAGTGGTTACAGCATATCTCCACTCGCATGTTCATCCGATGTTTTTACCATGCCATGAAGCCAACCTTTCACTTTCTACTCTTCATGCTGTGCTATCTATTTATAACAGTGAAAATTAAAACTCACAAACACAGGGTCAGCTCCATACATCTCCCCTTATTTTATTATAGAAAACAATACAACATATTTCAGTTATGCAGATTATAAACAGCCCAGATGGGGATTTGGGGATTTCATCAGCTCAATATTGAAAGAAAAAAAGGAAAACAATATCATAGAGGAACAAAAACAAATCAAACTGCACTTCAACAAAATATCACAATACATCACAACATATCATAGAGTAGGCTGTTCTGTATAATTGAGTTTGAAAGTTTACATTTGGTTCAAATCACCCAATAGCCAAACTATCATTTCACTGGATGAAGACAATATGATAATTATATTCTAGATCAGGGGTGTGAAACTCATTCCATGGAGGGCCGAGTGTATGCAGGTTTTTGTTGCAACCAACGCACTACACCAGGTGATTTCAATTAGTTCCCCTGCTTGGTTGAAGAAGGGAGATAATTAGTGACATCACCTGGTGTAGTGCGTTGGTTGCAACAAAAACCTGCATACACTCGGCCCTCCATAGAAGGAGTTTGACACCAGTGTTCTAGAGTAAGTGCTCCTATCCAATCACAGTTCCCATAAATATGTAATATATTGTTGATTTGACAAATGCACTGTCAATCATTACACAAAATCCTAAGCATCCAATGACCTCTGGCACATGGCTTTTACCTAGCTCCTCAGTTCACATGGCAGTACCAGACACTCCTGATTCGCATATATATACAGTATATGGCAATGACATACACAGACAAGGTTATTACATTACAGATTAAAGTAATACAGGATTATAATTATTGCAGAGAGTTTAAGAGTTAATAAGGAAATGATGACCAATGAGCAACATAAAGCAATATGGTATGCTCATAGCCACGGCAGAAATTTGAAATTTGGAATATACCGGATTTACAAAACAGAGATGGGAATATGTACATACTTACAAAACATAGATCAACAGTAAGAGTGCTCTTCACAGTACAAAATAAAGTATATCAACAATTTTTCATTACAGATTCAAAGTAAATAAATATTATTTTGGTAATTTGTTTTAAACTTTAAAGGGCAGCTAAGATATATTTTTATTTTTTTTTTTTTAATACTACAGATCATGCAGTAGTGTATAAGCAACAGTTTACCACATGGGGGCAGTGCAGAGCAGGGTTTAGTGTGGAATGTCACAGTCTGGCCTCTTCCAGTTCACACTCTGCCTCACTCACTACAAAACTCTTTGTTCCGTATCCAGACAATACTGAACCCTCTGCCTCACTCACTACAAAACTCTTTGTTCCGTATCCAGACAATACTGAACCCTCTGCCTCACTCACTACAGAACTCTTTGTACCGTATCCAGACGATCCTGAACCCTCTGTCTTACTCAGCCACCGTGACACCTTCTTTTTGGATCTTTCATCAGCCAATTCATGTCCCCACTCAGAGCTGCCTGCTTCAGAGGGGGAACCTCCACTCACTGAAACACAACAACAACAACAAGGCCTTTACACTACAAGTCAACCACACTGTATTATCTAAGATAGCTAAGAGTATTTCTCTTGTGTTCTCTAAAGTATTGACAATACTAAATCTGCCTGTGTAATTCATCATGGCTTTTAAGAAAACAAGATTAATACATTTGACTTTTTCACACAAAGTAACTGATAAAGATGATATACAGTTATGTAAATGTTATATATGTTTACTAAGCTGGCTTGTATACCACATTAGCATGTGATTAAAAAGGTATACAAAGTGTATGTACACCACAGTTAGAAAAGTCATGTTGTAAATACTCTGCACATTGTTCAGTTGTGTTCAAAAAGTGGAGGAGAGGTGATGGACTTTTAGTGTGCAGCTAAACTGTTAAATATACTGTCTATACTGTAAAAGGTAATGAACAGAACTCACTAGAAGGGTGTATTATTTCATTGCTGTTCCTCCTCTTCCTGACTGGCAGTGTGGATCCCTCTGTCTCTGAATCGACCACAACCGTCGCCATCCTCTCTATCAACTCCTCCTCTCTTCTGCTCCATTCCTCCTCAAGCTTCTGTTTCAGCTGCTTTTCATCCACCATCTTTAGTTTAAACCACTGTTTAACCCCCTTTTCACTCTTTTCTATGGTGAAGTGACCGCTTCTGTTCCTGGCCACCATCTCCTCTATCTTCTCCAGCAGCTCTGTGACCTGAGTGCCATCACCCCTGTTCTTATTGTTGAGAACATGATACCTGTTCCCACATTTCTCTACAAGCCACTGGAGGGCCTTCCCTTCAGTCTCAATGTGCTGCTCAATGGTTGTGTCTCCCAGACAGTCTCCCAGGGTGAACAGCACTATAGTGTGTCTCCAGACTCTCTCACTGAGAAGCTCCAGGTGTTCCTCCACTGATATTCTGTCTGACTCTGTGAATGATGCGCTCACCCTAATGACCAGGAAGAGAGCGTAGGGTCCCGGGGGACACAGAGACACACTGCGCACAATCTCCTGTTTATCCAGCTCTCGAGTGTACTTCACAGACCATGTGATCCACCAGCCTGGTGTGTCGACCACAGTGACCTGCCTCCCAGCCACTTCACCCTGTCTCTTCACACACTGTGCAGTTCTTACTCCAGACTCAAACTCCTCTCTGCCCAGGATGGTGTTTCCTGCTGAACTCTTCCCACTCCTTTTCCACCCCAGCAGCACAATCCTCAGCTCTGAGAGACGGTGTTCCTCCCCTGTCAGAGAGAAAGAACACAATATATTCCTCATCAGGAGTGTTAACAGACACTCAGGTCTCAGATGAACTGGTCTCTGTAAGTGTGGAGTGGTGTGGATTAGTAATGAAGTCCTGGTTACATTTTACATTTACATTTTAAGCATTTAGCAGACGCTCTTATCCAGAGCGACTTACAAGATGTGCATAAATACATGGTAGGAACAATCATAGTTCACGCAAGAGCTGCATACCATACCTGTAACACTGGGAAGGAAAAGGTTAGTAAATGTTTTTGTATTTTTTTATTTAAATGAGGAGTAAGCGGGGATACATATACAAGAAGTGTTGAGTAAGTAGGCAGTGATGATGACAATTATGTAGATGTACAGAATGGTTAACTCCTTACGGTTAACACAAATGGGATGTTGTATATAGTCTGCAGAGAGACTGTACTCCAGATTGAGATGACATTTCAATCAGCGCTTTACCATATCCAGTTTAATAAATATAGTAAAGTGTAAGACTAGGAACCAGTCTTACACCATATTTTGAGGCATTATTTTCAATGAATGGTTATAAACTCAAAATCTTATTGCAGTTTCCCTTTCATTCATTTTTTGAGACAACCCACTAGTGCAGTGACCCCCAGCTGTTCTCTCTTTCTCTCTGTCTCCCCAGTTCACAGTGAGTGGGTGAGCTGTTCAGGGCCGTGCACAGACATTTTGGGGGGCAGGGGCTCAAGCAAAAAAAAAGGGCACTCACCCCACCGACACGCACTATTCCCACCCCGATGTTGCCACACCGCCGGCATCCATAATCACACACTATGTTCATCACATGGGACCTGTATAAATTCTACTGAAACACATTATACCATGAAGAAACCACAGATTTGATGTAGTAATGCAAGTCAGTCAGTGTAAGTAATGCAGTCAGTCAGTGTTCAGTTGTTTAGACTAATTCAGTCACATTAGATCAGTGGTTTCTTTGAGAAAGAACCCAGGACCTGTTTTACCTTTCATTATAAGTAATGATAAGATTCAGCAGTCCTACTCTGACATGCTTGATACATAAGCCCCCTGAATTTGGGGTTTCAAAACTTCCTTCTGTTTTCATGTTCTGTATCATTTTGTTACACTGCATATATTCTATAAATGAGACATATGGTCCAACTACTGAACTAGTTTGATTTTAGTAACATGTTTTTGAGCATCAAACTGAGAGGAAAAGAAACCACAGTATTATATTAAAAAAACGCACGTACGCACACACACTACTTAAACACACGCTTATATATTTGTTACATCAATGCATATGGCTGAAAAACTGATCCAGGGTCAGGGAGGTGAGAAGTATTTTGCCTTTCATTGAAGACAGGTGTATTTGCCTCTTCTAGCAGTGTTTATGCTGCTTATTATTTCCCCATCAAAATGGATTGATTGATTGATTGATTGAAATCAATATTTTAACAGGGAAACACACTGCTACATGCCCAAACAATAATACACGTTTTTAGAAAACTGGCTATAAAGAAAAGCGGGTGACTACACTAAACTAGCAAAACTATGCAAAATGTAACTACCTGCTTCAGAAATTAAGAAGTAGAACTTTTTAAATTGATAAGGTGTATTTTTTCGTGGATACTTCTATACATTTCCCTCTTTATATTTGATAGAATTTCAATAACAAATAAAGAAAAAAGAAAATGCAATTAACACCAGCCAAAAAAAGGGCACTTTTTGACTCTGAGGGCAAAAGGGCAGGGGCTCAAGCCCCCTTTGGGCCCTATCTGTGCATGTGCCTGCTGTGACCCTAGAAGCCCAAAAATGTTGCTCAATCAAATCTCTTCAGGTAACAAGACAGTTATCCAACTTTCATGGAGACACTGTATATCTTTTCCAGTACAACCCATAAAAGCACACATATCTGTAATACTTACATTTTTATTTGTTTATATTTACAGGCAGCTCAATGAAGAATAAATACCAAATACAGTATTTGCAAATATAAGTATTAGTTATTGTATTTCCCGTTTTGGGGAAATTGTATACAAGGTGTAATATGAAATGTAAAAAAATTATTTCGTCGACAGAAACAAAGAACTCACTGTGATGGGAGGATACACGCCCAGTCTCCATGTCTGCCACTCCAGGACCCTCCACGCCCAATGCCCTTCTCTCTGTCATAATAACATAATAATGACAAATTATAACCATTCAGTTCAATAGATTATTGCACCCAAGGGGCAATTTGGTTACAGCAAAACTCAGATAGACATACAAGAATACAGAGGATACAACGACAGACACGGGGAAGAATAAAATAATTGCCAATACAGTATTTAAAACACAATAAAAGTTATTCTCTGCAATTTAAAGGATTCTGATGGCATCATGCATATATATATATAGTCATAATAAATGATAAAATGTAGATTGGTGTTTATTGCAGCAATAGCTCTAGGAATAAAAGTACACTTTGCTCTTATTTTTTATATACTTTATTGCCACGTTACACAAGGTAAATGGAATTTGTGTTTTCACACATTTCCCCTAGATAGACACACAGACACCACTATACACATGTATTCCATCAGAGAGGTCTGAGCGCAGGGTCAGCCATAGTACAGCGCCCCTGGAGCAGTTAGGGGTTCAGTGTCTTGCTCAAGGGCACTTCGGCAGTGGCCCAGGAAGTGAACTAGCCTCCCTCTGGTTTCTAGTTCATTGTTTTTTTGTTGTCCCTCCTGGGATTTTAACCAGTAACCCTCTGCTTGCCAGCCTGTGAAGCTAACCACTGAGTCACTGCCACCCCTCAATGCTTCTAAAACCGGGCGCTCAGTACTGACACCTAGAGGGGAGCATGTGAACTTCTCCACACAGGGAATGACACTGCTCATTTACAGTTAGAGGTGACTTTAGGGAGAATGTTCCTCCTGTGCACCGAAAGGCTGCTGTTCAACCCCAGTGATTTTAAATATATCTTCATGGTCTTCTTCTGCACTCGAGATTTGCACTTCACCTTCACTTTTCTGTTCCAACAAACCACTGAAAAAAATGACTGTAAAAATGACAGAGACTGTGGTTCTCTGTGGCTCAGTTTGTAGAGCACAGCGTTGGCAACGCTTAGTTTGTGGGTTCAATTCCCACCGGGGCCACATATACTGAAAATGTATATGTGGGTGAAAATGCACCCTTGGGCGGGCAGCCAATTCCTGCCCCCGAACGTGAGTCTCATCCAGCACTGGGCTGGCACAGCCTAGACTCTAACCCAGGCAGTGGCCTGCACTTAGAGCAAGCGCCTTTACCGGTCATGTCATCCAGGGGCCCATCACATTGTCTTTAATGTATATATTTTTCATTGCTAAAACGGAATAATCTCCTTATATTTTCAAGCCCAAAGCATCTTGGGGAATGGTGTTTTTCTTTTCAGCAGAATTCCATTCCTGTACTGACAGTTCTGCTGGAGATAACATGGAGAGAGAGAGAGCACACACAGACCAGCAGTGAAACGTAGAGTAACACTGCAGGAATACGACCACAGAGACTGACTTGTTTTTCTCACACCAAAGTACAGACCAGCATTCCATGTTTTTTCCCCTTGATGTTTACAAAAGAGGTAAAGGGTACAGGGCTGGTTCTCCACAATAAAACAACCCTCACTTCATTTCAGAAAGGATTTGTCATTTTAAGGCTATGTCCATACTGTACCATATCAATTCTTCTAAAAGAAATAGGTGATGTATTTATATTCTTTTATTGTGGAGTGACCACACCTTGGACTTTTGGATGAATCCCATGTTTCCTGCAACACATACCAAGATATTTGGTCCTTAATAAAAACATAATGTTAATCTAAGTGGTAGAATAGAATGATAAAATAGTCTTAAATGGCTCGGCTACGTCAATGAAAATACATTTGACATTTTAGGCATTTAGCAGAACTTATCCAGTTCACAATTCTTTACATACAATCCATTTACACAGCTGAATATTTCTTACTGAAGCAATTCAGGTTAAGTACCTTGCTCAAGGGTACAACAGCAGTGTCTCACCTGGGAATTGAACCTGCAACCTCTGAGTTACAGGCCCAGCTCCCTAACCATTACACTACATTGCCAGCCTGTACACACCTGTTTGTAGTCAAGGGCAGGTGCAATGTCATTATGAATTGTATCTGGACTGGACTGTGCTTCTGAGAGAATGGTACTGGGTTGGGTTGTGAAACAAAATGAGTCCACATGGGGGCGAACTTCACTACATTACAGAAATGGCTAAAACAACATTACAACCACTAATTATGGACTTTTGGAACAAGCCATCCAGCAGTGGACTTTGAGGCTTTTATGGTCTAAATTGCAGTGGCATCAGATTGCTAATACATTAACCTTAACTGACATACCATGAAAAAAACATAACTCAACCAAGTTGTATCATAAATTCATTAAAGAAAATTGGTTCTGTGTTGAAACTGTGAGTGTGTGCGTATGTGTGTGGCTGTGTGTGTGTCTGAGAGAAGGAGAGAGAAAAGCAAGCAGATATTTCAGTCATGTATGACTTTCTTCCGTGCTTAGCTGAAGACAGACGTGTGACTGCTTGAGTTGTATTTATTGCCTAGCCCTGGCGCACTTTAGCACAACTTCTGAACAATAGAAACATTTATATTTCTCTGGATTTGTTCTTTTTGGTGATGTTCCCCTCTTGTGTTAAACGGTGTTTGAGTCATTTCGCCTGTCTATACTGAATTTTGTATTTTTTGGTACTTACACACAAATGGGAACTTTTTTATGACTTTAAAGTTTCAATTATTTATTTCATTCATATCCATAACGTGCCATGTCCATATTCTAAAATATTAGGTGATGTATTTTTATTATTTATATCTGGGGTGCCTCTGCCTTCCCTACCCACTCCTGGGACTACAGGACAAAGTCACGAGTCCTTTTTGGCAGTAGAGCTCCCAGGCTGTTTACTGTAGTGTACCCGTTTCAAGGCAAAGGGAACCTTTGTGAATTCCACACAGATATAACATCAAAACTTTCACATCATAAGTGTCAAGATGTGTTTTTATTTAAAAGTCAGCGGGGACTCAAAGTCCACTGTGCTGAATTAGATAAATTGTTATTTGCTGCGTCTGAACTATAACTATTATAACTGTGTAGCTGTATGTTACTGCTTAGAGCAGGGGTGGGCAATTCTGGTCCTGGAGGGCCGGTGTGTTTGCAGGTCTTTGTTTCCACCCTGGCTCAATTAGTTAATTCACCATATACACCAATGACGGTTCACTCATTGATTTGCCCACAGTCAAATGTTTCAAATAGGGACACGAGAACAGTGTTCATCTGGCATTCACAAGGTTATCAATAAATGTAGGCAAAAGGGCAGTTTACACAAATGATTGGGCTAAATAAAAGATTAAAAGTAGAAGTAAGCATGAAATCCAGAAACGGATACAGCCCTCCTTGCCCACCCCTGGCTCAGAGTGTGTGTGTGAGAGAGAGAGAGAGAGTGTGTGTCTTCTAAACATACCTGTTTGAAACCCTTCTGTTCCCAGTAATCCAGGCGTGTAGAAGCTCTCAGTCTGTAACTCACATTATCAATCCACCCTGCAAAATGGTGTCTGCACCTGTGCAAGGTGATTTAGAGACTGTGGGTGGGAGAAAGTGAAAATCTTTGTGTTTTATGAGGTGCAGTTTGAGGTTATAGGGTGTGGACTCTTCGCTGTCTATAAATGATGTCGCAATGAATTGTGAAGCCTTTAACCCTTTATCTGACACACTATGAAAAAATCAAAAAAAAAAGTATGTATTTGCTTCTTTTTATTACTTGGGTCAATAATAACAAATATATATATATTTTTACATACTTCAACCGAGTGTTAGAGATGACTGAGTCAGACATTAATGTCCTGCAACTGGACTTTTTGCTGTCTGAAAATTCAGTCACAGTAGATTGTAAAATTATAAAAATACTTATTAGGTTCTATGTTCCAAATCTTTAGTAAGCAATGTTACCAAGAGGGCACCCAATTTCAGAATTAGCTAAATAGTTATATTTAGTTAGTTAGTTGCTCTCTGAACTGTTACTGTATATTTCTGCTTAGGATGTGGGAGCGGCATTCACATAGCCACAGTTTACAAGGTCAAGATAGCATGGATAATCCTGATTGGTTTGGCAGAGACCTCTCCTGATTGGTGAACAATGCCTGCCTTGATATTTCACTGACAGATTGCTTTTTTTTTCTTGCCAGTTTTGAAGCATTTGCAAAGTGTGTTTTTACACATAAAGATTCTATTTTTACATTTGCAAGTTTGATTTATATTTGCATATATATACAGTATACTATATATATTTACATATACAGACATTTGGCTGTATCTGCCACAAGACCCAGAAGATCTAACATGATGGCAGGAATAAGACTAAATGGGCACAGATAGGGGTGTTGTGAAGCAGAGTGAGATTGCATTTCAGGTTGATTATATTGATATTATATTAATTATATACTGTGTGTGTGATAATGAGTGCTTGTACACATCTGTCTGTGAACACACATCTCTCACCATCTTTTACCATGTGAGAAACCTACACTGTGAGTACCATTAGCTAAGAGGATCACTGAGAGACAGACTGACTCCAGAACAGCTGAAGCTGCATTTGCAGTCTTATGTCTCTCCTTCCTGACATGCTTGTTTTATGTTTCCATCGAGCACAGTATTTGTGTTGCTGTCCGAAGTTGGTGATCTATAGCATACTGGCATATTAAGGCTCTTCTCCTGTTCTCCCAGTAGTCTAATCCAGATGTCCTCACAAGGAATGAGAGAGTTCATTCCTGGAATTTCCTGCACATGTAGATTTTCTTTCACATAAAGTGCCACACCCCACCTGTTTTATTAGTTCTATCCTTCCTAAACAATTTGTACCCCTCCACATTATATTCATCCCCATCTGCTGCGCCAAGCCACGTTTCAGTAATCCCAACAATGTCATAACCCCATTCAACATGACAGCTTCATGAATATGAAAAATTTTCAGTCTTTCTTCTAGCATTTAAACAAAGGAACTTCAGAGTATTACTGGTACTTTTATTCTCTTCCACCTCCACACCTAACTGCTAAATCATTCGTGGGAAAAGCAGTCTCGCATGGCATGTTGCCTGCCTGGTGCTCAGGTCACGGACCTCCTGGACAGCCTCCTGGCCAGAGCGGGGGTGGATACAGTGGTCATGGTTGTAAGGACATTTTATAGGACATGTACCATATGACATTTTAGTAAATTAAAATTGATTTTATTCATTATCACTTCCATATTACGAGGTCAATCGTACCATGTTGAACCTGCGCTTTTCTCTGGAGCGATTTGGGGAAGATGATCAGGACAAACAATACAATTGACATGAAGTGCATACAGACAACATATGCCACGGACATTGTGTTCGCCCCTGTCCCTGTAACAGCCATATAGGAGTCGAAGGGCTTAACCTCTAGACCCACATCATAGAAAGCATTCCATGGCGAGTCTGGAACCCCGAGATTTCAACACTTAAAGCATTTGCTGTCTGTATACAGAACAGCTACTGGAGACATTCCAAGCCCGCTACCCTAGATACGATGCAGGACTGACTTGTCAGCACAGAGGGACTGACGCCAGTTGCAGTGTGTTAACAGTCCTTGTGGCCTCGCTCCTGGCTTGTTACACCTTCCCTTTCTAGCGCTAAAGGGGAAGAAGGCATAGGTTGAAACGATGATTTGCACACTTATTTCAACCTTGGCAAAATCTCACAAAACAGACATTACACAATACATACCAGAGAACATACAAGACAAGGCAGTACAACACATTCCCCAAACATACAAAACTAGAGCGTAGAGCGCCCGGAGCCTTCGTTAAGCGAATGAACTCCCCGAGCTTGATTTGAATATTCCTTTTATACACCTCTGACCAGCCTAGACATTATTTCACCTGTTGGTTGTTCCAAAACTAGTTGTTTAAATGACAGGATCAGCTGCACACCTTCAGAATAACTTCAGTTCTTTCCCATATTCTGTATTTGGCCTGATTGCTGGTTTATTGCAGGACTCTGGGAGCGGGAGGGGATAGTGGGTGCCCCCCCTCACTGTGAGGGTATGTTCGGTTCATTATCACAGGACGGTGTCAAATCCTTTGATGGGTGCAAATTCCCGAGTCCAATGATGAGTTAACCAGATAACAGAACTCAATGCAGGGAGGGAGAGAGGCTGGCTATTAAAATCATAGAGCCAGCTCTTTCCAACCCTACAAGGTCCATGTTGGAGCCAATGATTTTTCTGCATCTATTAATGACAGGAAGTCCCTAATTTTGGTAATATTCCTCAGGTGAAAAAAGGCTACTCTGGAAATGTTTTTGATGTGACTATCAAATGAGAGACCAGGATCTATAGTAACACCAAGGTCTTTTACCACCAAACTTGCAGCAACAGAGCAACCATCCAGATTAAGAGATAAATCAGATAACCCTCTTCTGAGGTTTTTGGGCCCCAAGACCAACATCTCTGTTTTATCAGTATTCAACAATAGAAAATTATCTGACATCCAGTCTTTTATGTCTTTAAAACAGGCCTCCAACTGTTCGAATTGTCCTTCGCCAGGTTTCATTGATAGGTATAATTGTGTGTCATCTGCGTAGCAGTGAAAATGTTGTGGCAGCCCAAAGGGTTGCACCAGAAAATGGCTGCCTGGCCTCCAACACATGGCAGCCATTTTCACTACATTTCCCAGCATGCCACCGCAACACCTGAACGAAGTCAGGCATGGGGAGCTAACGACCAGCTGAAGGCCATTGCAAGGCCTATTTAAAGGACTCGCTCCCAGCACCTGAAGATAGGAGTAGGAACGTGTTTGGGGAAGGAGTGCGGTGTGTAGAGAGAGAGAGAGAGAGAGAGAGAGAGAGAGAGAGAGAGAGAGAGAGAGAGAGAGAGAGAGAGAGAGAGAGAGAGAGAGAGAGAGAGAGAGAGAGAGAGAGAGAGAGAGAGAGAGAGAGAGAGATCAAGAAATTGGAGCAATGTTGTCGGGACCAGAGGGAGGACCTGGTGAAGAACCAGAGACGGGCGGCCATGGTGGAGGACCAATGGCGAGTCACCCTCCGTGAGGTCCAACAGCTGAAAGAGAGTGCCCAGATTGAGCTGTGCAAGGCAAAGCTGGAGTTGAGCGCCTCAGAGGAGCGCCACCTGCTGGCAGTGATGAAGTTGCGAGAGGAGCACCACATGGACTCCCTGGGAGTGCTGGGAATCATGGCTGGGGAGATGGAAAAGGAGAAGGCGTCCCATGGCGATGAGATGAGGCGTGTCGAGTCCCACAACCTGGCGCTCAAAGAGCAGGTGAGAAACCTAACCCAGAGGCTTGAGAATGAGCAGCGACAGTGTCTGGACATGCAGGAGTCCCAGGACCAGGCCACAGATGAGTATGCCAGGGCCTTGGGGGATGCACAGACCAGGCTCGCCCAGAAGGAGGCAGAGCTAAGGAAAGCAGCGGAGAACCATGCGTCCGAGGCGGAGCAACTCCGGTGCCGAGTGGAGCAGGAGAGCAGGGATACGCACCAGGTCAAGGCCAACGCCCTGCGGGAGCAGCTGGCCCAGCTGGAGAAGAGCGTGGAGCAGGAAAAGGCCCAGAACCAGGAGCTACAGACCGAGCAGGAGAAGCTCCTGGCCCAGAGAGAGGACGTCAGCTCCCAGCTGCAGGAGGTGAACCGTGCCAACAGCCGGCTCCTGGAGCAGCTGACTGAACGGGGCCAAGAGAAGGACAAACTCCAGCAGGAGCTGGAGGAGACCTGGAAGACAGCGGACAAGCGCAAGGCCATGCTGGACGAGCTGGCCATCGATGTGGCGCAGGAGAAGTTGTGGCACAAGGAGGAGCTGCAGGCTCAAATCCAGTCCATGGAGGGCACCAAGGGATGGTTTGAGCGCAGACTCAGGAAGCGGAGGAGACGGCGGAGAAGAGTGCGCTGGAGCACCAGGAGCAGGTCCAGAAGCTGCAGCTGGAGCAGACCGCACAGCTTCAGGGGAAAATGGCGGAGATAGAAGCCCAGCAGCGGGCCACAGAGAAATCCTTTCGCGAGGTGTTAAAAATCCAAACTGAGACTCTGCTGGATCTACAAAATCAACTGGACGAGGTGAGTGAAGAGCTTGAGTGTGCAAAACGTGTGCCCGGTGTACAAGATTCTGCCACACAGGTGGAGCTCTCACAGCCAGTGGAGTCAGCAGGAGATGATGACCAGATAGCGGAATCTAAGTGGGAGCGATGGTCCTCAGTCCCACTCAGCTGGCCAGACCTTGAAAGTGAACTGGAGGAACAGCAGTTTGCGGAGGGTGAGTTATGGTGGGACCATAGCATGGAGGAAAGCCTCTTGGCGATAGCTGAGGTCAGGTGGGACACCCAACCATCTCCTGATGTGGTGAGTCCATCTCCCTCACTAAAATTGAAAAGACTGAGAAGAAGAGTGGAAATCAGTAATACTCACTCAGAAAAGAACGGAAGTAAAATTAAAAGGATTTACTGTAACAACCATTTATGGAGCAGAGAGGCCAGAAGGATAAAGAAAGACAAAGGGAGAATTAACCGTGTGGTGAAGAGCATGTTTTCCCCAGTCACCCCACCTGACCCCCTGAAAGGAAAAGGGACGTGGAAGAAAAAGCCAGAGAATGGACTAAGGAAGGAAATGCTGCACAGGGTTCGCTGGAGGAGCCATGGAGGGCTGGTGAGGACCAGCGCAAGAGCGGTAACCATTCCGTCCGTGGACCCCAGAGCCAGTACCCACCTATGGCCAGGTGGTGGCAGACAAGGTGAGCGACTTTCGCCATTTCCTAACGGCTTGCAGATGCTTTTTCAGGCAACCGGAGACGGGGGATTCTGGACGTTTGACCCAGGGGGGACACTTCCTGAGTGGACCTGGAGAGGGGGACCCTCCTGGTGGCCGCTGGACATAGGCCGCTCAGCCCTCCCCGAGGTCAGAGCTGAGGAGGAGGGTGTGTGGCAGCCCAAAGGGTTGCACCAGAAAATGGCTGCCTGGCCTCCAACACATGGCAGCCATTTTCACTACATTTCCCAGCATGCCACCGCAACACCTGAACGAAGTCAGGCATGGGGAGCTAACGACCAGCTGAAGGCCATTGCAAGGCCTATTTAAAGGACTCGCTCCCAGCACCTGAAGATAGCAGTAGGAACGTGTTTGGGGAAGGAGTGCGGTGTGTAGAGAGAGAGAGAGAGAGAGAGAGAGAGAGAGAGAGAGAGAGAGAGAGAGAGAAACCTGTGGAAGTCATTGACCAGCCAGGATTTGGAGAGCGTATTGGAGTGTGTTTGTTTGTGTTTGGATTGCTGCTTTGGATTTTGACGACGGATTGGACAACGGAACTTGGACCTGGATTGTGGATTTGGATTACGGACATCGACAAAGAGACAAGGATTGTGGACTTTGTGTTTGTATTCCCCAAAAGACCCCACCCTGCGTTTTGTGTTTGTTCGTTCAATAAACCATCATTTTTGTTCATATTACTGCCTCCTCTGTGTTCTTACACTTGCCTACGCCCCCTGCAAGGTCCGTGAGTGTCGCCCAACCCCTGGCGACACCACAATGTACGCCATGTTTACGAATGACATCACCAAGTGGCAACATGTAAAGGGAGAACAATAATGGCCCCAAAACAGAACCTTGAGGGATACCATATTCCACCTTGATGAGAGCAGAGGGCTCGTCATTTAACTGCACAAATTGATACCTATCTGATAGGTAGGATTTAAACCAGGAGAGTGCCTGTCCATGCAGTCCAACTAGGTTTTCAAGTCTGCTCAGAAGAGTTTGGTGGTCTATTGTGTCAAACGCAGCACTTAAGTCCAAAAGCACAAGAATAGAGACGCATCCACAGTCAGCTGATATCAGTAAGTCATTGACAACTTTAATAAGAGCAGTCTCAGTGCTATAGTGTTGCCTAAATCCTGACTGAAAAGTTTCATAGATGTCATTTGATGTCAGGAACGAAGTCAGTCTCTGAGCTACAGCTTTCTCTAGAATTTTTGAGAGAAAAGAAAGATTAGAAATTGGCCTGTAGTTACTGAGATTTTCTGGGTCAAGGTTTGGTTTCTTTAAAAGTGGCTTAATTACTGCCACCTTTTGAGAATTTGGCATATAGCCTGATGAAAGAGACAGATTAATAATGTCTAGCATGGATTGCCCCATAACAGGAAGAAGTTCTTTAACAAGTTTTGTTGGGATTGGGTCTAATTGACAAGTAGATGGTTTGGAGGACATAACCAATTTAGAAAATTCAGTCCACTCCAGAGCACTAAAAAACTCAAGAGTAGCCATAGGACCCCTGTCCTGGTAAGCCTGTGCTTTCTGATCAGTGTCCGCTACAGCAGAAGGTGCCATTTTAGAAATTTCATCTCTAATTTTCTCAATCTTCTCAGAGAAAAAGTTCATGAAATCATTACTATTATGGGCTGCCGGAGGCTTAGCATTGGTTTCAGTCTGGTTCTTTGTCAGTTTGGCCACTGTATCAAAAATAAATTTTGGATTATTCTTATTATGCTCAATCATATCAGACAAATAGGTTGACCTTGCGGAGGAGAGAGCATATTTGTACTGTACCAGACTGTCTTTCCAGGCAGAATAAAATACTTCTAATTTAGTGGATCGCCACTTACGTTCCAACTTGCGAGAAGCTTGTTTAAGAGCACGTGTGTGGTCAGTATACCATGGTGCAAGCTTCTTTTGGCTAGTTTTTTCTTTTTGAGGCGCAACAGCATCAAGTGTGTTGCGCAGGGTGTAATTTAGATTGTCCGTCAGCTGATCAATAGATTGTAGACTAGTGGGATCCTGATTAACAGTAAATGATTCTTGGAACAGGCTGACAAAGTTAGGTATGGTAGAGGAATTTAGGGAGCGACTAAAGTAGAACACTGGTTTTGATCTAATAGCAGTGGTAGCATGAATTTCAAACGTAATAATGACGCACACTTTCAGGGGTGTGACTGAAACTGCTACACACCTGAATGCAAAGGTAGACGTAGCACTTCAGAGTTAAAGGTGCGAACGTAGACCATTTGGGGTGAAATTACTCTTCTGTGTGACCACCTGGTGGCGTTTTATGGGAAAATAAATCTCTTGAGACAGCTGTGATGGAGTGAGAAGTTAATCGTCTGAATTCACGGATCACTGTCACATGGACTTTTTGAAGGACGAGGAGGAAATGGGGGTGAGCCACTGGAAATAACTTATTATATAGCTCACCCCCCAGAGGAGGCACGCTCTGGGCACCCAAACCCCCGAGCAGGAACTCCTTTTGTTTTTCTTTAAGCTTTCCTTTCTCGTGATTTAAGTTTATATGTACTTCCAGTCCTGTCCTTTTGAGATATATATATATAGGCCTATATATGGTTAATCTGTTATGTTTTTTCTTCTTTAATTGGAATGCCAAGTTTTAAAAGAAGGGAATTGTAAATCTAAAAATACTTTTTTTTAAACCCAGTAAAAGATTCACATTCGCGCCCGCTTTCAGGGGTCGGGGACCTTCACACGGAGAAATGAGTAGTTCAGATTTCAGACGCGATGGGAAATTAACCCTAGGCAATACGCAGGCTCGGTTCCAGAACAAAATCACTAAGGGTGCATGTGAAGTGAGTCGGGGAGCACTAGTAGCTAGCTGCAGCGCACACTGTGCTGGCTGCCACAGTCTGCCTCTGTGTGTTTGGCTGTGGTGGCGGCGGTGGTGTTGCTGGTGCCTGGCTTCTGCTGCATCTCCATTATGATGTTGTACCTAGAGACATTAGCTACGCCTAGCTAACCATTTGAGAATGTCCATTATGATGTTGTAGCTAGCTATGTTAGCTATGCCTAGCTAACCATTTGAGAATATCCATTACGATGTTGTAGCTAGCAACATTAGCTACGTCTAGCTAACCATTTGAGAATGTCCATTATGATGTTGTAGCTAGCTATGTTAGCTACGCCTAGCTAACCATTTGCAAATGCAAACTGGTCTCGACTCGCACACTAAAAAAGTTGACAAAGTTGACTACGGTAAGCCGGTAGGTCAAAATTCTCTGTAACACCAAACAACTGCCACCTGACAATGCGTGAGGCGTGACAATTGAAGGTGTGACTTGCATTGTGTCGGTTTCCTGCATGTAGCTCCCTCAAGTAATAGACGCGAGACTCGAGGTCTTGATTTATAAAACGGGGCTTTATTCCAAAGGTGGTGGTTCAACCCGTGAGAACTGGGGTTGTGAAAATAATAAAGAGAAAATAAGAAAAACAATAAATGGATGCATGTACAGTATGTCATAGTTCCACTACAGCTATACAATCG